>LNAC01000069.1:4452465-4471355 GCA_002007465.1 Ailurus styani
ACACACACACACACACACACACACACACACACACACACGGTTGATCCCACCCAGGCCAGTGCTGCCCTCGGGAATCTGCCACACTTGCCAATAAATAGGTGGTTTGGGTTATTCAAAAGCTAGGACATGCTGGGAACTTCTCAGCCTTATAACTGACCCTGTCCTCCTCTGACCTCCTACGATTTGCCCAGCCAAGCCCCCTCCATCACTGCCCTCTGAGTCATCCCCCCCTCACGCCTGCACAAGTGTGACCCCTGCTAAGAAAGAGCCTAGGCTTCAGAATGAGATCTGGATCATCAGGGGTCCCAGCAGGGAGCAGGACACACCAAAAACAAGGCAGTTGGTGGGAGATGCCACATGGGGGCTGTTGGTAGAAGTGGGGGTGGGGGGGCTTTGGGGAAACCAGCAAGGGCTGGCAGTGGTGGGGGGCCATTACCACTCCCTGGCCAGAAGGGGCAAGAGAGGGAAGCCAGAGAGAGGGGGCGTGGAGGGGGAAGGTGACAAGTCCTACAGGGTGTGGCTGGCCGGAGAGGCATGGCCACCAGTGGGGGCAGGAGGAATAAATATCCTGACTCGCTTTCCACCAGTCATCAGCCTCCCACTGCAAAACCCAACCAGAAGTCAAGGGAACGCACAGGACAAAGTCCTAAGTCTGATTCCCCCAGGGTGCAAAGCAGGGTGAAGAAGAAGTGGATCTGGATGAACAAACCAGGTACTTATCTCAAGGCCTGTGATCAAATTTCAGTTCTCCTTGTTACCAGCTGTGTGACTTTGGACAAGGAACTTAACACTCTGAGCTCCATTTCCTTTATCTATGTTTTTTGTATAAGTAGGTTTTATTTATGCATTTGTCTAAGAGAGAGAATGTGAGCATGAGCTGGGGGAGGGGGGTAGAGCAGAGGGAAAGGGACAAGCAGACTCTCCGCTGAGTGAGAAGCCCGATGTGGGGCTGAGATCACGACCGGAGCCAAAATCAAGAGTCGACACTCAACCAGCTGAGCCACCCAGGTGCCCCCATTTCCTTTATCTATTAAAATAAAGTGAAATGAGACTTCTTGTGAGTATACACGCCATTGTGAGAATAAAGAAAGGCAATATATAAAGTGCTTCTCACAGTGGCTGATGCATTGTACGAGCTCAATAAGCAACACTATTAGGGATTTTTAGTCTCAATGAAACCCCAAGTGAGTTCCCATCTCTTCTGTTAAGCATCTTCTGACTTTTCCTTTCTTACCTCTTTACAAGACTCCTACAGCATTTATACAGGAGAGGTTTTCTGTTGTTGCATCGTCGTTGTACTTAGAAAGACCTTTATGTCTTCCAGATTCAAACACTCACGTTTTCTCCTATTTGTAATTTTTTTTAAAGATTTTTTAAGTAATCTCTACACCCAATATGGGGCTTGAACTCACAACCCTGAGTTCAAGAGTCACACGCTCCACCTATTGAGCCAGCCAGGAACCCCTTCCCTGTGCAATTTTTAGGTTTGAATCTTTAATCCTTCCAGAACGGATTTCTTTGTAAGACAAGGGTTGCAAACACAAATGTGTGGGCAGATATATGAATAAAACTGGTGAACTGGGCAATGAAAACCCGTCCCTTAAGGAGTCGTAACGACTCTACTCCAGAACGGTGACCTTTTTTAAAATTAGCATTTTAAAAAATCATGATAAAATACACATAGCATAAAATTCACCATCTTTACCATTTTATAGTGATCTTTTCAAAAGTGCAAATCAGATCCTACCATCCCACCACCAACAGCTTAAAGCCTGCCAGTATCTTCTCATGCACTTACCAATAAAATCCAAGCACCCTGCTGTGGCCAGCAGCTCCTATGGGATCTGGCTGCCCCGCCCTTAGATCTGGAAGCACCCACATCCCTTTTCTGCTCGCTCACCCTGCTCCAGTCTCACCCACACCCGCTTCACTTCCTGGCCGCACTTGGATCTGTGACTGTCTCAAGTTCTTCCTTCTTCTCCCCAGCATGATAGTTCAAAAACCGCCTTTGCACAGAGGACTTCCCAAATATCGAACCTCCCAGTGCTGAGAGGTCAGAAACGAATCCACCTCTTGTACCGTTAGTGTTTCGGGCTCAACAACGCAGGGCAGGGCCCCCAGTCTGCAGCCACACAAGAGAACAACTGGCAGTGCTCCAGGGTTTCCTCCCAAATGACTAGCCAGTGGCCCCAGCCCTCTTTTTAAAATAATCCACCACCATTTCATTGAAATGCCACTTTCGGCATATTCTAAATTTCCACCATTTATTGGGGTTTATCTCTGGACTCTACAGTTCCATTCCTACTCTAGACACAAATAATTAGATTTCAGCTTCATAACACATTTTAATTTCTGGCAGTATCTTAATATCTAACTCTCTATTTAAAACCTTCTTTACATTTTTCTTAGCTATTTTGCATTGCTTCTTTTCTAGAGGAACTTTAGCACTATTTTGTCAAACCCATCCAAAAAATCCCGTTTGGGATCATGATGAATATACGCTTTAAATCTGGGACGACTGATGCAATTAACACAGTTGAATCATTTCATGAAAGATCAGTATATCTTTCAACCTTCTCAACTTTTGTTTAAGAAATCTCATTAGAATTTCAGGTTTTCCTTCTTATAGGCCCGACCCCTCTCCTGTAATATTTATTCATGGATTTTTTATCTTCTTTGTTACTATGAATGGAAGTTTTTCTTCCATTACGCTTTCTAACCGGTTATTGTTGGTACAAAAGAGAGCTATTGAATTTTGTATTCTAAAATTTTTTTAGCCAGCCATTTGGCTAAATTCTTTTTTAGTCTCTAATAGTTTTTTAAGTGTTTCTCTTAGTTTTTCCAGATTTACACTCATATCTAAAAATAGCTATTTTGCAACTTCCTATTCAATATGTATGTCTTTTTTCTAATACGTACATCATTGTCTCCAAAATAACGTTGAATAATTGTGATGATAGTGGCCATCCTTTTCTTATTCTTGACTTTAACAAAAGTGCTTTTATAACCTTTAAGCATGATGTTGGCTTTAATTTTAATGTGAAGGAAGTGACCCTCTATTCTGGATTTAAATCAGGAATAGGTATTACCATTTGCAGATGCATTTTCATTTGGTATCTATTGAGATAATCCCAAGGAGGATTATCCTGGTTTGACTGCCCCCCCCATTGCAAGACCACCCCGATGAACTCTGCAAGGGGTGCCTCCAGAGCTCTGGCTGCCCCAGGCTTGCCAAAACTAGGTCTGATCACTGTTTAACAGCCCTCCCGTGCTGCAACATGGCCCTCCCAAGATTTAAGGGACGTTTCCAGAGCTCCATCTGTCCCTGGTAAGACACACCACCCCTGTTGGAATGACACTGTCTGGAGGACCAATCCCCAAAGGAGGTCACATGTAAAGCTGATGATCTGTCTTCCCTAAATACTCTGAGGGCTGATCTCATGGGGTCCTACAACACTGCTCCCCTTCCGTCCCATTCTGCTCATGTCCCCATGTGAAAATGTTCCAGTACAATGTTATCCAATCTCCCACCTTCCGCAACCACTAAGACGCTCCACATACTTTCCAGAACTCATGTCATCATTGGATGTTCAAGCTTTTCTCTGAAAGATCCCATCTCTGAATCCTGCCTCTGTCCCCCACCTTGGCTTTCCAGGACCCCCTCTGAAGGGTGGCCACTGGTGTCCTCACGACACAGTCTGGAACACAGCAAATATTCACCTTTTCTTCATTGCTGCTTTCAGGCCTCCTTTCCTCCAACTTCCCTTCCTCTAAACCTAAGCCCTCGCCACGGTAACCTATCCACCTCCCAGTGATGTTATCATCACGCCGATGACGCACACAACGCACAGAGTACGCACACAACACAACATCGTCACGTAGCTGAGTTACTACTCCGTAAGTGACGTCTCGTAGATGACACAACAGAGATGATGCACACGACAAGTATTCTCACATCCTTGAACTCTCCCCTTTCAATAAAGTGAAGACTCTCCTTCTAATTACACTCATGCTCTAGGCTTTGTCCTTTCCTGTGACTGTGCACCTGCCCACAGACCACCAACCCCCACCCTTCCCCTCACAACTCTAGCCTCTCAACTCCAAGATCATTCCAAACCCATCAGGGATTTCTATGCATCAGCTTCTCATTTGGGGGGGGGGTGGTGACTAAAACTTCTTCCCATTTTTTCTTGTCCTCCCATTCCTCGTTACCCAGCTTTGATTCCAAACCCCATCCCTATCATCTCTCCCTGGCACATACCCTCAGTTCCCTTGCTCTCCTCCCCTGCTAAATTTGCTTGGCAAAACCCCAATTCTTTCCACTTGCACTGAAACAGTAAGATATAGATACTCAAAAATTCTTACTGTATTTCTTGAATTCTTTATCCCATTCTCCAAGAGAACTATGTCACATTGTGGCACAGACGGAGAGCCATCCCACAATATTTGTAATATTCTTAGTAATAGAATCTTTAATTGGACATATGGCTGCCCAGAAGTACGACTACATTTCTCAGTCTTCCTTGCAGCTAGGTGTGGGCCTGTGGCCACATTTTGCCCAGTGAAAATTTCATGTGGCAACTTTTGGAAACTTCTTTTAGAAGACTGCAGAACCCCGCACCAGTCTACCCCTTCTCCTTTCTTCGCTTTGTTGCCTGGAACGTGAATGTGACAGCTGGAGCATCGTTTCAGAGCGGGAGATGAGATGTCTCAGGAATGGTGGAAGGCAAAGCTGGAGATACTTTGACCCTGAGAACTCCATGGAGCAGGGCTCCCACAGGAGCACTGGGCACACTACTTCCAAGATTTTAACTTATTCAAGCCACTATTATTTTGAGTGTCTGTTACTCAAAGAAGAAGAAAATCTTAGTCAATACATACTCTCCTCTTAAATTCAACACCCCCTTCTACTCTTCACTATCACCTGTTTCTTACAATAGATACCATCCAAACAGAATTTCCACGTCTGCCTACCACCAAACCTATCAACCTACCTGCATGTGGGCGTACATCGCCAGCCCTGTCTGTCTTGATGGTGGACGAACCGAACAGTCCCATTCCCGTACTCAGAGGCTGAGCCTGCCTCTCTCACCTACTCATGGATTTCATTACTACAGTTGGCCTTCCCTCTCTGACATCATCAATGCTTCCCATGTTAAAGGATCACTCGAAGGGATACAAAGCATGCTCCACTTTCTCTTCTATTCAAACACAACAAAATACAAGGTTCCCCTGATGTCACACCATTCTCCAGCCCCTTTCTTCTGTTGCTTCATAATAAAACCTCTCGCTTAATAGCTGCCTGTTCTCAAAGTGTCCTCTGTTCCTACTCTCTCTTGAACATAATTCCAGCAAGCTTTTATCTCCACATCATCATGAAAATCCTCTTGGCAAGGGGGCCACAACCACCTCCTTCGAAGATCCAAGACTCGACTTCCAATCAAGTCACCTGGCATCTCAGCAGCATTTGGTACAGGGGAACATCCCCTCCAATTTGGTTTGGGGGACACCACTCTTCTTTAATTGCTCCCTGCTTCCCAGGCTGTTCCTTCTCAGTCTCTTGGGGCTTCTTCCTCATTTCTTTGACCCCTCAATGACCACGTACCCTTGGACTTAGGCCACGGACCTCTTCTAGTCTCACCCGGTCCCGTGGCACTGGTTACCATCTGCATACTGATCGCTTCTCGTTTCATACCTGGGGTCTGCCCTCTTTCCTGAACTCCAGACTCACACATTCAACTGCCTAGTGCACATTTCCGATTGGATGACTAACAAGCACTTCAGACTTAACACAGCCAAAATCAAATTCTTGAAAATGCTAGACTCACGTAAGGAGGAAAAATCAGGCTGGCCTCCAGAGAGACGTGTCCACACTGACACTGAGTACTTTTCCCTAAGGCAGGATCATCCTCATGAACGGTCCCTCCACGCACTGAGCTGCTCAGGCCAAAAATTCTTCATTCTTGACTCTTCTCTCTTTCTTTGTTTTCCATTCTTGACTCTTGTTGACTCCCCATCTATACCATTAGCAAATCCTGTCAACTGAACTTAAGAAAAAAGCCAGAAACTAATTGGTTTCCAACCTCTATTGCCACCATCGTTGTCCAAGCCAGTTGTTCCTTGCTGGGACAACTGCAAGGACACCATAACTAATGTGCTCCCCCGGTCACCTCTCCGACCTCACCTGTGACCACTCTGCCCACCTCCCACTGTCACGTTCTCCTCCCAGATACTCACATTTCCCTCCCTCCCTCCATCTAGCTATCTGCTCAAAAGGCACCTCATCAGAGAGGCTCTCCCTGACGATCCCATCCAAAATCTCATCCCACCTTCCTCCATCTTTCTCTATCCATGACATTGTTTTTCTTTTCTTTATCACTGCCTGATTTTATATTACGGCTTCATTTCTTTGTTTATTGTATATGTCTCCCCACTGAAAATGGAAGCTGCACAAACACAGAGGCTTCGGCTGGCTCTCCTCCTGCTTATCTCCAGTGCCTAGAACAGTGCCTGATAATAGAGGAATCAAAAATATTCCAAATTCCTGTTATTCTTTCAACTCAGAACCATGTGGACAGAGGTTAGCCTGAGCAGCACATGGCTGGGGGCAGGATGAGGAATGCAAGGGCCAGCCCCTCAGGAGAAGATACGCTCCCCGACGGGGAGCTAGGCAGGAGGGTGCCCAGGGTTCATGGCTGCAGCAGCCCAGAGTGGACTCTCTGTCTCCCTGGGCTGGGAGGAGGGAGCAGGGCTTGGTTCAAACTCCAAGACTCTTGTTTTGCTTAGACTTTTAAGTCGATTTTCCTGAGTAGATGTTCCTTCACTTGCTGTATGTCCTCAGGACCACTTCCAAAGATTTTAAATAGTTTTTGAAAAGAAACAAATTTCACCAGTATCTAAGGGGGCAGCTCCGTGGATGCCCTCACCCCATCAAGCCAGACCTGAAAGTTATGTTCCACATTGATCATCTTGCTTTCATCCCGAGATCCTGCCAGGCTATTGCCCTTGCTGAGTTTTCTGTTTTGTTTTGTTTTGTTTCTTGGGTCTTGTTTTTAATACTTCAGGTGTAGAGAGGTGAGGTCATCACAGTTCTCCCTGCATCATCATACTCTCATTTGGGCACTCTTTATTGTGATACATTTTTAAAAATTTACCTCCTTAAATTCTAGCTCCTCACTCCCATGCCAGTTCCAATCTCACAGGCAGCTAGACTATAGGATTTAGTATTTTTTGTCCTTTGGGTCATGTAATGTGTGCACTGCATTAGAGATCTTTTCCTTTTTGTTTCTCACTTAGAACTGATTTAAGGATCTAGCCATGAATAGATCCAGTTTGCTGTCTTTAAATGCTGCATGGTACTCTATGAGGTGCCCCCCCATCATGTCTGCCCACTCTCCCAGCAACAGGCACCACGGTGTCTTCAAGCAGAATTGCAACAGAAATCTTCACTGCCTGTTCACTGTCTTGACAGACTTCACTATGGACCTGGGAGAGAATCTAGCTCAGACATATTCCACAGGTGCCAGACACAGGGTCTGCTTGTATGTGACGTGCCAGTGTGTCCAGACTGCCCTTTGGAATGGCTGCTGGGCTCCACGACGCACAAAGCCGCGTGCGGACTCTGACAGCCACGCCTTCTACCAGCGCTCCGCAACATCCTGACTCTGCCAGTCTAATAGGTGTAAAGCAACGTGTCATTGTTGTTTTAATTTACATGTCTTTGATCACTAATTAATTCCAGCATCTACTCCTATGCTTATTAATCTTTAGGGTTTTTTTTTCCCTCTGTAAATTACCTACTCGTATCTTTGTAGCTGATCTTTGTTCGTATATGTGTTTGGCACTGCATTAAGGGCTTTATATTTGTATATCATTTAATTCTCCTAACAACCCCATGGAGCCAGTAATATCATTCGCTCCCTTTTGATCCAGGCTAACGCTGTGATTTAGAAAGTTTTCATAACTCTCCCAATGTCATGTACATTTAACTAGTTGCAGAACCATGACTCAGGCCCAAGTCATTTTGGCTCTGAATCACAACACTGTTCTCTCTCCAGCAGAGCCACCCCACAGTAACTGGTGCCTGGGCAAGACAGTTGGCATCTTCCGTTGGGGGGGGGGGTTCAATCACTCATTCCTCTAATAACTATTTATCAAGTACCGTGGGAGGTGTTGGGAGGAGAGAGATAAATATGGCAGAAAGGTCCCCTCCTTCCTAGCTTAGGGTCTATAATGGGGAGAAAAATACAAAATAAATATACAGTGATTTATGAATTATGATTCCTCTAAGAGTTAATAAGAAGTATGTGTGGACCTAATGAGTCAGGCTTTTCTGAGTGTCGCATTTAAGCCAAGATGAAGCAAGAGAGAGGGTGGTGTAGTTTGAGTCCCTGAGAACAGATACCCCAAGTCAAAAGACACCTTCAGGGACAGAGACATGGAGGAGGCAGAAGCAGGGAGAACTGCTAAGATACTGCCGTTGATAGAGTTTGTTGATATAAACATGTGGAGGACAATCTGACAATATCTAGTAAAGCTGAATAGTACATACACTATAGTCCAGCAATTGATTTTCTACCCATAAACCCTAAAGACACTGTCACGCTCACATACAACGATGTCACCATTGCAGTGCCTGTAACAGTAAAACATTCAGGGGGGGGAAACCCACAATGTTCATCACTAGAGGAACAGATAAAGTGTGGCATGGTCACAAATGATGAAATATAATGCAATAGTTAAAAGAATGAGCTAGATCTACGGGTATCAACGTGAAAATACCTAAAAGGCATAAAATAGATGCGTACGATATAAAAGATTTATACAGACATTAAGAACCCAAAGAAACACTACATTTATTTTTTTTATAGATATAGTTTTAAGTAGAAAAAGTATAAAACAAGGACTGGAAGAATATGGGAAAATTCATAATAGGCATTTTCTCTGAAAGGGAGGATGAGGAATAGAAAGAAGATGAGGAAGAAAAAGGAAACTTTAGTTTTATCTGTATTGTTCTATTTGTCTTATTAAAAAAATTGAAGTAAAAAATGCAAAATGCTAGCATTTTAAAATTCCAGATGCTGGGTACACTGATGTTAGATTTATTTTCTGAACATTAAAAATTTATTTTCAACATTTTTCAAGAAAAAATATATACACAAAAACAAAATACCAAGTTTAGCCCATTAAAAGTGGCACAATATTTAAAATGTTAATATCCTGTGTTGAAGAAACTGTAAGAACATCTTTTCTGAGAACAATTCTATTGTTATTGATAAAACCTTCCCATAGGGCAAGGTATGAGACTTGCAGAAAGTAATCTCTGGCATTTGTTAGACTCATTCAGGTTTCAAAAATGCTATGCAGGCTGTTTCAATGAGAGTAGTTTCCTGTGCTGGAGAAAGTAAAGAACTAGGAGGAAGTCACTTGGTAAGGCTGGAACCACACAGCTGGAGCCCCTTGGAACAGGGTCATCCTCTACAAACCAGCATCTCTGACTCCCTCTTCTATCCCTCTACCACTGTGAGGCTGTTAGGACCACCAGGATCCATTCCTGTGTTAGCCTGGGACGTGCTGCCTTACTACACAGCAATGGTGGGAACTACCTATGTGTCTTAGGAAATTTTACTGATTATGCGGCATTCGCTGTGCCATGGAAGTTGGGCAACAACTGAGGCCAGGTTGGTTGGACTCAGGAAGAACTGGCAACCAGTTGTAACCATACATGTCCCAGTAGCTTCTTTAGTGTCCCTCCAACACCATGGACTCCCTCCCACCAGGTACAGCATATGCTACTCTACCTCTTGGGTATGATCCATGCTTCGATGTATCCAGATTTGCGAGGCCCTCTGAAGACCCTGACTTGTTTAAAGTTTTATAAACCTGGACCTGAAGAGTCTATTGTGAGGACTTGAAATGTTACAGGCATTCTAAAGAAATTAGCTAGGAATAAAAAGAAGAGGAAGAAAAAGAAAAAGAAAAATCATTATCAAATATGTGGTCATTCATAACTACTTTTGCCTTGAGGAGACAAAGGGTGGTAGGTAGAAAAGTTCAGATGATGAAAATTTGGTCTGGCAATTCAATTTCTATCCATAAAGCCCCAAAACACTGCCATAGACACTGTGGCAGTTGTCCCTCAATGGCTTTATAAACTGAATTGGGTAGAGCTATCGATCTATTTTGATGTTCTGGGACAGTTTATATAGCACAGAAATGATGTGTTTCTTGAAAGTTGAAAGTATCCACTGGTAACAGTCCCCAGACTGAGAACTTTCACTTCTGAGAAAACGATCCACTGGTCAAGACTTCTTAAAAAACTGGAAAGTTTATATGCATTATTCCAAAATAATAATTATAAAAATCAATAATTTTAATTTTCCTCGTGGCTTTGAGTTATTTAGCACTTAGCTTTTAATTATATGTTTTAATAGTTTTGATGCCTATACGGTTCTTCTGCATAATGAATTCTTTATTCCTGAAATCACATGTTTGTTCCATCTTCATCAAATGAGGTACATCCTCAAGTAGTTTTCTCAATGAAGAATGTTACTATTACCAATAAGAGGTAACATTTAGATGTGATAGATGTGCAAGACACTCTTCTAAGTGCTTTATATGGATTATATATTTTAAGATTTAAAGTAACTCTATGTGATATTGAAATTGTTCAGAAGGTATTTACTATCTTGATCCTCCCTAATTTGCACAATTTACAAGAACTTAGACACCTAGAGCTTGAATAACAACAGACCAGGGTATATGCTTCTTGAGTCAGCAACATTTGCCACACAGGAAATCCAAATATAAGTTTCTCATTTGGTTTTAGCACTTAGTGTTGCTGAGAAGGAGTCAAAGGTCAGCAGGATTTTTGTCCCTTGGCAGAAGTTACTTTTATCACTGGTGGTGGTAGGGGTTGTGATTTCTTTTGTTTTCCTGGAGGGCTGCGTATGGCAGAGGCATGGTGTACCTTCCACTATCTCCTGGAAGAGAGGGAACCCATGTGACCTGCGTATTCAGATTATTCTTCATTTCTGGAACGTTTTCTTCAGTTCTGCCTTGCTTACTGCTTCCGCTACAGTTGATGTCAATAGTACCTTAAAGACACCTGCCGAGCTCTGTTCTCTGTCTTCCATCTCTATATAGTTTTCTTTAAGCTCCCTATTCTGCAGAGGAGTTGCTGTTTTTTTTTTTAATTATAAGCACTGCTGTTTTAATTTTCCACAAAGTCAGATCTGCTCTTCATTACTTCCAATGCGATTTCAATTCTTCTAATACAATTCTAGAATCCTTGGAATACTCCCTTAACTTGTTTTCTTTCTTGGCACATATCCTTATTCCATCCTCTCACCCAAACTTGCTCCTTCCCAGGAGTTTTCTGATCCTATTTTAAAGAGATTGTATCTTCATATCCCAATGAAAATAGCATGTAGCTTGTTGTCACTTGGGATGCTTTGGGCTGCAAATAATATGCATACCAACTTACCCCATAACAAAGCAAACAATTCAGGAACATTTTGAACAGAGCTCAGCTCCTGATCCCAGTGGTTTCCTTGTTTTCCCTCCTCCACATGTCAATTTTTTTCTTCAGGCTGGCTTTCTGAGATGGCTGCCAGAAGCAACCAGAAATGCACACTTCATCCCATGCATCCACACAGAGAAAGAGCGTCACTTCCCCTAATTATTGAAAAAAGAATCCTAACTTTCATTCCGATTAGCCACCTTTCAATCAATCACTGGGACCAAGGAAATGCATGCACTGACTGGCTTAGGTTTCCTAAAGCAATCACTGTGATATGGGGACAGAATCACTATAATTCTGGAGGTGAAGATGAGGTCAGCATGGGGAAAGGGATAGACAGCCCAAACAAAAATTCTGAGTATGGTTAGGAAGGGAAAGGAGAGAATTACTTGGAGTTGTTGAGATTTGGTCTGGGTTTTGGGGGGTTTTGTCTGTCTTGTATACATCTAGGCATTCTCATGAAGAATCACAGGTGATTTTTCTCTTGTCCTCACCTTCCCTGCACCATCCATCAGTCAGACCTATCAGCAACAACTCTGAAACATTTCCTGAATCTGACCAATTCTGACCATGGCTTCTGGCCAAACCCAGACACTCTCACCTCTCACCTAAATCATGACAACAGCCACATTGATAACTTCATTCTTCTTCGCCAGGCAGCCAGAGTACTCTTTCAAATAGTTTCTAAAATATTCACGGCAATGAGAATAAAATTTGAAAACTTAATGATAGTGTACAAGACCCTACATAAAATGGACAATAGCTTTCTTTTGGTGCCACTTTAATTTCTACCTTAGGACCTTTGCACTAGCTACCCCCTGTATCTCTGGGTTCTTCCAACAGGAAGTTAGAGAAACTTTAACGACTGCTCCATATCAAATCATACCCACCTACTTACCCTATTGCTCTATACTCTTCTTTTTTTCTTTATTGGTGTCCCTTGCTAATCAAAATTATCTTATTAATTTGTTTGTGTGCTTATTTCTCCACCATAGTAAAAGCTTTGTTAGGGCATGACTCCTTTTGTATTTGTTCCCTACTATATTCCCAGCACCTACAGTAGCACCTGGTACTTAGCTCTCAATAGACATCTGTACAGTGAATGAAAAAAAAAAAAACCACTGAAGACAAATTCTGGGAGAAGTTATTGTCTATGTAGAGCCAGAGGTTCACCCTCTCCACTTCCCAAGTATGTAGATAAGGTTTGGAGGTAGGTGAGATGGAGGAGAGGGTGGCAGATCATGGTTACATTTCAAAGAAGGATGTGACATGTTCAGAGTCGTAAGTCAAGGCAGGAAGGGCTGGCGGGCTAGATTCAGGAATCCTGAACACCATCACATCCCTATTCTTCAAGAGGGAATCGTGCCTAATATGAAATAATCAGCATTTGTCCAAAAATAAGAGACAAAGGAGGCTAGACAGGAACTTTGATTTCCAGAGCTCATTTTCCAAGAATACATAAAATACATAAAAGAAATTCATATAAGACTCTCTGGGGAAAAAATCAGTTACAAACAATTCATATAACAAGCCCTGGAAGGCTCATATATCTTCCTAGATTTATTAAATTTCATTTCAAAAGTTGGTTATAAATCAGCCAACAAAACCCCTTTTCAAACCGTCTCCAATATCCTCCATTGCTGTTATTTAGAACCTTAACTACCATTTTCACAAAAGACATAACACTTCCCATGCCTTCGACAGCCAATAACCCTAACTGATTTAGACTCTCCACTTGGGCAATGGGCTTGAATGAGCCCCCAAAAGCCAAGACCCAAAGGATGAGGGACGAATGGGGAGTCTGGGGGGGGGGAGGCTGCCGAGAACTGGCATGCAGAGAGAGCAGTAAGTATTGCCAACGTTTGTGGAGAAGCGTGTAGGGCAGCCCTGGATGCCCCCTAGACTTGCCATGTATCCCGTGGTGAAGTCCAGGAACTTTGCCACTAGGTAATTCTGAGTTTAAACCCCTATTTGGCTACTTCTTTCAAGTGTGTCTTGGTTGGATTACCAAACCATATTGAGCCTTTGTGTTATCATCTAAAATGGGTAGCATCACCTAAATCACTGTATTGTTGGGAGCATTAAATGAGATCGTGCATGTAAAGCACTTAGCTAAGTGCCTGGCACATGTAAGCCCTCAATAAATACAATTTCTCGGGGGCTCTCCTGTCAACTGCACATCTGCTCTCTCTTGGGACAGTCAGCCTACTATGCCCCTGGATGAATTAATGGTAAAGCCTCATTAATTTGGACCTTACTCACTTAGAATTTATGATAATTCATCAGTGGCCTAGGCTGAAATTTACTTTTATAAGTGCTATAAAAAAAAAAGGTAACAGAGAGGTTCGAACAAATTTATGAGGAGACTATTTAAGTTAATGAACCATTCACTGTTACTTTAGAAGTAGTCATTTACATACAAATAATTGATGTGCTAATTACAAATGATTCTTATCTACATAGGAAAGGGGGCCGCTGATTCGAAATACAGTTCAAATTACTGAAAATATAAAAGTTGTTGAAAAATTTATTAGATGCTTTTAAGAAATTATTGCTATTTTAAGGTGAGCAATTAACAATGCACTGTCAATTTTTAATACGATTATCTTGCATAGTCAAGTATTGGTCATACTGAAGGGGTTTAACCCAGCTCTGTTCAAGTCCATGTGGAGGAAGGGAGGAAGAAAAGAATGAACATGTTCCCACTATGCTCCCTCCCATTGCTGGTTGTCACTTTGTCTCTGCCATTAGAGAAACACTGGTCCTCACAATTACAATTTTCTCAGTAAATAATGACCATTTCACCACTGTTTGAGCCTCTATTACACATTTTATTTTTATTCTGATAAAAACTGACATTTTTTGTAACTCTAGGCTTTTTTAAGAAAACGATTTGTAGTTTGTCCTTTGAGCTAGAGCTGTCATGATTAAAGCAGGTAATGAATATATGTAAACACTGCTCATTGAAAAGGACTGATCTAGAATAAGAAGCAGGACTAAGGAAAAGATAAAGAAGCATCCATTAAAAGGAAACTTTCTTCTATGTGGAAAAAATACAATCCCATGGCTTCTATCCACTGATAATGAAAGGCAGAACAAATTCTAATTTCCTCTGACTTTTAATAGAGAGCTCAAGAGACCGAGGAGTGAACAAGACTGAGGGAAAACACCACATTTCAACAATATTTTTAAACATAGAAAACCTTTGGTTATGGAATTTTACTTTTGGCTTAGATGAAGTAACAGGATTGGATTTTCCCTCCCACCTGAAACAAACCTTAAAAGCAACCAAACCTAGGAAACTACAGTTCTCAAGACAGCAGACAGCAGACAAGGATGGACCGTGATCCCTGAGAGATGAAAAGCAACAATGTGAGCCCAGGACTGGGGGAACATCCATCCATCCAGCTTGAAGAGAGATGTTAGACTGCAGCACAAGAAGGGAGACCCATAAGCCCCGGGCCTCCTGAGCTGAGGAGACAGAGCTTAGAGTCTGGGGAGGCCGCTAGCATTCAAAGGCAAAGTACCAGGGAGCAGAGAGAGCCCTCCAGAGACCTGCAGTGGGTCCCCGTCCTGCCTTCAGCTAAGCACTGATTAGAACATGCACATGGAGAAACGACATGGCCCCACTCACCAAGCTGCAAGGGTCACTGGGGTGGTAAGGAGTGTACGGAGAGGTGAGGACAGGGTGACCAGGTCTCACTTGAAAGGCTATGAAAGAAGGTCATCTGTGAATGTTATCACAGCAGTGAGGCAGAATCACAATCTAGAAGCTCGGGGTTGTAACTGGGAGAGATGAAATGTGAGGTTCAAGAAGAATGATCACTGTGGTCAGACAAAGGGGCAGATCATTGGACAATGTATAGTAAGGCACCCTTTCACTGGGGTCCCTAGGGCTCCGTTTGCTATGCTCGTTTGTGGGTTTGTGAGTGGCTGCATTACTGGCTACCTTGGGTAAATATCCAGAAACTTCTAACTCTTAAAATGGTCTTCCTTCCATCTTACACAGACCAATTTCTCCGTATAATGGAGAATTACAGCTTTGTCTCCCTGTATTCCTCCCTTCTTTCTTCTGGTCAACTGCATCTGCCTCCTTCTACAACCTGGGGTCTGAGACTTGAATGGGGGATTCCATCTTCTTATATGAGCCCACAGAGAGTGGCCTCTGGGTCTAGCTAAGCCACTGTGCCAGCATCCTGATCAGGGAGACACCTCTGGAGGTGGACACATGATCTAAGTCAGCCAATCAGAGCTCATCCTTGGAATCCCCTCCACTCCCCCCCCCCAAAAAGGTGGGAGAGCTTCCTTTCTCTATGGTGATAAATCTTGAATGATGACAGGCTAGAAACTGCTGGAGACCATGTCCTCACAGAAAAAGTTTTTTATGATTGGAAAGAATGAAGATGACACAGAAAGAAGTAGAAATGATAAATGGAGTGAGAAACTCCTTTAAGGGTTCAAGTAACTAGATTCAGTTTAGATGCCTTCATTATGTGAAACAATAAATTCCCCCTTTTGCCTCAACTAATTCAAGCTGGCTTCTCTTAACTCCATCAAAAGAAGATTTGAGGAAGGCATTGTAATTTCTTACATCTAATCTCTGGAGTAAGAATATAATTCTTACTCCTCATGGCACTTCTTTAGGTATTTGAAAATAAGTATTATATCCTTCCTAAGCTACCTCCTCTCTCTGCCAGGAAAAATACTCCAGTTCTTTCAACTATTCCTAATGTGTCATGGTTTTCAGGCCCCTCTTAATGGTGGTCACTCTAATTGGGGTGTTTTCTAGTTGTCTGTGACCATCCTGAAATGTGTAGATCCAATAAGTAAGGTGCCCCCAGTGTGGTTTTATCAACGACTGGACAAATTCTCATATTAATACAACCCAAGACAACATCAATATTTTAGGCAATTCCACTATTCTTAGCTGAATTCAAAATTGTGCTTATTCTGAATCCCCAGTTTTTACATGAGCTACTGCAAAGCCACATATCCTCAGCCCTACAGTTGTGCAATTAACTTTTTTGAATTAAAGACATTATGATTTTCCCTGTTCAGTTTCATCTCACTTTGTTAACCTCATGGCCATCCTGTTAAGATAATTAAAAATCTGATTCTTTCATCTGTAATATTGTTATCAGTACTAAATATAAGAGAATCAACCTTTCTTGTCTAGGATTGTAGACAGAACTTTTGGGGTGCCATCAACATACTCTCTGTTTAGCCATATTAGCCTTTAAAAGGTAAACCTCCCTGCCAGATGGGCAGGAGTGACTAGTGCCTTCTCGCCATTCCAATTGATGAAAACCAGAGCTGCCTGATCTTCTATTTAATCCTATCCACTATCTATTAAAATTCACTAAAGCTTGCTAAGCCTCATTTCCTTGAAAGCCTATCAGGTTTCGGTTTCATCAAAGTCAAGTGTATTTAATTAACACAATCCAATTCATTCTGGAAGTGGTCAAGTTCTCCGAAAGGTACTCAACAGAACTACTGGTGTTTTTATAGGAATTAAACATATGATACAATAGACAAAAATAAGTATGCTTTATACATGCCATTACTACCACCTCTTTTGCATACAATTGAATAAATTATCTTTTGTTATGAAACATTAATCCTCTTTGCTAAGTGGAGTAATTCTCATCTCAGATTCAGCCTGTTAAGGAGTGCCTCGGGAGCCAAACTTCAGCGATTTTTTCCTGGCATGATGAGGAAGGGGCCCGGTCCTCTGGAGAAGACTATCCATTTTGTGATGTCCAAATTTTGCCCTTCTGATCCACCCTGGGACATCTAAGCTTCTCACTCAGTTTCCCTCCCTGATACTCTGAGTTCCAAGAAGAGCTCAGACATGTAGGCACAAGACTTGCGGGCAGTTACAGTCCTAAGCTCAGGCAGTTACAGTCAAATTAACACAGCAGGACATGGCCAGCAGAAATTGTGTAGGAAACTGGTGTGAATATAGGTCCCCATGCTTCAAGGGACTCCTCTGTAATGAGTTAAATGGTAACTCCAAAAAGAGAGGCCCATGTCCAGTTTCCTGGAACCTGTGAATATTACCTCATACAACAGAAGACTGAATGTTACCTTATTTGGTGAAAGGGTGTTTGCCACATAATTAAGCTAAGGATCTTGACATGTGGAAATCACCCAGGATTATCCAAGTGGATCCTAAATCCAGTGACAAGTGTCCTTATAGAGAAATGCAGAAGGATATACAGCACACAGAGAAAAAGACATTGACAGAGAAGGTGAAGTGATGATGAAGGCAGGGTTCGGAGTGATGAGGGCACAAGAGAAGGAACATGATGGCCACCAGAAATGGGAAGGGGCAAGGAAATTCCCCTTCAGCATGAATCCACAGCAAAAGGAGGGCCCTGTAAAGACCTCATTTCTGTCTCCTGGCCTCCAGAACTATGTGAGAATAATTTCTCTTGTTTTAAACCACCAAGTTTATGGCACTCTGTGACAGAAGCTTCAGGAAACTCATGATGCTCTCCACAGGCAACCAAGTAGTATCCAGGAAGAAAGTCAAAGGGGAGAATGTGGTGGTGTCTCCAACATATGCCCCAAAAAGTGCACATTTCATAATCAGCTTAAAGATGTCCTCCCTGTGGCTGGCAAGGTCAAGGTGTTAGACTGCCCTTCGCCCCTTTATTGAGCCCTCAAAGGCTGCCCACTGCCATCCTGGGTCTTCTCCCTGCTCAGGGATATATGTTGTTGATATTTATATTAGCCTGACTTTACATGGATACAGATTTGGGGAAGCAATGGAAGGAACATGGGCAGCATCATATAAGGCCTGGACTAGCCAAGCCACCAGCTGGCCAGAACTCTAGGCCGTCAAGGCCCTTAAAACATAAGCTGATTTAACTGGAAACACAGGGCCATTTGACTCAGGCTTGTTCATACTAATCTACATACTAACATACTACAGACAAACATACATGCTAAAATGTAAAACTGTTCTTGTCTCACTGGGATAGACAAACTCATCGAGAAGAACTAAAGAAAATTTTATTTCCACACATCTCTGTAGAGGTTTGTTTTTTGGTGTATTTGTTTCAAGGCATACAAGCAAATACAGTCTGGACCAATCCTTCTTTCTTTTCTTTTTTTTTTCCATTTCAGCTACTCATTTTTTGAATTTCAAAAGTTCTTTCCTATTTTCCTATCATTCTTTTCACATACCCAATTCCTTGGTCTTACGGAGGTCATAGTATCTTGACTTTCTCTGAGAGATACTAATAAATTGTGAAGTTTTGTTGTTTTTTTTAATAGACTTTTCTTTCTTTTTTTTTTGCTTTTCTACTTTTTGAGTAATCTTTTTTTTTCTCCAAGATCTTTTTTTTTTTTTTTTTTTTTTTTC
>LNAC01000069.1:4471425-4517015 GCA_002007465.1 Ailurus styani
AGAGAGAGGGGGAAGCAGGCTCCCCGCTGAGCAGGGAGCCCGATGCGGGCCTCGATCCCAGGACCCTGAGATCATGACCTGAGCCGAAAGCAGAGGCATTAACCCACTGAGCCACCCAGGCGCCCTTTCTCCAAGATCTTTAATTGTCAACTTATTTTTGTTGGTCTTTCTTGCATTGATTTTTTTTAAGTGTCTGTAATAATTAATGTGGTAGATTATATTTTCCAAACAAAGATGGCTGCAATAATATCTTATATTCCTCATGTTTTCTACAATGTAATACATGCTTCATCAAGAGGTGGAGTCTGTATGTTCACCTCCTTGAATCTGGGAAGTCCCTATTGTTTTGACCAAAAGAATAAGGTAGAAGTGCACTGTGACAGTTCGGGGTGTACCCTTTCCTGGCTCAGCACCTTCTACTTTTCTCTCTTAGAAGCCAGCCTCCATATAATAAGCGTGATTGCCTTGAGACTGCCCTGCCATGACAAACCACAGGGAGAGAGCAAGGCCAAGGAGAAGCAGAGTACCAAGCATGTGAGTATGAAGCCATCTTGGGCGTCCAGCCCAATGGAGAAGCTTCAGATGACTCCAGCAGCTACTGCCATCTGACTATAACTACATGAGAGACTCCAAATGAGAACCTAGGTGGACCCAGACAACCTCAAGAACCACGAGAGATAATAATAAACGGTTATTTTAAGACACTGAATTTTGAAGTGGCTTGTCAGGCAGGACTAGATCACCAGAACACTTGGTTTCCCATTCATATTTAAGATGTGGCAATAGGAAGACTGATTATAGACACCTGGGCTGGGCATACTGCACTGGTGGCCTTCATCCTAAAGACGGTGACTGAACCTTATCTTTTTTTTTTTTAATTTTATTTTTATTCTTTGCCCAAGGGGTACAGGTCTGTAAATCTTATCTTTGAGACCTTAACAAAACCTGTGCATGACTTTGCTTTTGAGCACCAACACCTATACTAGTTACTTGAGTTCTTTCCAGTCCTTCAGAAAGAACCCTGTTCTTTTTTTCTTGGCCTGAGACGAAGTACTGGGTGCACATTTCCCTTTGGGCAGGGTGAAGGCAGGGGAATGATGAGGTAAGGTGTGTCAACTATTCCCTGTATTCACCGTGACTCTACTTCAGCTGTAATTCCTGCTGCTTGCCTCGTCTCAGTCCTAAGGGCACTGAATGGCAGACACACTCCCCTCCCAACTGTAATCACTTGGGTGGCTTTTCTCAGCTTCATCTTCCCCCTTCTACCGCTTCTCAGTCCTGACCTTTTCTTTGGCTTTCCATCTTCCAGAAATTTATTAAGATCTTTCTCTAGTTCATGGAACACCTCCAACTCTGTTTTATTATTGTGTGTGTTAGTTGGGGGGGGGCGGTTAATTCATTGGTTTATTCCTTAAAAATCATTTATAATTTGATTTTAGATCATTTTAAATATAGATAAAAATAGATGTGTTCACTCTACATTCTAGAATCCATGTTTTATCTAAATTTAAAACCCTTTAATATGTCTCCTAAAAAGTTTCTTGGCTTGAATATTTGAAAACAATTTGTTTTAAACTAGATACCAAAAAATACAGAAAACCTGGATTCCACTTTCAGTTTGGATATAGAATTTTGCAGAAGCGTCATTCTCATCCTAATCACCAACACAGTCCAGATAACATACAAAATCAGATTAAAAAGACTGATCAGAGAAGGAAAACACAGAGAAACCCAAATGAAATCAACTCCAGAAAATCAAATTAGGAGTTCTTTATAGGAAAGAAAAGACTTACTGCCATTCTCATCCCCAGTGACCCTGCAGGAGGAGAAGAAATCCACCATAGTCGGGTAAGGAGAACTTTGAAGGAAAATCAAAAGAACTTGCTATGTGGGTGCCTGGGTAACTTAGTCGGTTGAGCACCTTGGTTTCTGACTCTTGGTTTGACCATCTGACTCTTGGTTTCGGGTCAGGTCATGATCTCATGGGTCGTGAAAGCAAGTCCCACCTCAGGCTCTGAGCTCAGTGGGAAGTCTGCCTGAGGTTTCTCTCCCTCTGCCCCTCCCCACACTCACTCATGCACTCTCTCTCTCTCTCTCTCAAAGAAATAAATAAATCTTAAAGAGAGAGAGAGAGAGAGAGAGAGAGAGAGAGAGAGAGAGAACTTGTTATGCCCATGTGTGGCCTGGCATAATATACTGAAATCCTGAAAAGCCACAGAGCAAGCACCACTCCATCCAATCCCATGGACCTTCACAAAGCTCTTAGGATAGTATGTGAAAAGGAAGTGGGGCAAAGGAGAGCTGAGAGAGACCCACTATGAGACAGTAGGATCACCACCAACATAAGATATATGCGTTTGAAATCCTGAGGGAGGAATACAACAGGATAGCAAAGAGAAATGCAACAAGAGCATCTTAAGGTCTCGGGCTGAAGGCAAGGAGAAGAGCTGAAAGAACCAGAATTTTAGGTACTCCAGACTGTAACCTGAGGGAGACTGGGATGGAGAAGAAAAGCCACAAATGACCACAAAGCAAACAAGGCTTTTAACTACTGCCCAAGGACACAGCAAGAGGTAAGCAAGCCTGAAAGAAATCCCTGTATCTATCCCAGGACTTCGGAGAGGGTAAGGATGCTACACTAAGGAGATCCAAGGGTAGAGCAATAGGACTGAAAAAGATATCCCCAAGTTCGGAAAGAAGGGAGCTAGACTCATGAGCAAAGAACGCTCACTCAGAAGACAGGCAGTTGGGTTGTAAATCAAGGAGAGATCTTGCACAGTTTGGAAAGTTTATATTAGTTCTCAGAGCTCAGGCAAAAGTGAAGGAAATGTCCTGATTTCATCTTTAAAATACCCAAAGTCAACGGTAAATTGAATCAATCTCAGACCCAGTTCAACTGTAGATCTAGTGGTCTAGCATAAGAAACTGCATGTCCCTCCCTGAAGACAGAATATTGTCAGTCCCTACTTTCCTTTTATACAAACGGTCCAGAAAAAAAATTTTAAATGCTCGCAAAAATAAAAAAGAAAGAATGAAAATGACATCCATGGGCAAGAGAGTAAACAGTAGTCACAGAAGCAGACAAAGAGATGACCCAGAAGACAGAGAGGGACTCTAAAATAACGCTGATAAAAATGTTAACAAATCTAGCTTATAACAGAGATAAGACAGATGAAGAGAGTCAAGATTTCAGTAGAAACATGAAAACTATAAGACAGAATGAGATAAAAAATGCTAAAAATCAAAATATAATACAAAAATTAACTCATTAGATGAGCTTGACAGCAGAATGAACAGAAGTAAGGAAAGGACTGGTGAATTAGAACAAGTAAAAAGAAACTCTCCAAACAGAAATATAAATATCAAAAAAATTTAAACTTAAAAAAGTTGGGGGTGGGAGGGAGAGGGCACTCAACATCAGTGGAGGAATGTCAACAAACATATATAAATAGACTATCAGTAGAATAGGAAGGAGAAAATGGAGATGAAATATTTGAAGAAATAATATCTAAGAACATACATCTGGGAAAATTGGCCTATAGCAATCAATTCTGAGATGCACGCAATTCATAGCACTAGAAAAACCATGTAAGTCCTCACAAAACAAGGAATATTGTATTCCTAAGCCTTGTGGGAAATTCAGTCAAGGACAAACTTCATCCAACACACAGATGACTGGAGAATCTCAGGGAAAGGACTGATGGTGAACATGGAATATACTTAAGTAGAGAAATAAGGTTAAAATGAGAGTGAAGACAAGAGTGGAAGAATAGTATGTGAATGCCAAAGGTCCTAACAAAGTAGAAATAAGATAACTAAGATGGGTAGAGAAGAAGAAAATTGGAGAAACAGAATAAACTCACTAATTGATATACAGACAGTTAAGTAGGAGGCAGAGGATATCACTTAAGTCTTAAAACTCAATCGAAGTTGCCCATGTAAGGATAAAGAGGACTTCAAGCATTAAAAGTTATTAGTATAAAGGTACGTCTAGAACAAATAAAACTTCCTAAATACCCAAAGAATTAAAAACAAAAGAACAAAGAAAAATATCACAAAGGAAAACATTAAATCCACAAGAAAAGGGACAGGCAACTCATTTTTTTTTAAACAGGGAAAAGATTTAACAGACACTTTGTAAAAGAAGATATCCAAATGACTAATATGCATATGAAGAGGCGCTCAGCAGCAATGAACCGCCTACATAAATGCTTCGGAATGAGTATAATTTAAAAACTAACAGGACAAAATGTTGGAGACACTGGGGAGTAAATTAAAATCACGTACACTGAAGGTGGGTGTGTAAATTGGTAGAACTACTTTGAAAAACAATGTAAGCAGTGTCCACAGAGCTTGAATATTTGCACAGACCATGACCTAGCAATTGGACTCCTAATATGGATGTACCCAGCAGAAATGTATGCATGTGTGCACACACTGACATGAACAAGCATATTCATCGCAGGTTTACTTATAATCGACCAAACTGGAAGCAACACAAACATTTATCAACTGTAGAATACCTAAATAAAGGGCACTATATGCATAAAAAAGGAATATATTACAGTCACAATGCATAGCTAACACAGTCATCTCTGAGACATAAATTTTGAGCAAAAAGGCCAGACAGAAAAGAGTACATACTATATCACTCCATCCATAGGAGGTTCAAAAGTAAATTCTGCATAACCGAAATTTTTTTAAAAATCAACAAATTACAGGGCACCTGGGTGGCTCAGTGGGTTAAAGCCGCTGCCTTCGGCTCAGGTCATGACCCCAGGGTCCTGGGATCGAGGCCCACATCGGGCTCTCTGCTCAGCAGGGAGCCTGCTTCCTCCTCTCTCCTCTTTCTCTGCCTGCCTCTCTGCCTACTTGTAATCTCTCTGTGTGTCAAATGAATAAATAAAATCTTTAAAAAAAAATTAAAAAATTAAAAAATCAACAAATTACAAACTAGTTAAAACAATTGCATAATATATCGTGTATAGAGGACTAATCTCTCTAATATGTAAAGTATTTAATTTTGAGGAAAAACACCAAAGCTCTATTTTTTGAACAGTGGGAGATGGAGCAAAAGTCATGAACAGATAGTCCACAGGAAAAGATATATAAATGTCCTTTAAACATGACAAAATGCTCACTCATAATAAGAGAAACGTAAAATAAAACTGTATCGAGACACCATTCTTCACCACTGGATTGCCAAGAATTCAAAAGTTTGACAACACTCCATTAGCAAGGTTGTTGGAAAACCAATAATCTCACACATTGCTGGTAGAAGCACAAAATAGTATCACCCAGGGGAGGGAGATCTGGTAACATCAAACAAAACTGCATATATCTTAACCCTTTGAATCTATAATAACCACTTCCAGGATTTTATCCTTAAATATAACTTAAGGGGCACCTGGATGGCTCAGGGGGTTAAGCGTCTGACTCTTGATTCCAACTCAGGTCATGATCTCAGGGTCCTGGGATCAAGCCCCACATCAGGCTCTGTGCCCATCTTGGACTCAGCTTGAGGATTCTCTCCTTCTCCATCTGCCCCTCCCCCCGCTCATGATCTCTGTCTCTAAGAATAAATAAATGTTTTTTAAAAAAAGACATACCTTAAGCTATACCATGTGAGGTGGTGGATATTAACTAAACTTATTGTGGTCATCATTTTGCAATATATGCATATATCAAATCATTATGTTGCACACTGTGAACTAATATAATGTTACATATCATTTGGAGCTCACTAAAACTGGGGGAAAACCGACACATCTCCAGAATTTATATGAACTTCTGGTTCAGCATGTCTAGTGTTCAACAAAAATGACAAAACACACTAAAAGGCAAAACACACAGTCCGAAGAGAGAGAGCAAGCATCAGAACCAGACTCAGATATGACAGAGATTTCAGAATTATCAAGCCAGGAATATGAAATAACAATGACTAATATGCTAAGATCTCAAAGGGAAAAAGGGAACCAATGCAAAACGAAATTGGCAGGGACGCCTGGGTGGCTCAGTCAATAAGCATCTGCCTTCAGCTCAGGTCATGATCCTGGGGTCCTGGGATCCAGCCCTGCATCGGGCTCCCTGCTCTGCGGGAGGCCTGCTTCTCCCTCTCCCACCTCCCCTGCTTGTGTTCCCTCTCTCGCTGTGTCTCTCTCTCTCTCTCTCTGTCAAATAAATAAATAAATAAAGTCTTTAAAAAAAAAAAGCTAAAAAATTAAAAAAACCACAAAAACAAATTAGCAGTGGAAGAAAGATGGAAACACTAAAAAAGAACCAAAAGAAAATGCTAGAAACCAAAAACATAGTAAAAGAAATGAAGAATGGCCTTGATGGGCTCATCAGTAGACTAGATAAGGCTGAGAGAAAGAGTCAGTGAACTTGAATACATCTCACTAGAAACTCCCCAAACTGAAAGACAAGGGGATTTTAAAATAAATAAATAAAAGAATAGAATATTCAATACAAAATATATAATATATGCAAGATGAGAAGAAGGAGCGAAAGGAACATAAGATAACACGTCCTTATATGCACACAGCCACTCGTGGAAGCCCTATTTGTACTAGCAAAATATGGAAGGAACCTAAATGCCTGTCCATGAAAGACAGGCTAAGTAAGCAATGATTTATCCTCTGACAGTGTAGCACTATATAGCAGTAAGAAAGAAAGGGGAAGATCTCTGTTAACCAATATGGAGTGATTTCTGGGATAAACTGTTAAATTTTTAATTTAAAAAAACTGACTTTTTTTCAAAGGGATAGGGTGGCTGGGTTATGGACACTGGGGAGGGTACGTGCTATGGTGAGTGCTGTGAACTGTGTAAGACTGATGATTCACAGACCTGTACCCCTGGGGCAAATAATAACATTATATGTTAATAAAAAATAAAAATTTAAAAATTTAAAAAATTAAGAAGTACAAAATTATAGATTTTTATATATTTTATATATCATGTATAGATATATTATTCATAGATACTGATACATTAGAATACTGTTTTTGTAAAAAAAAAAAGAGGGAAAGCATACTTTTGCAAAAAGAAACTCAGGAAAGATGAATTAGAAACAGAAAAATCATTACCTTAGTGGGGGAGAGTAGGGAGGAAAAGATGCGGATGAGATAGAAACTTCTCCAAATATAACCTTTACATGGTTTTGACTATTGAGCCATGTAACCCTTCTGCATATTCAAAAGTAAAATTACATCAATAAAGGATGAAAAAGTAAATCTTCAAAGAGAATGCAAACAGAGATAAATGAACCTAGCAAAATATTGGAAGTAACCTAAATGCCTATCCATAAAAGTTTGGATAAATAAACTATTGCACTGTATAGCAGGCACATGACCACACAAAGAAAAAGAATTTTTAAAAAGGTTCTTGAACACAGCGTTCTGGTTACATACACACCATGGCCCATATTCTGAGATTTTTTTTTTAAAAGATTTTATTTATCTATTTGACAGAGAGAGACACAGTGAGAGAGGGAACATAAGCAGGGGGAGTGGGAGAGGGAGAAGCAGGCTCCCCGCCGAGCAAAAAGCCCGCCATGGGGCTTGATCCCAGAACCCTGGGATCATGACCAGAGCCCAAGGCAGACACCGAACGACTGAGCCACCCAGGTGCCCCCTGAGATTATTTTTGCAAAGCAAAATATCTTCAACGTTATTCCACATGTTTGTTGGAGAGGTGATGTTGGTCTAGTAATTCTGAAACTGTTTATTGCGTCTAGTACCTGCGTAAACGAATGCATACACTGAGGTGGGGGGAACGAGGTTCTCACTGCGGAGGAGGGACAGTCAGTGTGGAATGAGCGAGGGTGGGTGGTGTTGGATTTGAGTTGGAGACACTGGTATGAACTCACAATTTTGTGATGTTTCCTAACTCTGTCCACTGAAGGGAAAAGGACACCCAGCATATGAAATGATATCCTCAGAAAAGCTGTGTCTCCATGCCTATTTCTCCACATCATTCCCACCCGGTTCTCCTAAGCGACCATTTCCATTTGTTTCTGATTTGTCGTTATTGAGTTTCTCTCTGCAAAATAAGCAAAGACATACAAACACACACGAAATATTCTATTTCTCTTTTCATACACAAAAGGGGGCATATAATGAAACTTAATGCCCAGTATTTGATTTCTAAATAAAAGTCCTCACTAAAAGAAACTAGGGCTCCTTAAAGAAATGACTGATCCTAGATGTGAGGCAGAGAAACTACAAGAGGAGCTTAGAATATTTTCTGTGCTAGGAAGCAAGGGACACTCAAAGACTGAAGAGGGTACCTCCAAAGGACACAGGAACTGGCTGGTAAGGGCTCTGATTAGAAAAATGTCAGGCAATTTGAGCCTCAAAATTACTAGTGAAGGTAATGGGCTATAATACGTTGAATTTAAAAATCCATACATAGTGATACTTAGTGAGCCAGAGAAGAGAGGAAGAGAGTGGAAGGAGGAGGCTTTTTATGGGAGAATGCCATCTAATAAAGGCTAAAAGAATGAGAATTAGAAAAATCACTATTTTGCAGTCATCAATATAATTGCTTCAGGCAAGAATCATAAATGGATGCTAAAACTATTGGGCTAGAGTTTGTCAGGGAACGGTGTATTTACATCTATTACTTCTGCTAGTATTTATAGTTTACTTCTTAAGTATCGAGATAATGAGCTATTAAAATAGAGAGATCTGGAATACACCATCTTATCCAAGAGGCTAAATTTAGCATCACCAGTAATGGAACAATCTGATGTTATCTGCCTCCTTATGGGATGCATGAGAAGTACACAGCATTGACTGTGTGGTATCCTTGCTAAATATATAGAGATAAATGTATTGAATCCAAATTTAATCATGAAGATATAACCATACAAATCCAGATTATGAGACATGCTACCAAAAAGCTTGCCTGGATTCTTTGAAATGTTAATATCATAAAACACACACACACACACACACACACACACACACACCCCCAAAGCTCTAGGAGTGTTTTAGATGTAAAAAGACTAAAGATAAATGGTAACCAAATGCAGTTTCTGATCCTTGATTGGATTCNTCTAGGAGTGTTTTAGATGTAAAAAAACTAAAGATAAATGGTAACCACACACACACGCGAAACGTTAATGTCTAACACACACACACACACACACACACACACCCAAAGCTCTAGGAGTGTTTTAGATGTAAAAAGACTAAAGATAAATGGTAACCAAATGCAGTTTCTGATCCTTGATTGGATTCAGGATTGCAGGAGGGGACAAACAACCTTACAGTAAATGTTAGGATCCACTAGGATGAGCTGAAAATGGGCTATACGTTAAATAGTATTATTGTATTAATATTGTATCTTTCAGGAATGAGAACAGTGCTCTGGTTGTGTAGGAAAAGTCACTCTTAAAAGGATCACACTGACAGTTTGGAGATAAAAACGTCATGATGTCTGCAACTTTCAAATGGTTGAGAAATACAAATATATGTGCATATAGTGACAGACACAAAGCGAGCTAGCCCAAGAGCCCCTGGACGAGGGGGAGAGGGAATATACACGTGTGGCAAACTGTTAACAATCAATAAATTCAAGTGTAGGGTTTATCAAAGGGTCTATCTTTCCGTAGGTTTGAAATATTTCAATATATGAAATGAAATATTCAATATATGAGATGATATACAAAAATTAGAAAGTTTGTAGACTTGTAAATGAATGAAAATGGGAAACAAATATATGTTATCATGATTTGTAACTCTAACCATGTGAATTACTTCCATTGTAATGACTGAGTAGCTGTGCTAGTTAGAAATGATGATAAAACTGTAAAATGTAAAAAAGGGGGAAAAAGACGAAGTTATGTTATTTTGAGCGTTAAGAAAAAGTATACAATTTCAATACAAATAAAGAAAATTCAATTTTCTCACATCTCCACCAAATAAACACTGAAAAACTTTAAAGACTATCATTTGGGTTTCAGTTCAAGGCAGAGGATTTAACATACACATTTAGCTCTGCTCTCTTCCAGATTCCCGATTTATTGTATTTTAGCTTTTGGAATAAACCCACGAGGACAAAGAGTACTGGAGAGGAAAGTACAATAACAAAGTCTTGAAAGTGGCGTAATAGGTGGGCAGACAGGACCGGGCTCAGCAGCCAGAGAACACTGGATCCTAAACCTGTGTGAGGAACATCTAGCGGGAGGTCGATTTACATTGCAGAACCCCTGAAAGACTCAGAAATTGGCAACACGAGGTATTTTGGGAAGTGAAAGGTGAAGGGGGCTTAGAAAGAAAAGGACTGGCTGGAAGTATGTCCAAAAAGCAGAATCTTTTTTGTACCCTTAGTAGCCCTGGGTCTTCCCTTTTCCCATAAACTGGAAACTTATTCCCTGGAAAACATATAACAGGCACCTGCCATATGGAAAACAGAGAGATTTTCTAACAGTTTCCATGAGACTACTAAGAGCTAACCTCCAACATTCTTTCCCTCCTTGACTCCCATTAAGCAGACAGGCAGGCATTTAACCACCACAGGGAGGAGCTGGAAGAGTTAACACTAACATGGCCAGCCCAAAGAAGAGACATGAAGACAACAAAACAGGAGGTGCCACACTGTGATGGCCCAGACAGATCACACACATTCTGTCTAGATGGCATTTACATTGGTGCCCAACATGCTCTTCTTCCAGGTGCTAGCACTACTTGTTCCCTTAGCTCCTTCAGGACTTAACTCAAATGCCACCTTGGTGGGGCACTCCTTGTTCGGCTTACTTAAAGCTACAACCATCCCAAGCCTCTACCCACCAGAATTCCTTGTCCCTCTTCCCCATTTTATTTCTCTCTATAGCAATTATGATCATGTAACACACTACCTGTTTTACTTATTTTGTTTATGGTCTTTCCCTCCTATTAGAATGTAAGCTCAGTGAGGACTGCACATTGTCTCTGTTTCGTGCTCTGTTACATTGCCAGAATACAGAATAGTGTGTGGTGCAAAGTGAGTACTCAAATATTTGTGGAATGAATTATATATCACAGAAGATGGAAAAAGATCCATGCCAAGAATATGGTAAGAAAGAAAGAAAGAAAAAAAAAAAGACCTCACAAACCTCCCTAGAGAAAAAATAAGGCATTCACAAAGGGTCAAGAGTCAGAATGATATCAGTCTTTCAACAGACATAACAGAAGGTAGATACAATAGAGCAATTTCTTCAAAATTCTTTAAGGTATTCCTATCCTAAATTCTATACCCAAATTATCAGTTAAATGCGAATTTACACTAAAGATGCTTATAAACATGCTTTAAGATCTTTATACTAGTTTTCCCTCCATAGGAAATATTCTTCCCAAAAAAAACCATCACGGTTAACTGTCCCACTTCCCTTAAGTCTTCTTATATGTCAGCTTCTCAATAAGGCTACCCTTTCTCTAACTGTCCTTGCACTCCCAATCCCAGTAGCCCTCTGAGACTGAGGCAAGAGGGCCTCCGACCTGGGCTACGTTTCACAGGGCCCAGTATATCACAAGCACATGCATGCCCGCACACACACACATCAGTTGGAATCTGGCCCTCGAAGCTGACCCATCACTATCCATAACTGTAAACATCCATTTCCATGACTAACACCATCCAGGCTCCAGGAAAATGCATCCTTCCATCTTTTTCCCTATGTCCTTGACATAAAAAGAAACTGAATGCATGAAGGTTTGTTGATTGGGCCACTACCAACATCAAAGAGGGACACTGCTTTGGAGTGTAGGGAGGATTTGAGCGGCAGAAACACTTAAATAAGAGACAAATTAATTAACTTGTCAAATCCTTCCTCCCAGATAGCATGAATGCAATAGATTCTTACATAAGAAAGTAACATTTTCTAGTGGTGCCGTACATTCATTTTCTTACATTTCTCTGAATTTCAATTTGTGATTCCAAGGTACTCACAAATTCAAGAGATATCCATAGCAATTGCATGTGGCAGCTGAAGAATATTTTGCCATGTGAAATAATTCATATTGCCTTTAAATTTATATATATCTAGGGCCAGTGCTATCATAAGTCAATTGTGTTGCCAATTAAAATGGTCCTCACCTGAACTATTGCTTTGGGCTCCACAGATGTTAGGAGCAAGACTGTCTAATCCCCTCATTTTTCTCTGCCTTATCTTTCTCCTTGGTGCTTTCCACTTTCTAAAATTCTATGTAATTTACTTATTATGTTTATTTTTGTCATCAGATGTTCTCTGCCAGAATACAAGTTCATCAAAGGCAGGGAACTTAGATTTTGTTCACTGATGAGTCTCAAACACCCAGAATAGTGCCCAAACCATAAAAAATGCTTTCTTCCTAGAATTCTTTTTTTTTTTTTTTAAGAGAAAGATCATGTGAGCAGGGTGGGGGGAGGAAGAGAGAATCTTTTTTTTTTTAATTTTATTTATTTATTTGACAGAGCGAGAGATCACAAGTAGGCAGAGAGGCAGGCAGAAAGAGAGGGGGAAGCAGGCTCTCCGCTGAGCAGAGAGCCCAACGTGGGGCTCAATCCCAGGACCCTAGGATCATGACCTGAGCCGAAGGCAGAGGCTTAACACACTGAGCCACCCTGGCGCCCAGGAAGAGAGAATCTTAAGCAGGTTCCATATCCAGCATGGAGCCCAACACAGGGCTTGATCTCATGACCCTAAGATCATGACCTGAGCCAAAATCAAGAGTCAGATGCTTAACCAACTGAGCCACCCAGGCATCCCTCTTCCTAAAATTCTTTATAAGCAAGTGTTTGATGACATTGAATGAATGAATGAATGAATGAATGAATGATGAATGAATGAATGAATCAGTGGCTTGATTCTATGTATCATCTTTTAAGAAGCAACTGAGGCATGTGAACCCCCAGAACAAGGGATAAAGCAAATAAGAAGACAACACGGTGTTTAAAAACACAGGCTCATATGATATCATATGTAAAGGAGAAAGAGCATATCCAGGATGATGGGGAAAGAAAACTACAAGGTGATGGCTGGGCAACAGGTCTGGAGACTGATCAGTCCAGACTGCAGCAGGTTGGAAGGTTCCAGAAAGATTTCAAGAAAATGAAATGGACTAACTCACGGATATGGCTGAACATATTGCAAGGAAGTGTATGCAACTGAGGAAGTATTTGAGGTTGAATTATTGACAGTAACAGGGAAAAATATAAGCAAGACAATTATTAACTACAGGGAACAGCATGTTAGAGGAGGAAAAGTAGGCACAGTGTACCACATGGTTTATAACAGCTATCATATGGTAAACACGGAACATTACTGAGAGGGTGCAGTGGGGGGGCCGGGGAGAAAGACAACCAAATCCTCATTTTCCATATGGAGAATCAAGAGATTCTGCCCAAAACGAAAAGAATGATAAGTAGTCATATAAGAAATGTCTTGAGCAATATGGGGGTAAATACCCCAAAGAATTAGCTAAGGGACTAGAGATAGATTATTTCTGGAAAGAGGGAAACGGAGGGGTAGCAACAGGGAGGGACTTCAGTTTTTCATCAAGAGCCTAGAGGAACGGCTGATTTGCTGAACTGTTTATCTCCAAAACTTCGATAAAAATGAAAACTAAATTAAATACAAACAAAAGCCACAACTCCATGCGTGTGGGTATGGACATCCAGATGTAGATGGACAGAGGAAGTAGTTACTTCCAGCTTCCAGTAACTGAGATGCCTCTGGAGAAGGGAGTATGGGTGTGAGGAGGAGGGCAGGTGACTCTCCTATTCTGGCACATTTACTTCTATATCACTTTTATCTTAATGAAAGCAAACTCACGCATTATTTGAAAAATTAGACAAAAAGATACAATACATGGTAGAGGAGGAGGGGAAGAGTGCCATTTTGACGAAATATCAAATTACCGGTTAATTGGGGCAGCCCCTGATCTACGATGTGGACTAGAAGGTTGAGAAGGGGAAAGAGGCAAGAAGACTCAGTGAAGATAGGAAGAAGAGCATCAGAGTCCTCCAGAGACCAGAGCCTGGAAGAGGACTTTCAACCCTCAACAAAAACATGAACTTCTGGGGTCTAGAAAGGCACGGGGTTTCTGCAGAGCGACCAGTCCTCATGCTGTATCTTTGATGGAACCCAGAACTGGCCCCTCACAGCTGAATGTAACAGCAGAGCCATCAGGGAAAATGTGCCCCCCGGTCCCCCACCCATCCTTGTTTTTTTTTGTTGTTGGGTTTTGGGGGTTGTTTTTTGGTTTTCCTTAAAGCCTAGATAGTGCCTTCCTAGGAAAGGAGTGCATGAAGCCTGCCTCCTGCCCTCTGGCCAGCCTCACAGATGGGCCACTTGGGCTAGGAGCCACCCAGCCCTGCCCTTGAGTGTTCTCAGCTCACTCAGCCCTGGCCGGCTCCCCTGTCAGAGGCCTCTGGGAACTGTAATGCTGTGGGCCATTACAGCGGAACATTGCCTCTGCTGCAGGGACAGCTGGCTCGCCCCCGGAGAGCTGGGCCTCGGCAGATGTCACACCCCCCTCCCCACCATCACCAGTGAGCAAGGGGAGTGTGTCTCCTACTTGGACAGATCAGTGCCATCCGGCAGGCCGGCAGGATGCCTGAGAGGCAGGGCCATTACCTAAAACAACACTTCTTGCGCAGTGAGAGGTCAGAAAAGAAAACATGGTGTTTTGTGGGCTTTGCTGGATTTTTGCTCAGGGTGAAAAGAAAAGAAAAGAAAACATGGTGTTTTGTGGGCTTTGCTGGATTTTTGCTCAGGGTGAAAAGAAAAGAAAAGAAAAGAAAACATGGTGTTTTGTGGGCTTTGCTGGATTTTTGCTCAGGGTGGATGTCTGAGGAAAGAAAGGGACTACCAGATCACAGTGAGTCATCTATCTGTGTCTATCCCGACCCTTGCCTATTGCGTGTGTGGTTGACACTGTCAACACCCACAGAGACACAGTGTAACAACAGCTAACATTCGTTGAACTGTGTGCCTCACTCCATGCTAATATTGGTATCTGTAATCTCAGTTAATCATCACAAACTTATGAAACAGGTACTCTGATTACAGATAAGGAAATGAGAATTGGGTTAAATAACTAGCCCAAGATAACATTTGAGTACTAGGATTGAACCATTTGTCCCTAGTTCGTAATGTCACACTCCATTATTTCCCTTAAAATTAGGAGGATTTGAGCTCGACACTCTCTGACAATCAAAAAACTTTATATTTACTTTAGGCTGTGGTCTACCAAAATGCCCCAGGTTAGAGGACAGTGAAGTTGAGTACTTCTGGTTGGAGTTGGGGTGGAAAGGCACTAATTTGGTGATAAACCAGGCCATCTGGACTTGGGGCAAAGGATGAACCCAGACTGGGCTCAGGGCTGGGACAGCAAACCCATGAACTGCATGCCTATCTCTCACTGGTTTAGGAGCCATGCCAGACCGAACATGCCTCCAGCCTCTGTGGCCAGGCAAGGTAAGGGCAGGCAGAAGCAATGCATGGGCTCACAGTGGTGCTGGGCGGGGGGAGGGGGTAGAGCAGGGGTATTACAGAGTTACTCAAGGAAGTTTACCTGAGAAGCCACTAGAGCCACTGAAGATTTTTGAATAGGGCAGAGTCATGATTTAAAAAAAAAAAAAATTTTTTTTTCTTTTTTTTGTATAGCCACCTCTGTATGTATAGCATTTGTATGCACAATGGGCATGGAACAAGGAAAAGATGGGAATTAAAGAAGCAGTTCAAACGGTCATGAATCCATTCTTCTAAACCTTAAAGGCCTCATGGCTATGAAAATAATGGAAATGACATTTAAAATGATCAAAACAGCCTTGCAAAGGAAAGAGAACCCCGGCTTCCACCACCTTCTAAGAGATGCCCTCTGAACTGCCTCCCTGCCTGATTCCTTCTTCATTCCTTCTGTCCTCCTGCAGGAGAATTCTCTGTTGACAGTGACCGCGGTGGGGGCACGAGGCCAAGGATGATTTCTTTTCCGGGAGGACTGCTTTGCCGTTGCCTAGTTCCTGCAATACACATGCAGCTCTGTGTAGAGAGGAGTTTGCATTGAATCTGTTAGAAAGGAAACTCCAAAAACCTCTGTCGGAAATGACAGCTCTTGACAAGATGAAAGGAGGTGTCTTGCTCAGATCTTCACTTAAAACAATCTGGAGTTCCATTAGTATTCATTGAGGAGAGGCAGCACGAGGCAAGTACAAGCCCCATGAATAAAATTAAAACTGGTATTGACTCTCCGCGCAGATGGAGGGTGGGAGGGGGCTGCCGGGAGCCGGCCGGGCTCTCGCAGCCCCGAGTCTTAGGGGCCAGATGTGGGCCGTTCGAGGCGGTGTGTGTACATTTTCATCTGGCTGCTGTCGACAAACTGCCCCATTACCATGCCTTTAAGCCAACCCACAGCCGGGGTCCCACTGCCAGGAGCGACTCAGCCACCGGCCCCCACTGTGTCCTTCCTCGTTCCAGAGGGACGCAACCAGCGCCTGACTCTCGGCTCCCTTCCGTGCTGGGATTCCTACCCCGACCTCTGCGCTCCACGTCGCTGTTTGTTCTTGCGGATTCGGAGGCTCGTCTCTTCTTGAAGCCTTTGGTTTATACGTTTCCCCCTCCCCGTCCTGCCGGTCTGTTCTACCAATAAAGCACAGAATCCTCTGGCCTGCTCTTCCACTGAGTTCCAGCCCCCAGCTCCAACCCAGCCTGCTTTGTTCACCTTAAGGTGAGGCCTTATACAAGTGGGCAGTAGAGTCAGGCCCTCTTCCCAAAACTGTCCCTTGCAAAACCCATTGGGCTGGACCTGATCCTAGTCTCCACTCCCTGCCCCAGCCCCAAGTGTATAATGCCCACCTATGCGGGACCAGGAAGAGGAAGGGACAACCGTCCCCTAGAAGGTGAAATCATTCTAGGAAAAAAGAGCGGAAAAATCCCACTTGCCTTTTCTTAGCTCCCTTCTGTGAATCCTATAGGGGTAGGGCGACCTGACCATTTGGAGGCCTGATATGCCCTCAGGACTTACTCGCAAGGCCATGCTGGCCCCTCATTGTTGTGTCTGCAGCTGGAGCTCTCAGCTCTAGAAGGTCCCCTGCTTAGGAAAGCACCTCCGTCTGTTGCCGCTGCCTGTATGTTCCCCATTTCCTAGACCCGCCTGAGCAGCTGTCTCCAATGAGCCGCAGACAAGATTTCTGCTCCGGAGGATCCAAGCTGGGCAGGGCATCCCTGAGGGCGACGTCCACCACCACAGGCCCGTGTGCCGGGCACTTGTGGGGTATGGGAGCGAGGGAGCTGGGCCACTCAGAAGGAGCCCCTCTACCCCGGAGGGGTCCCCATGGCCAGCCAGTCTTCATACAGTTCTCCAGGTTCGTTTTATGACAGAGAACAAAAATTGCTCTCAGCAATGTTCGGGAGTCCAGAAAATGCTGCAGCAGGCCCACCTGCCCTCACAGCGACACCCTGAGTCCCCTCACCCCTTCCCTGCTGTATTCCCACCTCCTACACGCTGCTCTCTTCTCCTCATCTCTGCTTCTTGAATGTCCTGAGTCTGAACAAAGTAACTGATTAGGCTCGACTGTGGCTCTTGGTCCTATGAGGTGAGGCCAAAGCCCTTCACGATGGACTGACAGGGATCCTCTTTTGGTGAGGGCCTGGGGTCGCAGGCCCTGGAGGGACTGGGACTTGGGAAGTCTGGACAGCTGCGGTCTGCCCCTCTTCCTGGGAATCTCTCTGTTGCCTGTAGTCTATGTGTGAAAAAGGATGGGATGGGAGCTGGTTTGAGAGGAGCAACTAAGTCTTCTCTATTTGGTTAACTTCAGATGCCCTCAGGTCCTTGAAAAAGGATTCTGATCTAAAAATTTGGTGTCTCGTTATCATATGACCTCGCTGATATGAGGAATTTGAGGGGCAGGGTGGGGGTAGGGACAGGGTGGCTGGGTGATGGACATTAGGGAGGGTTTGTGCTATGGTGAGTGCTGTGAAAGGTGTAAGCCTGATGATTCACAGACCTGTACCCCTGGGGCAAGTAATAATAATAAAATAAAAATAAGTTAATAATAACTAACCAACTAACTAAATAAATAAATAAATAAAATTTGGTGTCTCCCTGGGGCCCCTGGGTGGCTCAGTCTGTTGGGCATCTGCCTTCAGCTCAGGTCATGATCCCAGGGTCATGGGATTGAGCCCCACGTGGGGCTCCCTGCTCAGTGGGGAACCTTCTCCCTCTGCCCCTCACTCCCCCGACTTGTGAAAACTCTCTCTGCCAAATGGATAAATAAAATTAAAAAAAAAATTGGTGTCTCCCCTAACTAAATCCCTTAAACAAAGTCACATCTATGCCCCATCACCTTCCAGAAACTGCCATTGGCAAACACAGCTGGAAAAGTGATGGTCGTGTTGGGGGCAGAGGTGGACACCTTGGTGGTATCCAGCAGTCGTGAAGCTCAGGAGCGTGTCTGTGCACACACGCAAGGGGCCTCGGGCTTGAATTCAGATCTCACGGCTACCGGGACGCTCCCCGGCACAGCTCACAGTGCAGGGCTTTCTGCCAGGCAGGCTGTCCGTGTCCCCCTCCCAGGCCTGCCTCCACCCTTTCTGGCCACAGCAAAGACTTCTGCGGCACTTACCCTGCACTGAACACTTCATATGGATGTTGTTAACCCACCAGATCCCCACGACAGTTTAGAGCAGGTTCTATTACTAGCCTCCCTGTACTTCCAGTGAAACTGGCAGAGAGGTGAAGCTGCTTCCTGCACTGGGAAGTGGTGGTGCCTGGAAGCCTGGCTTTACAGTTCAGGTCTCCTAAGCACCAGCACAAAATTCTTTCTACAGAGACGTGCCTTCGTTTACATATCATGCATTGCTGTGGCTTCATGGTCATTTTGGGTGCCGAAGCTTCATCCTTCAATCAGACCACAAGTCACTTGAAGACCAAAACTACATTGGACACATCTCTGTACTTCTCATCAAAGCATCAGCAAAGAATCTCACCTATATAATTGCTTAATGAATAACTAGTAATTAACACTGTGAACAAAACAAGAGAAACCAAGCAATTTCGCTCTTTTCTCGAACTTACTTTGCCACCTAAGAATCCCTCCAAGAATATACTTTACTCCCCCAGGAGAAGTTATTTTAAAAACTAAATAACTAAGTACTTAAGAAAAATTCATCCCTCCTGATGAACTGATGCTCCTGCTGCTTCCCATTTTATTTCTGCTACCAAGAAGTTCAAGGCTGTGTTTTTTTAGAAGGCTTGTTATACTTAATGTAAATGTTCCGCTCCAATCACACTCCCTTTCTTATTTCTTAAATATGTTATTTTTGTCTCCTTGTATTAATCGCTTTAGGGTTTTTAACCACATATTTTATCATGAGCTACCTCCTTTTCTCTTTGGAGGTCTGCTAACAGTCTGGAGTAGGTGTACCTCTGTTTCCTCATCCATAAAATGAGGATAACAATAGTCCTACAACATCGGGTTGTTGTCAGGACCAAGTGGGTAGAAGCATGAAAAACACCTGAGACGGAGCCTGGTTGATAATAAGCACCCCAAATGCAAGGAAGATGAGAAATGGGAGGAGGGAGAATCAGAATATTCTTCCAGGGGTCCAAAGAACACTTAATGTGCATTTGTGTTGAAAATAACTTAAGCCCTAGTTAGGAGTCTGTTCTGAACTCCAGGCTTGGGTATCCAGCCCCGTGCATGCTATCCACTTGCACAGCTGACAGACATCTCAAAATGTCCAAAACCAAACTCCCTAAATTACCATCCCAAATCTTTTCTTCCAATAATCTTCCGCATCTCAGGTGACAGCCACTACACTCTTCCAGCTCCTCAGCCAAAACATTTCAAACCATCTTTAACTTCCATTTCCTCACACTCCCCCAGCCAATCCAACAGGAAGTCTTTGGGCTTTTCAGCAAAATAGACCCGGAAGTCCACCACTTCCTGCCCCCTCTACTGCTGTTGCCCCATTCAGCGGCACCTGGTTTTCTGCAATAGTTTCTGGCCCAGCTCTATCTTCCCTGCCCCCAATCTGCTTCCAATGAGTGATCCTGTCCACGTATACTCAGCTTCTCCTCGCACTCACGTGGAACCAACGTTTTCACCATGACCTCTACAGCCCTAACAGACCTGCCCCACCGGTCCCCTCTGGCCGTCACTCCTGCCCTGTCAATCACCTTGGGTCCCTTCCAGCTTCCTCTTCTCCAGACACCTCCCGCCAATCCCTTACCCTCCTTTAGGTCTCAAATGCCACCTTCTCCTAGATCCTTCCCTGACTACCTTGCCTAAAATTGCAACCTCCCCTATACTCACCTATCCTTCTCCCCTACTTTGTTGCTCTAAATAGCACTAGACACCATGTAGCTTACCACATGGAGATACCATTGAGCTTACTGATCAAAGCCAAACCACCTGGACTGAGTCCCAGCACCACCCATCACTAGCTGTGTATCTTCTGCAAGTTACAAGGGAACTGTAAGAGCGACATGAGTTATATTGTATCTAGAATATCTGGCATAAAGAAAGCATTCTGTAAGTGCTAGCTACTACTTATTAACTATCTCTCCCACTACAATGAAAGTTCACCTATGAAAGTAAGTGTTGCATATTTTGTTCACCGCCTTACTACCAGCACGGAGAGAAGAAGGGTGTGGTATTTATTAGGTGCTTGATAAATGTTTGTCAGTCGAATGAAGTTACCCCCTGGGAGAAAATGTCCTACGTGGAATTGTGAGTCCTTCATTTAGAAGGGGCACTTGAAACTTTACAAGTAAGGAAATAGAAAAGGTGGGATACAAAGAAAAATTGAGGTCTGGATTTTAGGGTTTTTTTCTGTTGTTGCGTTTTTTTTTGGGGGGGGGCATCTAGATTCATGGGAAAAGTAGAAGAATCAATAAATAAGGCCAAGAAATGGCCAGCAAGTCTAGACAAGACCCAGGAGAGTGTGCTATCACAAAAACCAGGGAAAAGAAAACTCCAGGAATTGGGGGTGAGCACTAGTGTTGAACATGACCTAGAGAGGGAACAGACGGAGGTCCCTGGTTGGACCACAGATCCCGCATGGGAAAGAGCACGGTGACTCCCAAAGAGCAACTTTAGTACCCGAGGTAGGAAAAGAGCCGAGACCAAGATGAGCCAAGGAAGAATGACAAAGTAGAAAGCAGCAGCCACTATTGACTGCTCTTGACGTTAAGCAGTGAGCGCAAACAGAAAAGGAAAGTTGTCAAAATAGAACTCTTCTCGTTTCACACATAGTAGAAGCCAGTCTTTACTATGACTCCTTACGTGAAGCACTGTTTTCAAGGAAAGCATTATTACAACTTGATATTTATTTATATGTAATACATTTATTGATCACTACTTATGGACTGTTCTTACATGTTATGAAAACCTCTCTCCTTTTCCCTGTTTTTCTAGTTTTATATTATAAGAGGGTTTTTTTTTTGTTTCTTGACTTTTTTTTTTTTTTTAGAGTAGGTGGAAGCTGGGTATATGTGTATATAATTTGTTTCCAAACAAGATTAGAGGGCAACCTTCATAAATTCTCATTTCTTTTCTCATAGAACTCAAAATCTCTTTGTGGACTGAATCCATTAGCACATGAAAAAAAAAAAGACACGTTCTAAATTAAGGGCTTGAGAATACCCACTCCCCGCCTACCCTACACAGGTATTAATTGATTTTCTAAGTTCTTTCATGGCAACCCAGTAGGGCTGCAGCCTCGGTTCTGCATTTTCATTATCTGCCCGGCACAGCAATGGTTGCAACAGGGTTAAGAAGCAAGTGTCTCTCACCCACAAGCACCAAGGGGCACCTGTAAAGCAGCAGGACTCTGAAGCTAACTTTAATGGGCTTCAGGGAAGTGGGAGAGTAGAGAGGCCGAATCCTGAGGGCCTGGGGCATACACGGAGGCCAGAGGCATGTGCCTGCTCCCCAGAGTGATGCTCCGGAGTTAAATCCATAACACTCACGACCAGGTTGTAAATTTCAGGCCACAGTTCATTAACTCCAGAAGTTCAAAATGATACCCCCTGCTCGTCCAGTCAATGCAGCTGAGAGTTTTCCCGGCGTGTGATGATCCATCAACAATTGGATTCCAATATCTTTTGCTTCATTAATAGAGTCACACGGGCCCCTCCTATGGAGCTGGGGAAGGCTCGTGCCTACATGCGGGCTTGGCTGGGCTGCATCTGTGCCAGCTGCATCTGGAGCCACAAGCTCCAGGCAGACCTCAGGTATTGCCTTTTCCTGACCAGGATCTCCAGTTCGACCAAAGTGAGCATCAGAACGTCTTCCATGGGGCTGGGTTCACTTTAATGAGATGACTCCAGGACTGATTCAAGGCAGTGCCAATCTCAGAAAGTGTTATGCCGCTGTAGGAATCAGTATTATCTCCTAAGACTCATACCTGGGGCCTAGTTCACTTTCAACTTGACAGTTTTCTGCATCTTAAGAGGCAAGTCACTTCTGCTGGGCCCCTTGGAAGTCACTTCCCCTACATGTGTTGACTAAGCAGTTGTCATACCCCAGACTGGGGCTGGGAGGAATTGGACCAAGTGGCCACGTGATCCACTGATCGTGAGCTCAGAGTCTGTTAGGCTGCGGGTGGTCCGAAGTGGTCGAAAGCCTGAGAAGCACAGTCCGTGCTTAGGGGACAGTGGTAACCGTCAAAACAGAAAACCGTAATCTAACACTAAATCTAAGGACAAGCCTGGACTTGGGAATGAGGCAAAGCCAAAGTCAGGAGACTGTCCAAGGAAGCAAAGAACGAGAGAAGCAGTGAAGGCAGGGTTCTAAGCTGACTGCTATAAAGCATCACGTGGGTCAGCTCGGTTTCTGGGTCCCAGGTGGGATGCTGCTGAACGGGCTCCAAATCCTGAGGCTGCCCCTTCCTTGACCCAAACCGCATTCCTGCACTGGCTGACAGCTGCTGAAACCGTGAGGGTGTGACGCAGACAGAGGACACCGCCAGTACAATTTTCAAAACCTCTGTGAAATTCAAATGAGACTTTTTTCTTTAGCAACCCTCCCTGCTGGGGACTCTTATTATTTTTTTTCCAGATCCCAAAGTCTCTTGCCTTCTAAGCCACTAAAACTACCTATATTGTGGACCCCATAAACCTCCATTGCCCATAAACACTAGTAACATTTTCTGCCTCCTGTTAATAAATTGTTCCTCTCTTTGCACAGCAGAGAAAAGATGAAGACGAAATTGGGGGGAATTATTTCCCAAGTATTGTTTCTCTAACAATAGCAATCCTTGCTCCTGAGAACTCTATTTTGCTTAATATGTTCTTTCTTCAAAGTGGTAAAATGTGACAGTGTAATAACCCAAAAAGCAGCGTGAAGGGCCCGATTCCCCAAAGTGTCCACTGAGAAAACATACAAGTGTTTCCATCAAGAAGGAATTGTGTGCACTGAGAGAAGGTAAGTGCACAAAATAAGGGTCTGCAATAAAGAGGGGTCCAGGCGTCAAGGATTAAATGTTTGGATTCTTTGCTTCACAATAGAAGCATTTGCAGGAAGAATAGGTCTCCATTTCTTTCCTTAATGGGGATATCACACACATACCCAGCAAGTGCATGTCTTCTTCAGGATAAAAGGAAAATTGGCTGGTTTAAACATAAAAAAAAGCACCTGGCCAACAACAACAGCAATAATGCTGAACAAAATCAGAATAGATTTCAACGACAGTGGACCTCAGAGTTGGGTATTGGGGAGAACTTCCCGACATCACATGTCAGAACCCCTGAGACGAACAGCCAAGGGGTATTTTGGAGACAGGTCCAAGGTGACCTGTGAAGTCGCTTCAAGTATCTGCTGGTATCAGACTGGAGAAAGGGACTAGATCTTCAAGTCCATATATTCCAGAAGACTCTTTTTTTTCTCTCAATTCCTTATTGTTTCCCCTCTTTCTAGTTAATTCCTGAACATACCTTTGGATGGCAGCATGTCCGGGCACCGCCTTGCCAGGTGGGAAGAAGGCTGGAAGGGTTGAGGGACGTAGGGATACCACCCATAGTGGTCAGAAGATGATTTGCCAAGAGAGAAAGCCGGGAGACGGGTCTAAAGAGATGGAAATCAAAAGCAGCGAGCCAGAAGCGTGCCTCACACCCTGAGTAGTGAAGCCAACAGGTTGAGGCAGACAGCACATGGACACGAATGCGGGTCTGGCCAAGACATCCAGGGTGCGGAACGCAATCTCAGCGTCAAGCAGGGATGCAGTGTCCAGTCCCACACATGACCTTGGAGTTGGGTATTGGGGAGAATTTCCCGACGTCACATGTCAGAACCCCTGAGACGAACAGCCTAGGGGTATTTTGGAGATGGGTCCAAGATGCCTTGGCCCCTGACTCCACTTCTTCACTCTTTGCCTTGTGATTCTGAATTTCCTCTCACCAAAAAGGCTAACTACATTTCCCTGCTCCTTGGTTTGGATGTGGGCATGTGACATGCTCCAGCCAAGGGAATGTTACCCAACATGGTGGCCAAGGGCTCCAAAAGCCCTAGGGCCTTCTTTCTGCACTCGGCCACTGTCCTGAGAGGACCAGACACAGACTAGCCTGCTAGTCCCGGGAGAGGGAGGAGGACATAGGGGACAGAGGTGACCTACCCCAGGGGAGTCTGGACCCATCACACAGTGCCTGGCTACCCCAGCCCCACAAATGAGCTTCAGGAGATCAGCAGAACTGCCCAACTGAGCTCACCTACCCTCAGTTAACCAACAGGTCTGCAAAATATAAGACTGCTGTTTTATGCCGTGGAGTGTCAGTGTGGTCTGTTACCCAGCATTCTGTAGCCACAGCTAACTGTTACAAGATGTCCAGCAGAGGAGGAGACTTGGGGGAATGACATCCTGCATTCTGCTGGGCAACCTGACCCAGAGCTGGGCCACCCTGAGGAGAGGAGTCTACTTGCTAGCTCACACTTGCTAACTCACACAACCCCACCACGTGGGTTAGTGGCCATCCTTATAAAAATCATGCTGGCCATTTTTCCAAACCCTCTTCCCCATTCTCCCGCCCCTCCCCCAGTCTAAAAGTCTCCTCCTCGCTTACCTTGGCCTCCTCGTATTAGCCTGAAATCCAGACGCTGCCTGCCTTCCAGCCTCGTTCTAGCTAACACTCTAGCCAGTCTTACAGCCCCATCCCTCTAAAGCTCTTTCCAGGCCAACCCCCTCAAACCCCACCCCCTGCTCAGCTCCAGCCTTCACTTTCCCTTCCTTCCTCCGCTCAGCTGGATAAAGGGCTGTCCCACCACCCACAGCCCCAAAGCCCAGCAGGCTCTGCCCCTCTCCTGGGCCCATTCCCCACTGCACTGGCCAGCTTCCTTCCTCCAGCAGGAAGGGACCAACCTCGTTCTACAGGCAAAACGGGGATGCAGGTCCCTGGGAGGTGACGTGCCCGCCAAGCTCCTCTGACCACTGGGGAGGAGAGGTAAGACAAGTCTGCAGAACACAGAGCAGGAAGTGGTTAGCATCATCAACGAGCTCCGGATTAAGAGCTGTCAGTGTTCCGGGGAGAAATTTACTTTTAGCTGGGGGTCTCAAGGGAGGTTTCAAGGAAGAAGTGACTTTGAACCAGATCTTGAAGGATGGAAAGGCTCTGCAGATGCGGAGAAAGGGAGGGTGGGGAGGGTGAAGGCCTGCAGGCAGAGAAGCAGCAGGAGAACCAGCACGGCCGCCTTCCTCAAAGTGATCACATCACCTTAGAACGGCTGCGAGATACTTGGCGCGGGGCCATAGGCAGCGTTGGCACGTGGGGATGGGGAATCTCCTTCCAAAAACCTAATTTGTCAACACCCTGGGCTCGGAGGAGAAAAACAGAAGCCAGAGCCTTGTTAGCTTTGAACGTCCACAGTCCCTCGCAACCGAGGGGCCGCTGTGACAGAGACGCAGCCTGTGTCAATAGCGCCGGATGGGATTGCAGCTAATAGGGTTATTAATACCTGTCACATCCCAGGATGGCAGAATAATGCGGAGGTTTTCTACTATAGATTAAAACCAACCAACAGGGAATTTCCAGAGTCTGGCAGTCACAGCTTTCTCTTCAGACATCTTTTCCTCCAGCCATGCAGACAGGGGTAAGTAATTGTCCTGGAGAAGGATTGTCACCACGGTAAATGCAAAGGCAGGAACAAACCTGCCTCACTAAGCCTCAGGCAAGAACACGGGTATTTGAAATTCACAAATAATCCCCAAACCTGGCTTCTGCCTGCAGCTGTGACCTCTTTTCTGGCCCTGGCAGTCACCCCCAAAGAAAAGCCACCTTTATTTGGGCTTCATGGTTTCTGCTCCTGGGAAGAATGAGAACAAGGCAGGGAGCTGAAGAGAGAAGGGGGTAGAACGTATGGTCAGGATGCTGGCGAGGAATCTGGGCTCTGGGGCTGGGGATCAGGCAGGGCAGCTCCACAGGGGCCCAAGTGCCTTCCAAGCTGGTGACACTCCTGTCCTCTCTAGGCACACAGACAGTGACTGCAGCCGGTCATCTCTAGTCCCTTTTGCAAGGGTGCCCAGGAGGCCTGAAGAGAGGGATCCAGTAGCATTTAGGTCAAAGCATTGGAGATCTACTGGAAGCTTCTCCGTAAACAAGACACTTCCGTCCCACCTCACTTGGAGGGAGCTTCCGAGGGAAGAGGAACCAGGTGAGAGCACAAGTGGTCTCATCTCTGAGCCCTTGACCAGAAAGTAGCTCAGAACAGATCCCATGCAGCCTTGTCATGCTTCCCCTTCCAGGTCCTGTTTCCTTCCTCCCCTCAAAAGGGAAGTTCTGGTCACTAGTGTAAGGCCACAAATGCCTGAATGGGGCTTTAGCTCCTGACAAGGGATACATGCCCCTCCTTAAAAACTCTGCAGAGCAGAGCCCTGGGGTAAATCTTAGATACTCAATACAGCAAGAAGAGCGGAATGAAACCTGGAGCTCACACTATTCTCTTTGGCTGGGACCTGCCCTACAGTCATTCTGGCTCAAGCCTGCTGCAAGAACTAGGTTCTCCAAAGAAGGGCCTGCCCCGTGATACAGCAAGGTCTGGGGGTCCCTTTGGAGAGAGAGGCTTGCTTATATTTGGTTGTTTGGGTCCTTCCTTCTTTGCCCTTTGATTTTCAACTACTCCTGGGAGCCAAATTCTTCACTCTGCTGTTACAGACAGAACTATGTCCCACCCAATCCCACCCCCACCCCCAGTTCATATGCTGAAGTCATAATCCTCAATGTGACTATATACGGAAAGGCCTTCAGGGAGGTAATTAAGGTTAAAATAGGTCATAAAGATGGATGACCTTCATCCAATATAACTGGTGTCCTCAGAAGAAGAGAAAGAGATACTAGGAGAATGGGCACAGAGGAAAGACCACATGAGGACATAGCCATAAGGCCACCGTCTGCAGGCCGAGGGGAAAGGTCTCACCAGAAACCAGCCCTACCAGCACCTTGATCTTGGACTATCAGCCTCCAGAACTGTGAAAAAATAAATTTCTATTGTTTACACCAGCTAGTCTGTGATATTCTATATGATAGCCTGAGCAGATTAATATACCTTCTGTGCCCATTCTACTCCTAGGCACCTTGGTGTCCTAATGGAGAGGAGGATGAGTCATTCTGACTCCAGTAACCACCACAAACTAGTTTAGAGGATAGAAATACTGCACACTGGATTTGAGGGCAGTGTTGCCTCATCGTTAAGAACATGAGCTTCAGGGCGCCTGGGTGGCTCAGCGGTTTAAAGCCTCTGCCTTCGGCTCAGGTCATGATCTCAGGGTCCTGGGATCGAGGCCCACATCGGGCTCTCTGCTCGGCAGGGAGCCTGCTTCCTCCTCTCTCTCTGCCTGNTCTCTCTCTTTCAAATAAATAAATAAAATCTTTAAAAAAAAAAAAAAAAAAAGAACATGAGCTTCGAATTGCATGAGCTAGGTCCATGGGAAGATGAATTTTCCTTTCTGTGAAATGGGAGGATAAGTGTTCCTTATCATAGAGTTTTAAGTAAATATAAAATTAAATAACAGCACAGAGTAGGCACTTAGTATATTGGTATCTGTTGCTTACTATTTTTGACTGGCCCGACCACTGATCTACAGTCTGACCTCGGGCCTGGTTTCTCCATGTGTGAATAAGGAAGGTAGATGCTTCCTATCTACCAAGTATGGTTAGAGTTTGAAAAATAGGCAAAGATAAGGATGAAAAATGCCTCAGAAATCCAAGATTGGGTCCATCATCACCACCATCATCACCAACACCATCACCACACCATCACCATCATCACCACCATCACCACACCATCACCATCATCACTATCTGGCTGCTATGCAACATCCCTGTATGAGTGAGGCCTGACAGTCATGCCTTGAGATTCCATGCTGTGCCCTGGCTCTTGCCCCTTTGGCAGACTCCCAGGTATGTTCAGGTGGAGGTCTGAGGCCCTGCTGCCAGCTGACACAACCACTTGCCCATGCGGAAACCTCCTTCTCCATCTTTCCTGCACCAGCCAGCCTCCAGCAGCACAAACGTCAGTGGGTGGGAGGGCAGGCAGGAAAACTGAGTGAGTCACTCCAACACCTTCCCACCATCCCTGCCAAGCCCTAGTCCCATGCCAACAGGGAGGCAGTGTCCTCGCCTCCGTCCCTCCAGGGATGTGGGATAAATGCGGTGGGGGTAGGGGATGGTGGAGCGTGTGCAAGGAACCCTCAGAACACAGCCACCATCCAAACGCAAGCTGCATTGTTAGGAATGCAGGGACAAGCCTGCCTCCGCATCTCCCCACCTCACCAGGACCCTGGGTAAAGATGACGGCCAGCTGCTGGCAGCCCAGAAAGCCATCCTGGGTGGTCAGCTGCTTGCAGCCCAGCCCCTCCCTCCTTCTCTGATAATCCTTCTGGCCACCCAGCAGCTGAGGCACCACACCAGCCTCAAACTGAACAGGCTTCTCAGACATCTCCAGATGACCTATTGGTCGGTGGACCAGACCAGAAATGAGGCCTCTGTGGGACAGAGGGGGCAGGTCCCAGGTGCCCCTGAAATCTCAGAACTGAGATCTGGACTGGTTTCATCTCCAGTGGCCACTGACACTCTCCTTCTCTACCAAAAACTTGGGGAGGCCCAGGGGAAAGGAAAGCAGGGGCATGCTTGGAAGGAAAATGAGAATATTCTGGAATGCATTCTCTGTGGCCGGGGCCAGATCCCCGTAAAAGACCTTCACAAGTCCCTCCTCCTCTTCCCCAACTCCTCTCATAAAGAAAAAAAAAAAAGAAGAAGAAAAATGGTGAGAAGCACAGTAAAATCAGCAGGTGACATTGGTATTAATCCCAGGACTCTCACACATAGAACAATTTAAAGAGCTGGTAAAGAAGCACACATGAAAAGTGTTATTTCTGAGCGGGGACAAAGCACTCAATACCGCCAGGATGAGTGAGGCTCCTGCTCGCTGCCCCCCACCCTCTCTGCTGTTTACAGTAAAACTTCATCACAAGATGCTATTAAGCTTGGCAGTTACTGTAAATGCTACCGTCGCTGTTGACTTCCATAGCCCCAGGAAATTTTATCCAAGACAGAGTGGATTCAACAGGGAGACCCAAACCACCACTTGTTCCTCCTCAGAGAGTAGAAGATGCCCTAGAGAGAGACAGTAGCCATTCTTGGCTGGGGGATGTCGGCTGCCTGCCCCTACTCGGTGGGCTATGAGAGCAATAATGAAATCAGCAGGGCTAGTGGGACAGATTCCGAAGAAAATGAAAAGCAGTTGGGCCATTATGAGAAAGGCCAGAGAGCATAGTCGAAACTCTTCTATCTGCCTTCTCAGCTACCTTGATGGAGGGAGAGAAAGAGCCTATTCTGGGATCTATAAATAAAGAAGATAGACGTAGGGCCAGTTTAAATTATTTGGGGCTAGGGAGGCAACGGGATTCACACTTGCCTGAACAATGGTGACGAGACACAAGGACACACTTACATTTGTCACAACCTACACCACTTTCCACTTCCCTTCCCCAAAGCAGATACAACCTCTGGATATAAGCCACCAAGGGACTTGTTTAAAATTCTCTGTGATTAATTCATGGCATTTATCTTCCTTTCATCTGAATTTTAGAAGGGAGAAAAGCTTTGGTGCCTCGCCCAACATCCTGAAGCAAAGCCTTATTCATCTCCATATCTCTGGTGACACATCAAGGCGTCCGCTAAGCGCCAGTTGAATGGACGGTGTTGCCCACATGAGCCAGACATGGAGAGAGCGCTGGGCTTTCAACAAGAAAACTTGGGGTCAAATCTTGGCTCCACGATTTACTAGCTTTGTAACTTTGAAGCACAGATCCAATTTCCTCTTTTGTAGTTTGGGGATGATAATGCTTCCATTATGAGGCCACTGGGCAGATGAAATGAAAGAGAGATGTTGATGTGTTTATCACTGTCTCTGACACATCAATAAATATTGTTGAATCTGAATCTGAGGGATCAAATATTGACCTCACCCGGTCCCAGAAATACCCACATCCCCGAATGGGGTGTGGTCAGCAACAGGGACTACGGGCTCCAGATCCAGGGTGAGCTGCTGCTGACTCCAGCATCTCTGAGCCACTGGGTTCTATTTCTTTCCACCCACTCCCCAGCTTCTGTATGCTCAGGGAAAGCTAACGAATTTTAATACCATCCTAAGTTAAACATCATTATGAAAGTAAACCTGCTGGAAAAAAAATCACATAATGCATCCCAAGGCCAAATGTAAATGGTTTTTAGATTTTCCATTATTTTAGGTTACCCGTGCCCAGGAGGGACTGCGAAGATAACCTAAATTCATGCAGATAATCAAGAACTGATTGTACTTCTGGATGGCCTGCTCATTCTAGAGTCTATGGCAAAGATCCTCAACCTGATCCCACAGAGAATCTACTGTTCATAGCCCAGGGGGCTTATGGTCACTCCAGTTAGGGATGGTAAGTGGGCAGACGATCCAAATTCCTGGGTGTGACGACCGACAGCCATTGCTAATGGCTACTACATTTAAGCAGTGGAAGGTCTTGTGTTCTGGAAGCTTCTGAAAAAACTAGTTTGCCTGACTCCTTAAATTTACTTAAGCCCATGTGCAGGTGCATTCTGCTCCCATCTCAAAAGATCGATCTCAACTGGAAATAGGGGAAGACCAGCATACCTGCCTCTCTGTCAGTAATGAGTTCCCTTCCCCAACTTCTATCAGCTCTTTGTTCTCTATATCTCACATCATGGGTTATTGTCTTAGCCAATGTGGAGTAGCTCCAGAAGCCAAGTTTTGTACCAGATAATCCTATAGTGGGTGGTGTTCTTAACAGAGTCAAGGCCCCAACAGCACTGTCCTGTATGCCTCTTGTGGGCCACCTACATTTCTGCCCCACGAACTTTTGCAGATCATCTGTCAGGAGCTCAAATAGACACCTGGATCTAACATTCACCTTTGCCCTTGGAGGATACCACTCCACAGATGATAAACTCGAGAAGAGCAGGTTTTTGTCCAATGCGTTCAGTGATACGTCCCACGTGACCAGAATACCAAAACACTGGCACAAAGTAGGTCTCAAGATTTACTAACTGAATGTCTTGCCTGTCCCTTTCCCTCATCTCCGGGTTTTTCTGTCCTTTGAACATAGGTTCTTATTGTTTCCATCTCTGGAACCCCCAGTCTCTGACTTTCCCCTGAAGAAGGTGGATGGTATAGTAGAAAGCTCAAAGACTTCACAGGAAAATGCAGATTTAAATCTCAATGATACCACCTTTACATTGTAGGTAGGCCTGGGTAAGTTGCTTCCTTTTTGTCTGAGCTTCTTTATCTCTAAAATGGGTATAATAGCACTTGCAAACTTGTTTACAAAATTAAATTACGTATATACAGTCCCCACCAGGATTCCTGGCACACAGGTTAGGTTCGGCAAATGTTTTCTCTTCTTCACTTTCCCACACACAGAGATGTCATCAATAGCCAATGGATAATTGAGATAACATTCCTGGCGTATTATGATGCCTAATAAATGCTAGCTTCTTTGTCCCTATGTTCATTCGATCATAAGAGAGAATATTCATTGAGCTGCACAATGTGCCAGGCACAGTGCTCAGGCCTGGGGATATGGAGTCGGGAAGACATAGGCAGTACCCCCAGAGAACCCATGCCTAAGGTGAGGAGACAATTTGGCAGATAATTGTATAAAACTAGGTAAGAGTGACAATAAAGAAATGCACAGGGTATGTGGGGACCCTGAAGAAGGTACCTGACTTTGATTCCACCTGTGCGAGTATCCATGAGCTGGTTCAGCCAGCAGCAACCTAGCCCTGACAGGGGCAATGGTGCCAATGACTGACAATGGTTGGCCCTATTGAGCTCCAAATGTAACCATCAGATCATAGATCTGTAGAATATTAGAATATGGAGTCTTCCAAAACCCACTAAGCAGGCCACTCAGTAAACTCCTCCCCCTTCTTTCTACTCCTTCCCTAGCCCTTCACGGGGCAGTAGGTGCCCGGCCAACTCTTCTCTGTCTTCATCCACTCCTGGGGTAGGAAAGAGGTTTAGAAAAACCAGCCTCCAATATGATTTTGTGGGAGAAGGGGCAAGGAAATTAACATTCACTATGCACCTGCTTTCTGCTGGGAACCCTGCTGGACACTTCACACGTTCTCTCCTTTAACTCTCATGGCCACTCTATGGGACGGGTAAGGACTGGTTCACCCATTCCACAGATATGTAAACTGAGAGTATAAATGCTTGTTTAAAGTTACAGTTACGAAGAAAGTCTGGTCCGATCTCACAGAGCTGTGCAGGTGTTCCAGCGGGCATAGGCACTCAGCAGAGAGACTGAAATTCTACCTGCGCTCTGCTTACCGTGATGAGCCCCTGGCCTGGACAACTGTTTCTAGTTACACGAGGGCACAGTCAGCTTGCTTGCCACCACCCACCGGGTGGCACCTGCTGTTCTTCTCTGCAGACAAAGGTGCCTTATGGGCCAACAGCAGCCTCAGTTGGGATCCAGAGGAACCCAACTACAGAGTTCAAGTGCTCCGCCACAAATCCGTTGGTCCCTCAACACCCCAGCATCCTCAGGCATGGCTCATTGGTATGTTAGAACCAGTTGTTAGAACGCTGCAGGTGAGAATCGCTGTCCACACACAGGAAAACAGACTGAAGACAGTTAAGCAGACTGCCCTGAGTTACATGAATAAGTGCCAGAACAAGGATTCGAACTTAGAGTCCTTTGACCCTCGGCCCAAGTTCCTTCCGTTATGCCAGGCTGCCTTGAGAGAACTATTTGTTCAGACACAGAGCTGTCGAGCACAACAGTTAGGGTGAGAACCTGGGCTTATGATTCCAAATTCAGTGACCTCATTGACTGATTGGGGACGGCCCCAGTAATCTATCGGCACATACCAAACCACTCCAAAATAGAGTGGCTCGAGAACAATGATTGGTTTTGCTTAAAAGCCTGCAGTCTGGGCAGGGCTCGGTGGGGAGGGCCAGTCTCTGTTCTACGTAGCTTCAGCAGGGCCGGCTTGATGGGGGCTGGTGGGCTCACTTCTAAGATGGCTATCATCTAAGGGCCTGGGTCTCTCTCCACATGGACCTTTCCACTGGAGTGCTATGCGATTCCTCACAACATGGTAGCCAGGTTCCCAGAACAAGTCTTCTAAAAGATCTGCCAGGTTTCTTTCCACCCAATCTTGAAAGTTCCAGAATGCCATTTCTTCTGTATTCTATCCATCAAGAAAGACACAAAGGTCAGCCCAGATTCCAGAGGAAAGGCACTAGACTACCCCTCCCCCTAGGAGGGGTAGAAAAAGAATGGGCAGCAAGCTCATTCGCTACAGAGACCTGGGTTCTAGAGAAAGCCATCGTGGACCCTCTCCAAACATAGACCTCACTCATCTGTTACAGCATCAAACTGCCTCGCTATGTAGACAGTCGAACCCCCAGGAGTGGGGACAGGCACTGTCACCCCTGACCTGCAGCGAATGCGACGGCCAGGAGGAGCAGAGGCGATTCTGAGCCCAAAGCGTGAGGGCACATCCCAGGCCTGGCTGCCCCTCACTCACAGAAAAAAATCACCAGAGCAGAATCAATCCGCACACCATCTGGTGTCCGGCACTCACACACTCCCGCCAGCCCCTCAGCCCCTCACTGTCACAGGTGCTAAACTCCCCTGGACACGCATGCCAGAGACAGCCAGGGTTGAAAAACACTAATAAATCCATCCCAACATTATGCTCTCTTGGGGCTTATCGGTATTTCAGTCCTAGTCACAAAAATAACATACTGTAAAAGACTGATTAGTCATCGGATAATTGAGTTCTTAAATGTCAAAAACAATATCGTATGAATATTCAACAGATCAGATCATGCTACTGGAACTTACCTGTTCCATCAACAATGACTAACATTTCTCCCCCATTGTTCTTTCCCAGAAATTATGTTAATATGACTTTTCTGGGGTGATGAATGTGGTTCTCTTTAAAACATATTGTCTTACAGGTTAATGCATAATGAGCTGGTTAAAGGGAAAGGGCTTCAGAGTCAGGCAGGATTTGCATCGCCCTGAATTAGCTTTACCTCCCTGCTCACAGAGAGGGGGCAACGGAGTAGAATTCCTTCCAGCAAAAGACACACTTCAGCGCTCTACTCTTTATGAATTCTATTTTTATTTTATTGGTGCGTTGATTGGCTGGTTGCCTTCGACCCAGAGGATGCGCTGTTTTCACACAGCTTAAATGAAACCAGGACCAAGGTTCAAGTTCTGTTGGAAGCTGGTGCATCACTGAATTCCACGGGAAGTTAGAGTATGGTAGGCTGAACGTATTTGTAAGACCTATGTTTTTCTGAACTCTCATGCATACACGCGCATACACACGCTCACATGCACACACACCTCCCAACTGATGAGAAATTTTCTGAGTCTGGAGTCCAGAGAAGAGGCAAGTTTCCCAAGCAGATCCCTGCTTTCCGTTAGCCTGGCCTCAGCAGATGCTACAACAGCTGGAACCAGGAGCAGCTTGGTGGGGCGGGAGCTGAGGTCAGGGACAGCTTGCAGACCCTACAATGTGTCCAGGGCCTTGCTCTTGGTGGGAGCAACAGGCTATGCCAGACACCCTGGCTCCTCCAGCCAGACTCTCTGCTCCAAATGCAGCTCTAGCTCTTTCTACTCAGAAGTGTGAGACCCTCCGGGTGGAGCTGTGCACCCCCAGCCCCAGCCCAATCACATGGGACCAGAATGTGCAGGGATAAAGACGCCCCTGACCTCTCCCTGGCTTACCGGCTAAGGACTTAGAATCATGTCTACCCTCGTACATCTTACCATGCTTCATCCCTGGCCCATCTCTGCCTGTCCTGGTCCTGTGACACTGCTATCTACCTAATCCACCTTCGAGAACGTCATAATGCTTCTGCCCTCCCACTCCTGTCTATCCCAGTAGAGCCGTTATTCCTCTTCCAGCCAGCCTGACAAATACTCATCAAAACCTACACAGATGCAAAAAGCATCCTCAAGTGTCACCATGAGCACTGGCACCATCCGGCTTCCAGGTCCATGCCCCGGCACCCCACGCTTTCCCCATGCTTCTGTCCTACAGAGGCTGGGGCGGGCCGGCAACACAACACCTCCGTCTGTAGAAAACACACTGATGGCCCCTTCTTACCCCTCCCAAGGTTCTAGGACCTCGGAGGATGGAAAGGAGACTTGACATAATTATTCATTCATCCCAGAGTCTCCTCCTGCCTGCTGCTGGGTTTCAAACTCACAGGCCCTGTTTCATGCACAGTTGGGCTAGTCCGTCGGTGGCCCATAAGCAGCAACTTGACTGCGAGCCGTCAGACAGGTGGTGATGACCGGGTGCTGACCTTGTACAGCTCACATGCCAGGCATCAGGGAGGGGGGAAGGACGAAGAAGGGGACAGAGGACCACTCGTGTCCTGGAGGGGCTTCCGGGCACTGTCGCAAACAGGGACCTGTATGGAGAGCTACACGGAGCAACTGAACAGGAAGACAGGCTCCTCTTGCCCCCGGGGAGGGCTTGGGCTCAGCTGCCAACCCACTGGGCCAGCACAGACTGCAAACTCAGCCCAGTCCTAACCCTTGCCAACCTCATCTTAGAAACACAGGGGTTGAGTCTTCTTAAGCATGTTTTTAATTACTGCAAAAATGTTTCATCCTAAGCGGCACCGTGCTTCTCAGCTACCCACACGCAGATTGATGCTCTCGGTTTGAAGCGGTTAGCACAGACATTTAAAAACAATTAGGATCGTGAGGCGGCTCAGGAAGAGCTCGTTAGGTGGGGGGAGAGATGGGAAGTCAGGCATTATGCTCACCGGATAACTAAGTTATTTGTACTTTTGGTGGGGAGGGAGAGAAATGATTGGTTTCTTTAATTATTTCCCTTTTGATGTCAGGTGGGAGTGCTGGACAGGCGCACGCATGCGTACACGCACACGCACACACGCAAGCAACATTTGCAAAGAACGAGACAAATGCACTTTTCACGCTCTAGCCGAGGACTAGCAACGAGGAAGGCCGCGGAAAGGTGCTTCTCGGCCGGTGAGGCCTCTGACACCCCTGTCATGCCCAGCAGGCTGAAGGGCGGGGAGGGTGGCCAGGCCCAGTGAGAACCAGATCTGGGGGAGTGGGAGAGCAGGGCCCGGAGGGAGAGGCATGGCATCTGCCCTCAGAAAGTGGCCCCCGGAACCAAGAAAATGCCTGGGAGTGGGAGGCTGGCTCTTGGGGGCAGCCGGGTGGCACTAGCTATACCTCCCTGCCTTGGGTCCTTGGTTAATGCAGGTAGGAGGCAAAACCCCAAGGGGCTTCTAAGGGGTGGTGGGTTGAGGAAGGGAAGGGAAGAGAGAGAAGGATCTCTTGCCAGTCTCAGTACAAAGCTCCTCTCTAACTCCAAGAATCATGGCAAGATGCCTCCAAATCCAGACTGAATTTCTGCTCCTGGGTTTCCAGGGGGCAGCAAGCTTGTATGGTTCGTCCAACATTGAGGCTCACTCTCACCTGCCCATGATCAGCCTCCTAAGTCAGGGTGTGTGTTAATCCACTTTGTTCCTACATAAACTCATCCAAACATTTATTGAGGGGAGCGTGCCAGGAAGTGTGCTAGGAGTAGATGGAAAGGCCCAGAAAGGATTGAGTAACCATGGTCAACGGGCTCAGAAGCTGCAAAATGCCTCCACTTCCAACCACCAACCCCTCCAGGGCCTCCTCCTCATGCTTTCTCACCACAGGCTGTTTCCCAAGCCCATCACACCACGGCAGGAACACAGGCTTTGGAGGCTGTCTGATCTAAGTTTAAAACCTGGTTCAACCACATACCAGCTGGGCAGCCTTGGGGGGTTCCTTGACCTCTCTGAGGTCATTTCACTCCTATAGAGTAGGGGCTGTTGGGAAGATTAATTCAGATGACATAGAATATGTAGCAATTCTAACAGTAATTACATTAGTATGAGCAGTAATAATGTTCTGTGCCTCTCTTGTGCCCATGCTGTCTTCACAGATCTGAACCTCCCATCCACAAAGGTCTTCTGAACTTACATGTTCCCTACGGTCTGTGTCATGGGCCCATGGGTCACAAATTCTCTCCAACCATGACTTGGTGAGACCTCCTGGCCCATCTTGGCCCTACATTTTCCCATTTCCTGGAGATTTTTTTTTTAATGGCGCCAAAAAATTTCAGGTACATTAGACACATTAAGGGCTTATTCTCTAAAAATGCCAAAAATATTTTCCAAGTCAATGGGGAAAGTGGTTCTATTTTAAATAAGTATCAGTGAAGATGTGCATTTTCAACTCAGCTCTGAGTATATGATTGAGCCACAGACCATGCTCCTAGATTTATTTCTAGAAGGCTTCTCTCTGAGCCCTGGGATGGAAGCAGAGATAGTAGAGGGCACTAAACAGCCAGTGGGAGCCAGTGGCTACCCCTCTGTGCGGGCAAATACAGACCCCAGATCTCCCCAGCGGTCAGCCCCACTATTTGCAAGCACCCGAGACACTGGGAGTGTTTCTAAGCGCTGATGATTTTGTAATTTGCAGAGACACTGGTAGCTCCATATGCCGCCGCAGAGTGGGATTGTCTCACAACAAGCATGAGAGAATCGCACCTCGGCGAGGAGTTCAGTAAATTCGTCTGTGAAACATATTTCAATTCCAAAGGCAATTTCCTAATTAGTAACAACACACAAAGCCTTGGCAATCTGAAAGCAGTTCTCTCGGCAGAGCTGGGTCTCGGCTAAAGTAAGCCCGGAACGAGGCACCAGCTGCATCCCTGGTCCAAGACATGGGCTTCTGAAAACCCTAGGATCTCGGTTTGGAATCGAGTGGAGGCAGTCAGCCTGTCAGAATCCAGAAGGCTTATGAGCAAGCAAAGCAGTGGCTCTTCCTCCACAACCCCACACCCCAGACCCACTCTCTTACAAGCTGAGCTGGGAGAGCCGTGGGCTTAGGAGGCCGAGGAGCAGATTTGTTCACCCATTTCCCTAGGACTTGCCAAGGGTAGGACCAAGAAAGACATGATTCTCGCCCTCCTGGAGCTTATAGATTATTGGAAAACACAGACCTTGTTGAGAAATTAAGGAGTAGCCAAAAGGGTGATGACGACAAGAGTCCTAGCTGGTCTGCAAGGCAGAGAAAGTTTTCTCACAGGATATGATGCTTAAGCACAGGGAGGTGGATTTGAATTCCCACCACATCACTATTTCAGGTGTAAACTTTGGCAAGGTGATCATACCCTCTGACTCGGTACCATCACCTATACAATGAGCACATGATAACTACCTTATAGGTTTACTATAAGGATCAGCTGAGATCATGGACTTATGGCACCTGGCACAATCAGAGGCACTTAATAGGTGCTCAGTAAAAAACAAAACAAACAAACCAAAAAAAACCCCACCTCTTGCTATGGTTGGAGAAGGCCTCCGAGCTTGTGGCTGATGAGACGAATCGGGGACATAACTCAATCTCCTACTCGCCGCCCCCCAAAGGAGGACTGACAGGTTGTCTAAGCAGGCTCAGAGGGACCCAACCAAGAACACTGAGCCTGCATCTAAACAGAATCTGCTGTAGATGACGGGGAAAACACACAGGAGGGCACCTCATTATAAACCCTGCCTTCTAGGAAGGCTTCCAAAGTACATCATATCCCATCAGGTCTTCCAGTTCCATCAGGTCTGGAACTGGGGTCATGAAGATGGCCACGGTGAAAAGGAAGACCCAGTGCAGGAGAGAAGATGGCGTCTCTGGCACCCAGGCTGCCAGGCCGGCCCCCCCTGTCTTTGCAGAAGTGGCAGCGAGTCCCCATCTGTAACCAGGGGTCTTGGCTCCTCAGGCTGCGCTCCCGACTGTACCCTTACCTCAATGGTGTGCATCACCTTCCCTTCCCAAGCTCTCAAGTTCCCCATCCCTAAAACGGGATGACTCCTTTCCTATTTTTTTCTGAAGTCCTATGCATTTTGTAAATGCCACTGAGATCCTGCATGGAAATGTGTCGCAAGCTCTAAAGAAATCCCAAGGCATGTCACCTGCAACCAATCAATTCTTGTTCTCCATGCAAAGCAGATGCAGCACAGGGGCCCCCGGGGACCGGGGCATCCCTTTCTCTCCAGCCACATTCCCAAGCTGCGTCCCTGGCTCTGCTGCATCCCGGGTTTGCACCTGCAGCACACTGGCAAAGCTCTGCCCCTCTTCCCTTCGCATCTCATTTCATTCCAGTCTCCCTTCCCAGGGGCCACGCTCGCGCTCACTGATCCCGGAGCCCTGAGCCCTCTCGAGCTTCTGGCCGCCACCATCAGCGGCCCTGGGCATTTGTTTTCCCGCTGCACGGGGCTGCACACGGATACATTTGTACCACAGGAAGCAGAAAACTAGTTTAACATCTCATTTATTTCATAGATGAGAAAGTAATTCCCTGCTGAATGATTGTCCCGAACCAACAATTCAGAGAGGAGGAATTTACAGCACTGCCAAGGACCAGGGTGCATTACTGTAGCGCCATTATATAACGGAGCTGGGACCTTTTTTCTCTCTCCTGTTAGCCTGAAGAGAAAAGCCATTAAATATGATTAAGGTTAAGAGATTGCTAAAATTACAAACAGCCGCCATTCAATTATTTTGCTCTATAAAATGCAACACAGATTGGAGTTATTTCTCTGAAATGTGTTTTTAGAAAATAACATAACACAGCTAACTAATGTGGTTTGATCTAGCAAATCAGGTTCCAGATACCACTTCTAATGCAAAGCTAAAAGGTTCATAATTTAACTCAAAGTTGGTAACTTAAAGTCATCAGGTGCTTACTTTATAGAAAAGCTTTATAAAGAGAAAAAAATCAATACCATGCCAACTAATATTCTGAAGTCATCTACAGCCAGAGATTCAATCAATTTCATCACCCATTAAAGGGATAGACACACACACACAAATATATATATATATATATATATATATATATATATATATATATATATATATATATNTATATATATATATATATATATATATATATATATATATATATATATATAAATCTTAAAGAACCAGCAACAACTTGGCCTAACAGGTCTGTCACCGGGGGCGGGGAGGAACACGGAGGTGGGGAGGAATCTCTTTGATATTTTGTCATATCTCACAGGGCCCAGGTTGGGTCCTAAGGGTGTTCGTTCACAGCCAAGGCAGCAGGGAAAGGGAAAGAAAGTCCTCCGATTCTCTTCGATCCATACAGCTCCAGAGACCATTCCTGGTGGCAGGGAAAAGTCTGTGAGGACAGTCTCTCACTGCCCCTGGACTTATGGCTCACAGAGCAGATGACTTACTCTTGGCTTAAAAAGAATAAAAAGCTCAACTGCACTGAAATGAATTTTCTGTCCAGTTTATATTGAATGTTAAAATAATTGGAAATTCACAAAAACCTCTATGCAGATATATTAGTAGCTGGAGACTTCTGGTTATTATGGCTAATAAAACACAAGAATTATATTACGCTCTGCTCACAGACTCTGGTCCGGGACTCACAGTCCCTCCAGACAGAATATAAGCCATTTATGAGAGTAAACTTTGTACACAAGCTAAACACATAAAGCCATGTATTAGAATTGGACAAAACATTGCAGGCCAAGTAAACGCTAGCTAAATGCCATATTCCCAAGGGCAGCCGAGCTGAGCTCCTGCTCTCATGAACCACACATGGATTTTTCTCGAGGCTGTTCGAGCAACTAAAGGGCAGCATCCTCCCACAACTTGTGGCCAGCAGAGAACCAGACAGGTTCTGCACTCGCCGACCGTATTTTCAAGCCTCGCTCGTACCCCAAATCGCAACACAGGTGGGCAGACATGGACCTCTATGAGATGGAGCAGAGGCAAGGAGTGCTGGAAGTTTATGAGAGAGAAGGCTCCGGGGAGCAGGAACCTTTGGTAGGCTATCAGCTATGGTGAGGAGGTTTTCTAAAGCAGAAATAGAAGCACGTCATGGACAGTAAACGATCTTACCTGATCGGTGAATGAACGTACGTCTATAAACAGAAAACAGGACTAAATACTTTTCACCAGAAGAGTCCCTGAAAATCAGTGACAAGTGGCCACTGGGGACATTGCAGGGAAACAAAGCTGTCTCTCCCAGTGTGCACTCAGCTCCCCGTGGACCCTGACCCACACGCACCCTCCACTGCCATCTTGCACACTTCTCAACATTGATTCATACTGTTTGTTGAGTACCTACGGTCTGCACTAGGCATGATGCTAGGGATTTAGTGCCTGGACTCTAGAAGTTCTTTGCTGGGTGAGGGAGAACGGCATGTGTATAATTATAATTACAGTATTAATTATATTATGTATAATTAACTATAAACCAATATGATAAATGAATGAAGCATAAATAATGCACTGCAGGAGCACAGAGAAGGATGCCCTGACTCCTTGGGACAGAGAGAAGAGGCTTCAGGGAGAAGGGAGGCATTCAGCCTGGTCTCGGTGGTAGGGTAACGTTAACCCGCTAGGGGAGACAGACAGAGGCAGGCAGGGCAGGGCCTTCCAGGTAAGAGGACAGAGGGTATACAAAAGACACCACAATATGAATGAAAACAGTGTGTCAGAATGGCAGGTAGTTCAGCATGGCCTCAAGTATAGGATAGGAAAGGTACAAGGGCAGAAGATGAGTCCACAATGATAGACTGAAGCCAAAATGTGAGGATCTCTGGACAGGACACTAAAGGTGATTGAGAGCCCCTGGAAGTTTCCAGCAGGGCGGTGACAAGATCAGGTGTGCATCTGAGAAAGACAGCCCTGGAGGCAATGCGGTGGAGCGAAGGAGGGCTGGGTGCGAAGATGGCAGGGAGAGCAAGTGAGAGAAAAGGCAAGAATCCCCAGAGAAACCACCAGGGTCTGAGCTAAGTCTGCGGCTGGAGAGAAAATCAGGCAGTGACTGATTTAAGAGGCATTTAGACGGGAGACTCTCCAGCACTTGGTGTTGATTAAATGTGAGCCATGAAGGGGAAAAAAGGAGAATTCAGGAATGAATCTGCAGCAGAGATATTCAGCAGGCATTGTGGAAATAAGGGTATGGGGCTTGGGAGGGAATCTGGGGCCTCAAAGGCCATCCTTCATCCTGGAGAAGGATGGTTTTGGATCCCAAACTTGTAGACACATGTGACGTAGATCATGTCCCTTTGCTGTAGATCAAAAGTCCCTAACTCTAAATCAAAGCAGAGATTGCTGTAAAATAAGAGGAAAAGATGGGAAACACATAGGTCCTTGTGTCAAATGCTCTCTCCAGGCCTCAGGTCATGATCTTGGGGTCCAGGGATCAAGCCCCATGTTGGGTTCCCTGCTCAGTGGGGAGCCTGCATCTTCCTCCTCGTCTCCCTCCCTGCCAATTCATGCATGCTCTCTCTCTTGCTCTCTCTCAAATAAATAAATAAAACCCTTAAAAAAAAAAGAAAGTCTAGAAGCAGAGCACAGTGTCTGGAGCCCAAAACAACAGACTTAGGGTGATACGTTTACAGGTCTCCAGGTCCCCCATGACAACGACACGGGATGCTGTCCTACCAGATGAGTTCAAGACAATCAGACAGAAAAGGTACCGAATCAGAAATTGGTGGGGAGAGGGGTCATGGGGTGCTTAGCTGCCTGCCATCAGGAGCTATGCCGGGCTCTCCTATGTACATCTGTAGGTTTATCCAGAAGTTATACCCAGGTGGTACCATCCTCAGTGGCTTAACCAGGACCTAGCACGGACGCCTCATCAATTTCTGCCCCATTCCGCCCACTCGGGGACAACCGCAGCTGGACAAGAGGTCCCAGTTCCTGGGCCCTGCCTTACGTGGGAGCTGCTCAGACTTCCCAGGAGCAGCCGATGTCCTGCCAGGGAGACCCCAGGAAGGGCTCAGGCATCTCTCTCCTCTGCCCCTTTAGCATCTTCCTGCTAAGAAGGGGCAGCTGAAAGGGACAAGGGAGACTTCATATGATAAGTCCCAAAAGCTTTGCAGAGTTGGTGTGCTTTCAGAAGGAACACAGAAGACAAGCAGAAGGCTTCAATAGAGTCCACATAGGGGGTGAGTGAAAGAGCGGGTTGTCAAGGACACACACTCACCTCTGGCCACTGTACCTGACCCCAGGGCGCTCTCAGGAGCACACTCTCCAAGTTCCTGCTACTCTTCTAGGCTTGGTGACATATTTCAGGGGAAGAAGGGACAAAGGAGAGCTACAGCCATGGGTTCATCTGAACTCTAGTAGCCGCAAGAGACACCTCTCCTCTAAGAAAGTTCTTACCATGCCAGCTAGGCTAACCAGGCATGCCTGTGCCCAATTTTATCCCAACCCCCAAAGCATCACCCCCCGCCAGCCACTCTCCATGACACTCCCTCCTCCACCCACTTGATCCTCTACACTTAGCCACCTGGAGCCTGGGACCAGCCGCTGGACCCACATAGTAAGAGGCGAGTCTTGCTACTCCCCAGGAAGGAGAGAAAGAAAAGATGTTCGCACTCTGCCAAGTCTTCTGTTGTATAATGTTGTGGCAGGCGAGGCTGGGGCTCCTTTATATACTTAATCATGTTCCATTTCCAGCTGACACAACTCAACACTTTATGACACAGCACCACTTAGTAAGACTCACTAGCAACCCAGGAAGGGGGATGATGAAGCTGGGGGAGGGAGCAATGAGGAAAGAGGCTGAATGAAGAGAATGAAAACGACAGGACTTAAAAAAAAAAAAAACCAGAAAGTCTGTTGTCAGTTTAGATTATAGTCTCAACAACCAGGGCAGGTCCTCAGGGGCTAGAAGCATCTCCCAAGAAGAGCAGAAGCTTCTATAGAGAGGCACTGAACTGGAAGAAGCCAAATCCTTTCCTAAGGAAAGGGGAGAGGTGTGGGCCTGGGGTCAGGATGACATTTATCTTGGCTTCCGAGAGCCAAGGAGACCAAGGAAAGCAGCGATTGCTATGCACCATTCCTGCCCTCGACGTTTGTCCAAACTCCTCTCCAACTAACCAGACCTTTCGTCAAGGGGCACCTGCTCTCAACTTTAGAAAGCCGGACCCACCACACAGTTGCTGGTCTCACACTGGGCAGCCCAGGGAGACTTGTTGATCTGACAGAAAACATGGTTTCTACCCTAGGGATGGTCTTAGCTGCCTTGAAGAGACCGAAATTTAGAGTACGAAAGAGGCTTAGTCATCAGAGCATGGGACTTTCTTTGTGCCCTAGAAGGGCACAAAGATGGAAATTGCAAACAATGACATAAATTTCAATGCCTCAGCCAGGTCCCAAACCCGGGGCCAAGTCCTCATGGCATGGCTCCTTCAATGCCTCCTCATGGCCTCTGTGGACCGAAGGTGTGTCTACAAATGAATTCAGAGACAGCTTTTCTATCTATCCAGCTCATCCATCCAGCTGCCTGTCCCTCCGTCCCTTCTACAATACAAGGCTGAGTGTGCACAATGGGGTAGCTGGAGGCAGGAGCATAAGATCAGAGAGGATCCTGCCCGGGTCCGTGCTCCCTTGATTCCCAAGTCCCACGTCCCATGCAGACATGAAGACTACATCCAGTCTAATATGCTGAGCACAGGAGCGTGTGCCTAGCACTACAGAGCGTAGCCTACAGAGTAGGTCAGTAGGAGGGGATAGAGGGATTTGGGAGGACTTCACTAGAAAAGGTTCAATTTGAATTTCTCTAATAAAGAAAGGGTGGTAGCCAATCCCAGGAGGAAAGGCAGAGAGTCTTCTCTAGAAAGTCTTCTCTAGACAGAGAGAACCCCAAAATGCCCCACCCACCTGAACTCTCTGAGCCTTTGGCTTCAGGTGTACCAGTCTGTTCTGGCTCTTCTCCTGCCCCTCAGGGCACTCCTCAGAGTCTCTCTCAAGGGCAATCTCACAGTCACCCCACACCTGTGACACATCTATTGGATTTGGCAATGAAGTGACCACAAGACACTATTGCAACCCAACAACTAGTCCTATCTACCTGCCATTTTGGTCTTGCCACACCACACCTCATGCCTACTTAACACGTATCACCACAGTCATGGAGCACTTATTTTTGTCACTGTATAAAGGTCTGCCTGCCCTACTTGATGCAAGTAAAGTTCTAAAGACAGGAACTGCTTGCCTGTACCCCCAGCCCCTGGGGGGGGGGGGGGGGGG
>LNAC01000069.1:4517198-4567874 GCA_002007465.1 Ailurus styani
GTGTGTGTGTGTGTGTGTGTGTGGCACATAGTGGAGGCTCGTGCTTCCACCTGAAGCCTGTGTGAACAGTGGGAGCAGAAAATCCTCCTCACAGACACGAGAGCAAATGAAACAAAACAAAACCAGGTCCACAAATGTGGACCACTCTTTCAATAAAATGTACTGTGAAAGGGAAGAGTACAGACAGAAGGAGAAAATGCAGGATTTTGAGAGGGTCTAGGAGGAGAAACTTCTTCAACTTTGCTCCCAGAAGAGAAGAGTGGAGCGTTCCCCCCGGGCAGCTTTGGTCCTCCAACCACTCCCCCACAGAACCCAGGGCACATCCCCCCAGCCCTGCGAAAACCACCTGCTGGAAAGTCTCTGTCCCTCTCTCCACCCAAGGATACCCTCCCCATGACCTGCTCCACCCCTCTCCCTGCACAGAACCATCCAAGCCCAACCCCCTCGGGTCAGCCCAGCCCATAGCCTTTGCCCTGCTGCACTGAGCAGGTGCTCTGGCACACAGCCCTTCAACTCTCCTTGGCAGGAGTGTCTGACCTGCGTCCCTGGAAGAAAAGCTCAAGGCTCTCAGAGGCCAGAGGCTTCAGGACACTGAAAGCATCAACATCTCAGAACTGGGCGTTACCCCCACCCCCCAGGAGGAGGGGTACTGGCTCCTCCCCCTTCACTACCTGTTCTGTGAACTGTTCTGTGAACCCAGGGGCTGGATCTGCGGCAGCAGCCGGGCCCCACCCTGCTGCTCTGTCACAGAGGCTCAACCGTGAGTCCCTCCACCCAGCTGCCGCTCCCCTGCCAGGACCAGGGCTGCTCTCCAAGATCCAGCGCCTTCCCCCCGCTCCTGCCTGGAAGAAAACGTGGATTCTCGGCTCCAGAGTGTGGGAACTATGGTGATTGGCCATAACGAAGCCACAGGAGAGAGGAGAAACAGGAAAAGAGAGGGCTCCTAGAGAAAGTGACCTTACAGCACGGAGCCTCCGTCCTTTCTGCCTGGATCCACAGAAGGGCCCCACCAGCAGAAAGTACAACAATCCCACCCCAGTGCTTTTCTGAAGACAGAACCACTGCTATGGAAAGTTCTGGTGACCACATGCAAATTGAAAGGGAAGCTCACCAACTCTCTTTCTTCCCTAAATGATTTGTTGGAAAACTGGGCTTGTAAGTGTTCACAGAGGGATGCTGGTATCTTGGAGGTGAGCACCATGGAATGGATGAGGGTGCAAACTTCAGAGACCATTCTAGATCAAATTCTTCATCTGTCAGTAGCTGCGTGACGGAAGGCAAGTTCCCAGATTTCTCATGCACACGACAAAAGTAATGGTACCGTCTCACAGAGTTGCTGAGAGGGGGTCAGAAATGCCATCGGGGAAGCGCCCCACGCTGCGCCTGGCGCCCGGCAGGTATTCAGCACATCAGACTGAGTGATGATGACCGAGGCCGGCGTGAGGGTCCAGAGGAGTGCCTGTGTGTGCCTGGCCTGTGCTGCCTCCCACACGCCTGCCCCAGCCTGGCTGCGTGCTTACGAGGGATGATGCTAGCACGCGGCCGGGGGGGTCAGGACCAGGCACAGGGCCTGAGGACAGCAGAGGAGGGAGGGCATGTCCCTCCAGCCCGCCCTCCTCTCGCTCACACAATCAGCTTCTCCTCTCCCCTAACCTGTTTCCATGGCTCCCGCCCAGACTGCCTATAAAATCTGTCACACTTTTAGCATAACGTGCAGTGAGCACCACAGCAAATAGGCCTGTGTCAGCTGCAGGGTCCAGGCCAGGCCCTTCCTCCTGTTGCCCGGGGAGGCTTCTGGCCCGGGGTGGGCAGGGGGGTGGGGTGGCTGGGCACCTGAAGCACGGATCTCCTTTGAGTGCTCCGCTCTGTCCAGATTACCTGTGCTCGCCAGGTCCCTCTCACAGGTGGACCGATTAGCGGCATTGCGTGTACACCTGTCAGCTCTCTAATTACACCCTTCCGTGCAAAGCTGGCTGGAAGAGTTCCACGCTTTCTGCTGGGCATCTTGCTCCATGCTGTTGTCAGAAAAGTTATGGTGCAACCTGCCTCTCGGGGGGCAGCTGCTGCCCCTGGTTAGCTGATTTATCCTTTGTTTTTTGGTTTCTGGTTTTGCTTTTTTTTTTTTTTTTAAGATAAGCTGGCTTCTGAAGGGAGGACCAAAAATAATGTCAAGTAAAAAAACACAAAAAAGAAGCCCGGAACCATGACTGTAAAGCTCCCTTTCCTCATTTATTGGCTGAGTTGTCATGAGTCCGTCGTATAACCTTTCTGGGTCTACAGAATGGGGGCGACAGTAACATCTACCCCCATGGAGTTGTGACAATCAGGGCCACAAATGAGGTTTTTCTTTACCACAAGGCAATAAATAAGTGTGCATTCTTCTTGTGTAACCATGCATTTGAGTATGTGGTTAACTTGCTGAATGACTCTGGATAAATCACTTAACTTCCTTTGGGCCTCTCTTCCCTTATCTGCAACACAAGATGAATAATCTACACCATGTCTTATAGAATTGCTGCGGACCAAAGAAGATGAAAGACACGAAGTCACTTTGAAAATCCACACCTGCACGGTGCTGGAGTCCCCAAAAGCAGGCTTGCGAGGGAGAATGGGAGAGCCACAGGCTCTGGAGGTTTCACCAGCACCCTGCTTTGGGCACGAACCATGGAGTCTGGGAGTGGGGACCGGGAGGCAGTGGACTGGCGAGTTCTGAAGAAGGTCCCAGCAGGCAGCACAGGGCCCACATATTAGAACAAATTCGAAGAGCGCTTGCCGCCTTCCAGACTCGGAACCCTGTGCTTTGTGCACCTGCTCTCCCTTAATTCCCCTTTTAGCCCCACGAGGCAGGACCGTTAGCGCTCCCAGTCCATAGTGAAGAAACTGAGGCTGGCGGTGGGGGGAAGGGGGGCCAGACAACTCACAGGACCACACCTAATTAGCAGCAGAGCTGAGACTCCTAACACAGTTCCACCTGCTACCAAATAACAAGAACGGCTGCTAACAGTCCTAGAGCGCCTGTTGCGGGCCTGTGATGGAGGTATCCTATTGTCCCTATTTTCTAGATGACAAAATCAAGGCACAGAGAGTTTAGGTAACTTTCTCAGGATTTCACAGCTAGGAAAACCACCACGCTCTTTACATCAACCTTGAATTATGGGCATCCCCGATGTCCAAAAAGTCTGGTCAGGGAGGAGCGGATGCCAAAGATTCTGATGGCTCAGATTCTTCACTCCAAAAGGGAGACAGGTCCTTGCTCAGGATCTAACACGAAAGCAGTGTCCTACCTCCACTCCGCACGGGTGAGGGTGTGTGCTCAGCAAAGATCCATCATTTATGGAAATCGTCCTTCTCGGTCATAGTACTAATACAACCACCGATGTGTGAGTGATGATTTAGAGTTCACACAATACGTTCTTACTCATTACCTAGTTTTATGTGCAAACAGTGATGTGGACCCGTGGGTGGCAAGGCTACAGGGCTAACGTGGAATTAGCTTCGGGCTGGCGGACGACGCCTTTAGTGAGTGCCTTATGTGATGCCTTATGAGATCCCCTGCACCAGTCCCATCATACTCGTGAGAAACCGAGGGGCTCAGAAAGACTAAATAACTGGTCCCAAGTCACCTGACTAGTCAGAGGCAAAGCTGGGATTTGAACTTGTCTGTGTTCATTCCACTAAAGCCTGAGATGTACCACAGAAAGCACCTCTGAGAGCTCTGAGGACACTCGCCCCCACAGATGGAGGAATGATAGCCTGGGAACAAAGCACCGATGCAGGGAAAGCCGAGAAATCCTTAGCAGGACCTATAAAATCACTCCTAGCAGAGAAGCTACGAATCATTGCTCTCGCCCCTAGGGAGCGTCCCCTCCGCTAATGTGTGGGTACCTGTGCACGTACATCGCCCATGCCACAAACACAGCCCTGCTCCTCCGCAGCCCAGAGAGAGCACACCCCACGTGACTCCCAGGGCCCAGGACCCACTAGCAGCCTCACTGCAATGTCGCCACCAGAAGCATCAATCACCAGCTCAGCCCTCATCCTCCCTGACAGCAGGGCAACACTCTTCACTCACCTCCAAGGGGCCTGTCTCTCTCAATGGACTCTGCAGGACAGATACAGAAAGTGAAGTCCAGAGCGAGGTCTACCCTGAGCCAGGATTCCCACTTTCTAAAGAAAACATCTCTTAATGCAAAAAAAAAAAATAAAAAGAGGGCCTTGGAAAGCACCACCCGGGAGAAAGAGCAGCCCTACCCTGGCCGGCTATTGCCCAACCCCAGTCCTGCCCGTCATCAGGGACGCACCCAGCCCCTAAACTGGCCGGCAGCATAAACAGAAGCTAGAGAGGTGGATTCAAGTCCTAATGTCTCTGTGTGTCCTCAGGCAGCTTACCTCTCCTCTCTGGGCTTCTTTTCCCTCCTTTGCAAAATCAAGAGGTAGGTCGAATAGCCTGCTTGGGCTAGACGAGTCTATACCCACAGTCTCCACCAGCGCAGTGCATTTCCCACTGCCCTGCATGGAGCATGGAGCAGTCAGTGATGACTAGCAAAGGTGGAGATCTGAGGTCTTGGATCCCCCAACTCCTATCTGCCAGCTCAGGCTGCCATTCCAACTCGTGCTAAGTCCTGCTCCTGGCAGAGTGTGTGGCTCAGAAAGGGTGTTCTGATAAGGGTTACTAAATACAGGGGTGAGTAAATAAATACGTATCTTTGACTTTCTGTGCCCCCCCCCACCTCCATTACCTTCTGGTGCTACCCAAGGTGACTACCTCCCAGAGTCACTTGAGGACCCCACCTGGCCCCATGACCTGCACTGGGATGATGGTTTGCCCGCAGCATTGTGGCCCTCACCTTGCCAGGGCCCTGATGGCTAACTGCCCTCCGTGCAATGAGTAACCCTTTACCTGACAGGTAATTAGCTATGGAGAAAGCCAATTAAAACAGAGCCCAAATTAATAAGAGGGTACGGGCGTGTATTTGACTACAGATGCACAATGACTTGCTTTAATTTGCAAAGAAAACTCTTCTGGACTGGAGAGCTTGTTTTGCTACCAGAGAGACAGATCCCTCTAGAAGATGAGCCCCTATGCGGCAGGGGACCTCAGTGGGTGGGAGCGGCTCAAGATGCAAGTACCCAATTCTCTTCCTTCCTGGGCATATTCATTCAACATCTGGACAGCTGCCTGGGTGTCAGCCTCCCTCCTGTGAGCCCCCGCGGCGGTGACAGGGCAGCTGCCCACACAGCCCCTGCAGCAGCCAGAGAGACAGGGGCCCCCGGCTGGCGTCAATAGCCATTTACTTCTGCAGGCAGCAGGCTGAAGGGAGGAGGGAGACCCTGGGACAATGTCACCTGGACACCAGAAGATGCCTGGGCTTTAAATTCTGCACGCTGCGCTGGAATCGAACCCCGCTGGCTGCACAGGTCCGGTGTCTCTGAGGACACAGCTAAGATGCCACCTCCTCTGGAAAATTCCCTAGCTGCCTAAGCCTTTGTAAGAGAACCAAAGCCCTTTTCCACGTGTTAAGTACCTGAGACGGCTAGTGGTGAGACATGCACCTGGAGCAGGAGTATCTGGATTCAGATCCCTGTTCCGTACAACTGCGGGCAAGTTGCATAACCTCTCAGAGCCTGCCTGTTCTCCTCTGTGCAATGGGCTGACGGCATCCTCCTCTTACAGGTGCTATGAAGATTAAAATGAGCCCTGGCCCATGCTAAGTGCCTACCAGCACCATCACCCTTGATTTCTGTTTCTCCATCCATACCCCTCTGGGAACTTGTCAGTTCTGAGAAGGCAGGCACGCACAGCTCTCTCATCGCTCCCTAAACCCTCGCTTGGTGACAAAGGATGGGCCAGGGCCATGCTCTTCCTCCACACCAGACTCCAGACTGGCTTCTGGAAGCTCTCACCTCGAAGGACGAGGGACCTGTCCCTGGCCTCTCTCGCTGGGACGGCGGCTCCTCCCTCCCCACCGGTCACAGTCATGCAGTGAAGCAGAGCGAGGGCCGAGGCTGATGACGAGGACGTGCAAAGAATAAACAGCTGAGCCTGACCAGCTGGGAGATCCCGTCTCCCCAGGGGGGCCGTGGCCTCTGGGGAGGGCGGGGAGCAGGGAGGTGCTGGTGACATTAAACGCCGATCACCCCCGGGGCTGGCGGTTACAGTGCTGCAGGAACCCACCCCCTGAAGCGCCTGATTGCTTAAGCATCTCTTTGCAAAATGTTTATTTTATTTATTTTTTCCCCATGAATGTTTAATCAGGTACCTTGACGAGGCGCACAGCAGCCCTCTCCAGAGAGCAGCGGAGGTGGCACGATCCGTGCTGCTTTTCATGGAGGGGGGCAGAGCACTGCCACCGCCCGGTGCCCCCTGCCTCGCGTCCCCAGCCCACGCCTGCAGGGTCCCCCCACCCCCACCCCCCGCCAAGGCCACGGCGTCCGGCTCCCACGGGCACAGCGATCCCAGACACCCCAGTCTAGCAGTGATCGGGGTCCCCAGTTCCCCCAGCCTGCGCCTGCAGCATGTGGCCTCCTGGGCTCCGAGAAGAGGCAGAGGGCCCCTCAGGCAGCCCGGCCTCTCGGAGCCCACACCCCTGCAGGGGCAGACCCCCTGCGTGCCCACCTGAAGTCCTAAAGTGGCCTATCCAGCCGTCTTTCCTGGCCGCCCTTCACTTTCTTTACCCAGAGCCATCTGTGGGCATAGGGACCCTCCCTGACCCCCGTTCTGGCAGAATACGCTCCCCAGGTGACTCGCCTTCTTGATGGCCTTTACCTCAGGGGTGGCATGGGTCATCTGGGGATCCTAGCAGAAGGGGGCATCCAACTCCCCTCTTTCCCTCCTCGGTTCCCCACTCGCTCTGAGCTCAGCTTCAGGCTCCTGGATTCCTCCCCTGTCCTTATCCCTGGCCTCCTGGGATTATGGGGAAAGCCATTACCTCAGGATTAAGCTTCGGCTTGATTCTCGTCAAAGACTCTGGTCACCGAGTATTTGCTTAACACCAGACCTTTCAGGCCCCATCAAATTTAACAAGGCCTGACAGATTTGGGATTAAACAGAGAAACCCAGACAAATCCATACTTTCATAGGAGCCCCCAGTGACTGCGGCAGGACAAGCAGGATGCTCGAAAACGGAGACCCTCAAGTTAGCAGGGTGACCGTGGCAGGGGCCCTGCTGCCCAGGCTGGCTCCCCTCACCTCTGCCCAGCTGCCCCTAGGTTGGATTGGATGCTCTCGGCCTGTTCAGGGCAGCCCTGACTCAGGACAGGGAGCGTGAGAGGTGGGACGTCAGGGACAGGAGGGGGGGACCCCCCGGCCCTGAGTTCCTGCTCAGCCTGTCGCCAGCTGGGACCCGAGCTTGCTCAGAGCTACTCTGCTCTCCCCAGGCCTCCCTCTGGGGTGAGTGTCCTTGGCTCCCCGACATCTCATCCCTCCAGCTGCACCCACCCACCGGCACCCCCCACCCAAACCTCAGGTCTTCGTCAAGCCAGACCTAGACTGGCAACAACCCCCAGCCCCGGCCGGCAGACCCAGCACAACTTTGCCAGTTGATTTTGAAACTCATTTTGTCACACATGTAATTGAACAGATAGCGTGATGATGCAGAAGAGCTTGGGGGCCACAAAGCGTTTTCACATCCAACTGACCAGGGCTCTGGGGCAGCTCTAGACCCTCAGTTTCTTCATCGCTCATGTGGGAGCTGACAGGCACTCCCTTCCTCAGGGAAGAGTCCAGCCAATGAGCTCAGAGCAGCTAGGTGCCACTCCCCAAGAGCAGTGCCAGGGGAAGTCATGCAAAGTACATCTTCCTTCCTTCCTTTCTTCTCTCTTATTTGGTTATGCAATTGGACTAATTAAAAAATAATAATAAAACGCCTCTGCCTCTTGCTTCCTCATTAGTGCTCCTACAAGAAGCAAGCGCAGCGCACCTTTTCCCCTCCTGTGTTCTAGAAGGTGCAGAGCTGGACGAATATTACACACCCCCAACACCAGAGAAGTAGCGATTGTTGCATTTCTTTGAGGCCTGTTGCCTGATTTCTCTCAGGCTCTCTGCCCAGTTCCTCTTGGCCCTGCCTGACTGCTAATTTGCCCGCCTCCAAGTGCCTGGCTTAGACTCAAACTTCATCTTTAGAAGCGGGGAGATGGGGGGGGGAGGCAGCAGGCTTAGGGAGGCTTCACTTTAACTTTTATTACAGATACAAAGAAAAACAATGGCTTGTGTTTACTGAAAATTAATTTTTTGGAAATTACTTTGTCATTTGTTTTACTCTTCTTAATTAAAATTTACTCGGTGAAGAGAACACCCCATAAATTAACTCAAATGCAACAGCAAATTAATTAGCATTTAGTTACTAGACATTACTCACGGGCCGGACAAATTGTTTTCAGGCTGTCGTCTGCCTTTGGCGACCGGGGGTGTGGGTGGGGCTGGCTGGTGCTCTCAGGTCTTTGTCACCTGCCCTTCCAGGTACTCAGCCCACTGTTGGAGGAGGGTGTCTCTGATCGTGGGTCTGGGTGAGCCCTCTACATGGGGGGAGACTTATTCCATCCCTGGAAATGATCAGAAAGAAACATGTCATCAGTCTAGGAAGGCTAAGTTGGAGCAATCTTGCCTGGGGGCCAGAAGATGGGCAGTGATGTCAGGAGGCCCCTCTGGGCCAGAGGGATGCTAGGTTCTATGAAATGCAGGCTTAAGAAACCAGTGCCAAGCCCTCTCTATCCTTAAGTCGTAGGAGGGCATCCTGTTGGACCTGAAGTAGAGCTCCCCCAAAGGAAAGAACTAGAAGGGACTGGGGATGTTCACACAAGACTGAACAGTTTTGGCTAACCAACCATTCTTACTTCTTGCAAAAGAGGGTAAGAGGCTTAGAGCAAGGTGGTTAAGGACGCCGGCAATTGCCTGAATTGGAATCCAGCTCATCTTGCTGCTGTGTGACCTTGGGCAACTTACTTAACCTCTCTCAACTTTGGTTTTCTTGGATCATAATGATCCCTAACTTTGGGGACCGCTGGGAAGAGAAAACAAGAGAGTGCATGCAAAGCCTTAAGATCGGGACCTGGCACACAGCAAAGGCTCAGGCGGCCCTGGCCGCGTCTGTGAGGGCGGCTGGGTGGGCAACCTCTGGGACCAGATGCGTGGCCTTAAAACACAACCGGGCTGCTTACCAGGAACCGAACTTATCCATGCCTCAGTTTCCACGTCTGCAGTGGAGACCAAAGGAGGCTCTTGTTTTAAAGAATAAATGATGTAATACTTGAAAGTGCTTAGATTAGCCCAATAGTGTCAAGCACATAAATAAACGCTCAATAAATGGTTGGTGATGGTTCATCAATGCTCTTTTTGACATTGTGACCAGTTCAGGGGCATGGAACCAAAGGCTCCTAAGGGGCCCACTTCCCCTCAGCCATCCGAGAGAAGCCAAACTTCCAGTGCAGAGGTAGGCCTTTCCTGAGAGAGATTTCTCTCTACACAGCCCTGGGCCCCAAAGGTGAACAGCCGAGTCGGGCCAGCCTGGCCGGCCGACAGCACCAACACTAGTGGTGACTAATGCAGCCTCTTCCCTCCTATCTGTGCAGAGCGGCAGCCCCACAGTCCCCCTTGCTGACACAGGAGAGAGGGCCTGAACTGGGCACTCGCTCATAAACAACGATGTTTGTTTTCCATCGTTCTCCAACGATGTTTCGTTCTCCAGTGAAATAGCCATGTTCCTGAAGATTGCGGCTCTCTGGGGAAGGAAGGTGGACATGGGGGTGACCTGTGTCTGTGATCAGAAGAAGGGTCATCACAAGGAGGACTCTGACGTGCCCTGGCCTGTCCTTCCACTACCACGGTCCCCTTCATCCACCACGAGAGAAGCCCCTCAGAGGTGGTCTATTGGCAATTCCAACAGCTGGGCCCAGGGACAGGGCAGCCAGACAGGAAGAAGAGCCGGGTCAGCGGGCAAGCCGGCCCCTCCTCGGTGGCCGGAAGACTGCTAGCACAGAGCCGTCTGAAGAAAGCAGCTTTGCCGGACACCGTGCTAAGAGCAGGTGGCTCAGCTGGCTCAAATCCCAGTCCCACCCACTAACCTTCTACGCAGCCCAGAGCAAGGTGGTAAGGCCTCTGTGCCTCAGTTTTCCCAGATGTAAAAGAGGGGCAATTATAGTGCCTAAGTCACAGGGTTGTGACAATTACAGGAATCAACACATATTAAGTGCTTACTTAACCCAATGCCTGGAACAGAAGCAGCACTGTGTATCTGCTATTCTTAAACAACTTCTCCCACACAGCATGTGCCACCCATTCCCTTAGCACATTTTTACAGACTTATTATGGGGAGGACATTGTATTTGGTGTCGGGAACATGAGGACAAGTGAGGAACCTAGCCCTGGCACTCAGCAAGGGTCATCTGCTCCAAAGTCAGGTGCACCTGGCATTTTCATGTAAATGGTGGTGTCCCATCAAATCTCACATTACCTGTCACTTATTTCACTCCATGAAAATTTAGGGAGCACCAACGGTGTGGCAGATACTGTGAGAGACACTGGGGCTCTACGGGGTCACCCAGAAACAGCCCCCGCCTTCGGAGCAGACAGTTTAACAATAATTACAATAACACACACTATCACTGTCCGACTCAGCCTCCATCACCCGTGTGCTTTCTGCTCAAGCCCTGGTCTGGTCCATATCACCCCTCTGGCAAACCCAGGAGCCTGACTTGTTCAAGGCTCTCTGCCTCTGCCTGTTCCAGGAATGAGTGAATGAATCTACTCCTTTAGAATAAGATACAAGAAGAAGGTGCTGAGGGTCTGCGAAAAGCTTCCTTTCTCTCTCCCACCAACAGTGCACAAGGTGCCTTTTCATCCACATCCTCGCCAATGCTCGCTCTTTCTTGTGGTTTTGATTTTAGCCATTGTGACAGGTGTGAGGGGATACCTCATTGTAGTTTTGATTTGCATTTCCCTGATGGTAAGGGATGATGAGCATCTTTTCATGTATCTGTTGGCCATCTGTGTGTCTTCTTTGGAAAAATGTCCATTTGGGTCTTCTGCCCATTTTTTAAATTGGATTTTTGGGGGTGTTGGGTTCTATAAGTTCTTTATATATTTTGGATATGAACCCCTATTGGATACATCCTTTGAAAATACCCTCCTCCATTCAGCAGGTTGCCTCGTTGTTTGTTGACTGGTTTCCTACGGCTGTGCAAAAAGGTTTCATTTTGGTGTAGTCCCAATAGTTTACTTTTGCTTTTGTTTCTCTTACCTGAGGTGATAGATGCAGAAAAATGTTAAGGCCCATGTCAAAGAGATAACTGCCTATATTTTATTCCAGGAGTTATGTAGTTTCAGATGTCACATGTAGGTCTTTAATCCACTTCGAGTTTATTTTTGTGGATCATGTGAGAAAGTGGTCTAAGTTTCATTCTTCTGAATATAGCTGTCCAGTTTTCCCAACACCATTTGTTGAAGAAACTGTCTCCATTAGATAAACTTGCCTATTTCATCATGGATGAATTGATCATATAGTTGTGGGTTTATTTCTAGACTCTATCCTGTACCATTGACCTTCATGTCTATTTTTGTGCAAGTATCATGCTGTTTTGATTACTACAGCTTTGTAGTACATATTGAAATCTGGGATTGTGATACCTCCAGCTTTGCTCTTCTTTCTCAAGATTGTTTTGGCTATGCTGGGTCTTTTGTGGCTCCATGCAAATTTTGGGATTCTTTGTTATAGTTCTATGAAAAATGCTCCTGGTATTTTGATAGGGATTGCACTGAATTTGTGGATTACAAACTGTAGCATGGACATTTTAACAATATTACTTCTTCCGCCTGTGAGCATTGGATATCTTTTCATTTGTGTGTGTCATCTTCAATTCCTTTCATCAGTGTTTTATAATTTTCAAATTACAGATCTTTTATCTCCTGGGTTAAGCTTACTCCTATGTATTTCATTTTTTTGGGTACAGTTGTAAATGGAATTGTTTTTTAATTATCATATGATCTCTCTGATATGAGGAACTTGAGGGGCAGGGCGGGGGGTCGTTGGGGGCAGGGAGGGAAAAAATGAAACAAGATGGGATCGGGAAGGAGACAAACCATAAGAGACTCTTAATCTCAGGAAACAAACTGAGGGTTACTGGGGGATGGGGGGGTAGAGATAGGGTGGATGAGTTATAAACATCGGGGAGAGTTTGTGCTATGGCGAGTGATGTGAAAGATGTAAGCCTGATGATTCACAGACCTGTACCCCTGGGGCAAATAATAATAATAAAATTTTAATATAATAAATAAATAAATGGAACTGTTTTCCTAATTTTCCTTTCTGCTACTTCATTATTTGTGTATAGAAATGCAACCTATTTCCATACATTAATTTTGTATCCTGCAACATTTCTGAAAACTCATTACCTCCAATACTTTTTTGGTGGAGTCTTCAGTGTTTTCTTATGTGTAGTATTATATCATCTGAAAATAATGACAGTTTTACTTCTTCCTTAACACTCTGGATGCCTTTTCTTTTTCTTGTCTAATTGCTATAGCTAGGACTTCCTGTACTGTGTTGAATAAAAGTGGCAAAGGTGGACATTCTTGTCTTTGTTTTGATCTTAGAATAAAAGCCCTCAGTTTTTCACCATTTAGTATGATGCCACCTGTGGGTTTTTCCATACGTGGCCTTTATCATGTTGAGGTATGTTCCTTCGAAATCCATTTTGTTGAAAGTTTTTATCATGAACTGATGTTGAATTTTACCAAATGCTTTTTCTGCATCTATTGAAATGATCATAGGATTTGTATCCTTTCTCCTCCTAATGTGATATATTACATTGATTGATTTGTGAATATTGAATCATCCTTGCATCCCAGAATAAATCCCACTTGATCGTGGTGAATGATTCTTTTAATGTATTATTAAACACAGTTTGTTAATATTTTGTTGAGGATTTTCACATCTATGTTCATCAGAGATATTGACCTGTAGCTTTTTCTTCTTTGAAGTGTCTCTGTCTGGTTTTGGTATCAGGGAAAAACTGGCCTCACAGAATGTATTTGGAGACTCTTCTTCCTCTTCTATTTTTTGGAATACTTTGAGGAAAATAGGTATTAACTGTTTTTTAAATGTTTGGTAGACTTCACCTGCAAATCCACCTGGTCCTGGACTTTTGTTTGTTGGGAGTTTATTATTATTACTAATTCAATTTCATTACTAATAATTGGTCAATCAATACTAATTACTAGTAGTTGGTCAGATTTTCTATTTATTCCTGATTCAGCTTTGGAAGACTGTATGTTTAAGGTTCCTAATTTGTTGGCATATAATTTTTCATAATATTCTCTTATAATCCTTTGTATTTCTGTGGTGTTGGTTATTTCTCCTCTTTGATTTCTGATTTTATTTGGGTCCTCTCTCCTTTTTGATGAAACCCGATAAAGGTTTATCAATTTTGTCTTTTCAAAGAACTAGCTCTTGGTTTCATTGATTGGTTCTATTTTTGTCTGCCCCCCCTTTTTCAGTTTTTTATTTCTCTTCTGATCTTTATTACTCCCTCCTTCTACTAACTTTGGGCTTTGTTCTTTTTCCAGTTCCTTTAGGTTAGAATGTTTGAGATTTTTCCTTTTTCTTGAGGTAGGTCTAAATTGATATAAATTTCCCTCTTAGAACTGATTTCATTGCAACCTAGAGATTTTGGACCACTGTGTTTTCACTTCCATTTGTCTCCATGTTTGTTTGTTTTTAATTTTCTCTCTGGTTGGTTCTTTGACTCATTGGTTGTTTAGCAGCATGTTATTTAGCATTCACGTGTTTGTGGGGTTGTTGGGTTTTTTTCCAGTTTTTTTAAGTGATTTCTAGTTTCACACTGCTGTGGTCAGAAAAGATGCACGATATGATTTCAATCTTCTTAAATTTATTTAGATTTGCTTTGTGGCCTAACATGTGGTCTATCTTGGAGAATATTCCATATACACTTGAAAAGAATGAGGTTTTAGGCTAGAATGTTGTTTGTGTGTGTGTGTGTGTGTGTATCTGTTAAGTCTTTCTGGTCTAATATGTTGTTCGAAGACACTGTTTTTTTAATTGATTCTCTGCCTGGTTGATCATCCATTGATGTCAGTGTGTGTTAAAGTTCCCTACTATTTCTCCCTTTACATTTGTTAATATTTGCTTTATGTATTTAGGTGCTCCAATGTTAGGTGCATAGATACTTACAATTGTTATACCCTTTTGTTGGATTGATCCCTTTATCATTTTGTAATGCCCTTCTTTGTCTCTTACTGCAGTCTCTGTTTTAAAGTCCCATTTTGTGACCAACAGACACATGAGAAAGTGCTCAACATCACTCGGCATCAGGGAAATACAAATCAAAACCACAGTGAGATACCACCTCACACCAGTCAGAATGGCTAAAATCAGCAAGTCAGGAAACGACAGATGTTGGCGAGGATGCAGAGAAAGGGGAACCCTCCTACACTGTTGGTGGGAATGCAAGCTGGTGCAGCCACTCTGGAAAACAGTATGGAGGTTCCTCAACCCAGCAATCGCACTACTGGGTATTTACCCTAAAGATACAAAGGTAGTGATCCTCAGGGGCACATGCACCCAAATGTTTATAGCAGCAATGTCCACAAAAGCCAAACTATGGAAAGAACCTAGATGTCTATCAACAGATGAATGGATAAAGGAGATGTGGTATGTGTGTGTGTGTGTGTGTATATATATATATATATNTGATCTCTCTGATATGAGGAACTTGAGGGGCAGGGTGGGGGGTTGTGGGGGGTACGGAGGGAAAAATAATGAAACAAGATGGGATGGGGAAGGAGACAAACCATAAGAGACTCCTAATCTCACAAAACAAACTGAGGGTTACTGGGGGGTGGGAGGGTAGAGATAGGGTGGATGGGTTATGGACACTGGGGAGGGTTTGTGCTATGGTGAATGCTGTGAAAGGTGTAAGCCTGATGATTCACAGACCTGTACCCCTGGGGCAAATAATAATAATAATAATAAATTTTAAAAAATAAGGTCCCATTTTGTCTAAGTATTGCTACCCATTTTTTTCCTTCCATTTGCTTGGAATATCTTTTTCCACCCATTCACTTTCAGTCTGCGAGTGTCNAGGTCCCATTTTGTCTGATATAAGTATTGCTACCCATGTTTTTCCTTCCATTTGCTTGGAATATCTTTTTCCACCCATTCACTTTCAGTCTGCGAGTGTCTTGAGGTCTGAAATGAGGCTCTTAGTAGGCAGCATATAGATGGGTCTTGTTTTTTTACCCATTCCACCACCCTGTCTTTTGATTGAAGCATTTAGTTGCATTTAATTATTGACAGGTATACACTTGTTGTCATTTGTTAATTATTTGTTGTCTTGTTGTTCTTCTCTGTTCCTTTCTTTTTCCTCTCGCTTTCCTGATGACTTTTTTTATTGTTATCCTCGGCTTTTTTTCTACTTGTGTGTGTGTATCTATTACAGGTATTGGGTTTGTGGTTACCATGAGGTTCTTATGTAACACCATAGGTATACAGCAGTCTATATTAAGTTGATAGTCACTTAAGTTCAAACACATTCTAAAAGAACTTTCTTACTCTGTCCTCTCTACAGTCAACATAAATGTTGCCATATTTTACATCTTTTTATTCGTAATATTCTTACTTCTAGTTATGGCCTTTTATTTTACACTTTAACATTTTTTTTTAAGATTTTATTTATTTATTTGACACAGAGAGATTACAAGTAGGCAGAGAGGCAGGCAGAGAGACAGGGAGAGGAGGAAGCAGGCTCCCTGCTGAGCAGAGAGCCCGATGCGGGCCTCGATCCCAGGACACTGAGATCATGACCTGAGCCGAAAGCAGAGGCTTTAACCCACTGAGCCACCCAGGCGCCCCACTTTAACATTTCTTGTAAGGCTGATGTAGTGATGATGAATTTCTTGAACTTCTGTTTTGTCTGAGAACCTCTTTCTCCCTCCCTCAATTTTGAATTTTAACCTTGCCAGGTAGTGTATTCTTGGTTCTAGGGTTTTTTTGTTTTCTTTCGTTTTGCTCTTTAAGATTTTTATTTATTTGAAATAGCATGAGGAGGGGTAGGGGCAGAGGGAAAGGGAGAAGCAGTCTCTCCACTGAGCAGGGAGCCTGACCTGGGGCTCCAATCCAAGACCCCGGATCATGTTCTCAGCCGAAGGCAGATGCTTAACAGGCTGGTTCACCCAAATGCCCAGGTTCTAGGCTTTTCATCCTTTCAGCATTTCGAATATATTATGCCGGGACCCTAAGGTACTCCATGGAGAGACGCCCTGGCAGGGTGGCTGGAGCCAAGCAAGGCATGGGCCAGGGATCCCAGGCAGGTCGGTGCAAGGGGCACCCTGGTGAATAATCTGAAGCCAAAGTGGTACAGGCCTGGAGTGTTCTGGGAGCTTGGCACATGTGTCATCTTGGTGAGATGGCTGGAGCAATGGTGAGGCTGGCCAGGAGCGTCCTGGTGTGGGCCCCAAGCTGGCTGTGGGCTGAGCCTGGGTGCGATGGCTGGGGCTGGTGTGACAGCTCTCCCACCAATTGGCAGAGTTCTAGGGCTGGATACTTTATATTCTCGTTGTCCTTTGAAACCGGGGCTTTTTTTTCTGTGCCCCCAGGGGTTATCTGGAGCTGGCGTGACCTAGGGCTCAGGGCTGACCTAGGACTCTGCTCTCCTCTATGAGGGAAGGTAAACTGTGGCACTCACCAGCCTCGCCAGACTGGAGAGAGTTCCAGCAGCAGCCCCACCCCCATTTGTTGAGGCTCTAGGATAATTCCTTTATATTCTAAGTGTCCTTTAACCGTGGCTTTATTTTTCTGTGCCCCAGGGCTATCCCTCCTTTCAGGCACAGCTCAGACTGGGGTTCCCTTCCTGACCATGCCGCTGGCTCTCCTGCTCTTCTCTGCTTGGTCTATCTTTTCTTGTGCAGAAGCTGTTCAATGTAGATTTGCTGTGTCCTGGAGGAGGTGAGTTCAAGGTCTTCCTCCACCAGCACCTTGGACTGGAAGTTCCCAGGATTTCTGCTGTCTGTTGCTAAAGCATCCTGTGGAATCATGGGCTAATGATAATACATTTTACTATTAATAGTTAACATTAAAAAGTGCCTGACATTTCACAGTACACTTTCACATTTACTATTTTATTTGATCTCCAAAGCAACAGTCAGAAAGCCCTTCTTTTCATCCTCATTTTACGAATGGAGAAGCGAAAATGTGGGCAGTTTTGGTGATTCACACAAGGTTGTTCAGTTGGGAAGTGAGAAGCTGGTTCTGCCCATCTGAACTTGGGCTGGGTGACTCCACCTTCTGTGTTCTCACTCATCCAAAAGGGCTGTCATTGCTCTGGCACTTTTTGGAACACCTCTTCCAGAATGGCCCATAAGTGATTTTAATAAATAATAGTCCCAGGAAGGGGCTTCCTGCTGTTTCCAGAGGAATCCAGGGATCCACCTGGGTTTTTCTTTCCATAAGGCTATAACAGATCTCAGCAGAAGTATGAGACTTTTGGAGCTGTCAAGAAGGCAGACAAAGACTGAGCCTTAATCTCTTGGGCAATGACCTCCATTGACCTTTCTAGTGGAGAAACGGTTAGTTCCACAGACACTGGTAGATCATTGAAGAAGAGAGATGATCGTTGTTGCCCTTGACAGTGACTTTTGTATTCTCTCCCAGCACTGTTCTGGAGGGACTTGGTCCCAAGCCCAGGAAAGGAGTGCCATAAAATATGAAAGAAGGAGCCACATGAAAAACCTATTAACAAGCACTGGCTCCGAGAGCAGCAGAGGACAGAGTGGAGCTAGGTGCAAGGTGGGGGTAGTTTGGGGCCAATAACTGTTCAGATCAGGACTGGATGAAGGTAGACCAAGGCAGAGGTCTGCACATATTTGCGGTCAGAGAGGGACAAGTCAACAGAGCAAAGATCAAGGGTGAGTTCAGGGAAATGCCCAGAACCTACAAGTGGGTCTGATGTCAAGGAATCCTCAAAGAGTGAAAGGTAGGTTCCACAGGCAGAATGGAGCTCAGACCAGATGCTGTGGAAGGAGGTGGTACAGCTGATGGCCCTTGGACCACATTGTCCTTCTGCTTAAAGGAGCTGAGCACCTATTCTGAAAGTTTTAGAACAGGGGTATTAGAGTTGCTGTTGAACTACTAATCCTGGTTCAAGGATCCAGCGGGGAGCTGCGGAAGGAGCGAGACTCTGCAACTGGAGTTGAGGACTGGCCAGGGAACACAAGAGGAAACAGAAATGATGTTCCTCTGGGGAGAGGCACCAGACCCCCAAAATGAGACGAAGGAGCACCACCTGATCAAAGGTTACAGTGTGACAGCAACTGCAGATGCCAAGAGCCCGGCGAGCAGGGCAACTGGCCCCTGTACAAGAAGCCTTAAATGATCCCTAGGAGAACAGCACAACCCAGAAACAGCGGGGGTAGGGAAGAGACGGGAAGGGCTTGAGGAGCTGTGAGGGCTGAGAGGAGAGATTAGCCATTTTTTACAGGTCCTTGTGCCCTTCCACTCTGTGCCACTGTGTGGCCAGGGAAACTGAGGTTACATATATGCCTGTCACGGGGTCTCATCTCCATTCTTGGAGCATGGGTTTGAGATGTGCCAAGTCTGAAGCCTTTGGGAGACAATCACAGTGAATAAAGTGGCTGACCAAGGTGGGTGATAATATATTTTGGTCAGTGATAGCCACTTTTTTTTTTGGTAACTGTTGTCATTTCTAACAATAAAAACCTTGAGACTCAGAAAAAGTCTGTGATTGCACCAGGTCACCCAAGTCTGCTCTTAGAGTTGGCATGGTCGAGTGGCAAGCCTGGGCTTCGCTTTCAGGTGATGATTCGGCCATTTTCTGTGCCTATAAAATAAAGACGCAAATATCCATCTTGCAGCATTGTTTTCAGGGTGTAATAAGATGACATATGGAAAGGATTTAGTCCGAAATCAGCCACATCACTGGCACTAAAGATATATTAGTTCTTCCCCTTCTTCTACCTGAGAGACTTGCCTCAGCAAAGGGTCACATTTCACTCTTTCTGTGCAGCTCAAACTCTCTCGAATGCTTCAGAATTCCTATAGTACAAGCCTGGTTGAGTGTTTGACCTTCTGGAATGAATTCTGTGTGAATAATGTTATTGATGTCAATGAAATAAATCAACATTGTCTTTACTTTTGGTCTTGGCTCATACTTTCCATCATCTGAGAGATACTGAAATTCTCCATGGCATGCCGGGGCTCTTAGCTTCCAGCTCACAGCAGAGATGGCAAGAGGGAGCAATAACCAGGCACCTACTACCTAGTACCTAGATCTTAATTTTTAATACCATTCTCTAATAAAAAGAATCCAGGCTCCTTGGAGAAATGACTGTTTCTAGGGCTCCGTGAAGGAAATATGTAAGTTGAGCCTGGAGCACCTTGTTGTACCACAAAGTAAGGAAGTGCTCAAAAAAAAAGAAAGGATGGGCACAGGAGTCAACCTGAAAGAGCTCCCCTTGACCAAAGCTGGAGAAGTTTGAGCAATGGAATAAATAATGCAGCCTTTTTTATAACCAAGATGTAAAATAAAATCCGAGTCCATCCAGATGTAAATAAATGATTACATAAATAAATGAGTGGACAAGGTCCTAAATTATTATTTGCATCTAATCTCATGTAACCCTCCCAGCAGGCCCATGAAATAAGAACCATAATCTTCATTTTTTAGAGCAGGAACTGAGGCTCAAGGAGTTAATTAACTTTTTCCAGGCTACCCTGCTAGTATGGAAGAGGCCAGAGTTAATCCTAGCTCCCTCTGGTGCTAATACCTATGCTCTTTTTCAATACCGCACACCATCCCAAGTTAATATTTTATTTCAAAATGTATTATCTGTCTACTTCCAAAAAATTGGAATAAATGCCAAGACTTCATTGTTTCTCTTCATCACTGAAAATGCATAGCAAAAGTTGTATAAAAACTTTACTCCTGTTCAGATTTCATTCCAGAATGAATATGTCCCTGAATCTAATTTTAACTCTTCAGCCATCCTTCTATCTGAATGTGCGAAATTTCTGACTTTTTCAGTATTTCCATCGGGCCATTGGACAGCTGCTCCATGTATCACTGTGGACAGCTTGACATTGGTCTTAAAAATGTGGATGCCTTCACACAGACTTGCTTCTGACATTACTCCATCTGCATGTGCCACTTTTCACTTGCTAAGGGCCTCACCTGCAGGCTTATTTGTTGCCATCCAAAACGTGACTTTAAATTTTTGCTCTAAACATCAGCCACTCACCCTCATGTCCACACAGTACAACCCACACTCTGGCCACCAAAGCTACTTCTTCAAAGACAGAGTGATCCACTCTACACCCTATTTCAGTTTAATCAAGGCTCCTCATCTTCCACGAACCACTCAGAAATGTCATCTCAGTGTCCTGGATTCACACCACAGAGCGATGCTCAGACCTCTTCATCGTAGTAAGACTCTACTCTCTAACAAAATATAATGTTACAACTGCCCTTTGACTTAGTGATACCGCTTTTAATAATCTACCCCAAGGAAATAATTGAAACACAAAGATTTATGCAATGTTTGCCACATCTCATGTGCAATAACCAAAAATTGGAAACCATCTCAATATCAACAATAAGAAAATGATTAAATAAATTATAGTGTATAACTATAGAGAATATTATGAAGTCTTTAAAGATCATGTTTTCAAAGACTATTTAAAGATACAAGAAAATGTTCATGATACAGAATTCTATTTTAAACAGGAAAAGAAAAAAACTATTTTCAAATATATAAAGGGCTGCTAAGTAGAAGAGGGAGCTGACTTATTCTGAGTGGCTCTGGGGGGAGCAAGAGAAATAGTATTCATAAGAAAAGACTACCTAGAAACATAGTGGGCGGCAGTTATAATTTTTATAATGGTTATAGCTGTCCAAAGGCATAAAAGACATCCTGGTCAGGTCATGATCTCCCTGATACAGGAGGAATCCAAACTGAGGCTGGGCACCCACCAGATAAGGACATGACAAAGGAGCCCCCAGCAGAAGGTGAGAATGGCCCAGATAACCCACAAAGGTCCTTCCTCCCCTGAGAGTATAAGATTGTGCTAAAAGCTTGTGTCTTCTTTTTTTTTTTTTTTAAGATTTTATTTATTTATTTCACAGAGGGAGAGAGATCACAAGGAGGCAGAGAGGCAGGCAGACAGAGAGAGGGGGAAGCAGGCTCCCTGCTGAGCAGGGAGCCCAATGCGGGCCTCGATCCCAGGACCCTGAGATCATGACCTGAGCTTTAACCCACTGAGCTACCCAGGCGCCCAAGCTTGTGTCTTCTAACCAAGTATCTGAGCATCATCAGTGTCAGAGAAGACAACAGAGAAGAGGAATGAAGGGTGAAGGCATAGATATTACCTAAGTGACAGCAGATGGGACCAGTTTAGAGGCCACCCTGGGTCCTATCTTATTACAGCATGCCTACCCCTCATGCAGACCACATGGGTCAGTCTCTGGCCTCCCCAAACCAAGAGATTCTCTTCTCTTCCTTAGGTGGCCTGTTTTGCATAGGACAACCCTCACATCTAGACATTTTCTTCCTATCCACATGGAGCATATTGTAACTTTTTTAAAAAAGATTTATTTGAGAGAGAGAGCACAAGATGGGAGAGATCAGAGGGAGAAGCAAACTCCCCGATGAACAGGGAGCCCAATGCAGGACTCAATCCCAAGACTCCAGGATCATGACCTGAGCTGAAGGTAGTCACTTAACCAACGGAGCCACCCAGGCGCCCTATATGTAACTTTTTAAGATTTTATTTTTATTTATTTTAGAGAAAAAGTGGGGAGAGGGGCAGAGGAGGAAGGAGAGGGATAAGCAGATTCCTCACTGAGCATGCAGCCCAATGCAGGGCTAGATCTCATGACTCTGAGATCAGATATGTGAAATCAAGAGTTGGACGCTTAACCCACTGAGCCACCCAGGCACCCTTGATGTGTATCTTTTCAGGACGGAGAGTTTTGGTGTTCATTGAAGAGATCTGCAATACAGAACTGGAAGGACAAGGCAGCCTGTGAGGACTTCTGAACTTCCTCAAAAATGGGTGCACCATGGTGTACGTTATTTCATTAGCTATAGATCAGGGTTACATGATGTATGTTTCATTTATACAATGACTTGGGAAAATACTGGATTGTGAGGCAGCTGATGACAAACCCCTGAAAAAGGCTGAAAAAATTCCACTATAAATACCTAAACAGATAAGATTTGTGTAAGACAAAGAGGAACTTAAAAGAGCAGAGTTTTTAAAAGGTCTAATGAACACCTAGCACCCAGATCTTGATTTGTAATACCATTCTCCAAGTAAAAGAATCAGGGCTCCTCACAGGAGTGGCTGATTCTAGGTTTGAGGCAGGAAATACATAAGTTGAGCCTGGATCACCTTGTAGTACCAGAAAGTAAAGAAGTGCTCAAAACCTGGAAGGTTGAGTGGGTCCAAAGGACATAGAACCCAACCTGAAAGAGTTCCTATAGGCCAAGTCTGGAAAAATTTGAGCAACAGGATAAATCATGTAACATTTTGTTATAATCAAGTTATAAAAGAATGTAGTGACATAAATACTGATGTAAATAAATGAATGGGAAAGAAAAAACACATGGGCAAATGAACTCCAAATAATTTAGGCAGATCCTCAGTCCTCAACGAAGAGTGACTATCACTCCCCATGCCTTATGTGAGGGCTCCTTCCTTCCCAAGAGGGCAGTATGGAAAAAAGTGTAACCTCACAATGGATCAACCCTCCACGGGGTGCTAAAGTCAATGCCAACAATGACACACCATGTATGCGATAGTATGTACCCTTCACATGACATTGATGAGAAGGACACTTTCCCTTCGTAGCCTTTCTCCCCAAACCCTTCATAACTCCAGTCTAACTGTAAGGAAAACGTCAGCCAAATCTTAATTGAGGCACATTCGATAAAATACCCAGCCAGTCCTCCTCTAACCTGGCAAAGACATCACTAATTTAAAAAATCTGGGGGTGCCTAGATGGCACAATTGATTCGGCACCCAACTGCTGGTTTGGGCTCAGGTCATGATGTCAGGGTCCTGGGATGGAGCCTCATGTCTCCCCCACCCCCTGCATGTAGGCACATCACTCTTTCTCTCTCTCAAAATAAATAGATGGATACATAGCTAACTACCTACCTACCTACCTACCTAAATAAATAAACGTCTACAAGGGGCGCCTGGGTAGCTCAGCCAGTTAAGCGTCTGCCTCTGGCTCAGGTCATGATCCCAGGGTCCCGGGGTTGAGCCCTACTTCACGATCCCTGCTCAGCAGAGAGCCTGCTTCTCCCTCTCCACCTGCCTGCTGCTGCCCCTGTTTGTGGTCACATTCTGTCAAATAAATAAAATCTTACAAAAAAAAAAAAAAAAGACTTCTTCATCTCTTCCTTGCTCTCTGCCCTTCCCAAATGCATGCTCTAAAATTATTTAAAAAAAAAAAAGCCTAAGAAATTATTACAGCCAAGAGAAGCCTAAGTAGACATAACCACCAAATATAAATATAATGTGGTAGCCTGAATGGGATCCTAGACAGAAAAAGGTAAAAAAATAAGGAAATCTGAATAAAATAAAAACTTTGGTTAACAATTAGATATCAATACTGGTTTGTTAACTATGACAATTGTACCACACTGATGTAAGATATTAACAACAGGGAGAATTGGGGTGGGCTGTATAGAACTCTCTGTACTATCTGCCAATTTTTCTGTAAATCTAAAACTATTCTACAGTATAAACTTTATTATTATTTTTTTAAATCTAAAGAAGACACTAGAGGATTTGATCTGTGTAGCACTTTGGGGAAGGTGCTCAGAGAAAGAAAAAATCAGATTAATCTCCAACATGGGGAAACCAAGAGAACAAAGCAATGGGCCAAAAGAATGGGGGCATTTTGGAAGAGCCAGTTTCATCCAGAACCTGGGGGTTTTGCCTGGTTCCTGCCTGAAATGTTCCAGCTTCCCCTGTCCTCCAAATCTGAAAGAGAGAGTCTGCCTAGTTGAGAGCAAACTAGGGCAAAGATCAGAGGCTTTGTGTTAAGCAAGACAAAGCTCAGCTCTGAGACTCTGCAGTACACCAGCCATTTGAAAACCTGTGATTTTCTATCGTCCCAACTCCAGGACTTACTCACCTGGAATAAAGTCGTTCTTTCATTTTTAACAAATAGCTGTGTGAGTCGATGGCTCATGCGCCTTCCAACAGAGAAGACAGGGTGTAGCCCAGGAGTCGGGAGCAAGGCCACAGGTCCACGAGGCATCGTTTGGAGGGGGAATTGAGCACATCTTCATTTTACAACTGCCAATTCATGTTTCTTGGCAGCAGAGAAACTGGAAGTCGAAAAGGAGGGTTTGGCAGAGTCCCTGGCTTCTGCCATCTTGGTGACACTAAGGACTGCAGAGGTCCAAGTAAAAAGAGGCCCAGGAATGAATGAAAGGCTGGCAAGCCAGACACATCCTTTTCTCAGCAATGGGGAAACCAAATTTTAAAAGGGCAGAGCATAATTTCATGTGACCTTGTGCGCTTGTCCCCTGACCCCTGGGCTCTGGTCATTTGCGGATCTGGCTCTCCCTTCCCCCCTATAATCTGCTGGAGCGTGGGCTCACCTCATCCCAGAACCTCTTCCTCCCTGAGGTTTCTCTGGAGCTGGCTGCTTCTTTGAGCCCAGAGGGTGCCCTCAAGCAGCACCTACTTATTTCTCCCACTTGCTCACATCCCAAGGAAAAGGAGTAGAGAAAAAAATTTGGGGGGTCTTATGATTAAAAAATTGGCTGGGCGATATTTTATGCATGCATCTGTTATGCTAAAATAACCATCCTTTCCAACCAGGCCCACCTGCTGTCTTTTTCAATTTTAAGTATTTCTAAGTAGCAATCAAATCAGTATAATTTGTTCTTTATCTCGGCAAAACCATTGTGAAAGAAAAATGTGACCATTATGTTACATCAGGGAAAAATACAAGCCCTTTATTTGCAGCCTCCTCTATATTCTATCAGATCTCACAGTTGTCATTATGCCAGTTGTATTTAATGTTGTTCAAATGAACAGAGCTTTCTTTAATCACTACAGCCTTCTTTCCCCTAAATGCTTTTTCCAAGGTTATGGTTTTCAGAGATAAATACATAAATACCAATGTTATGAATACGTTAAGGGTATCCAAGAGACAGCTTTCAGGATTTGTAGCAAGAACCTGCTGTCATTGGAGTTACACAATAGCTGGCTGATGTTTGGAGTATGAAGTTACTGGGTATTAGGAGAAGGCCTGATACCCTGCACCGAGGCAGAAGGCTATTTTGAGCGGATCACAATAGACTACTCAGCAAACGCTGACTTCATAAATCTGGTATCAGGATCCTCAGTGCTAATAACCAAAGGAAGCAAGTCCCGAGCTATGAGCACTCGCCCTTCAGAGCCGGGTCACAGCCATCCGTGCAGGGGCGTAGTCTGGATCACACCTGCTGCCAGAGTCCCCCGTGTGGACCTGACACTAAAGGCAGGCAGAGAGACGTGAGGGCTGAGGTCAGGATGTCAGGCCATCTACTGCAATAGATTTTATTTGCTCTTTGCAAATTAGGAACAAGAGGTGTAAAGAGGTTAAATGACCTGCTCAAACCAAATGTCTAGTTAGCTGCAGAACTGGGATTAGAACCCAAGTCAGCCAAAATGCATTTCGGCTTCACTGCTAACTTGAGCCCTTCAGCTTTTTAGCAGATATTGCATGGGATGATTGCAAGCTTATATTGAATCCTGCATTTACTCATTCAGACATTTCCTTAGCAAATATTTACTCTTAGCTGAGATGATGAGAATAATAATTATCGATAGCTAATATTTTTGAGTGTCTGCGCCCACCTAAGCACTTGATGTAAATGAACTAATTTATCACTCCCAGTAACCCTAAGAGGTAGATGCTGTTATGATCCCCATTTTACAGACGAGGTAAGGCACGGCTAGGTTAAGTAGATTGACCAAGGTCGCACACTGAGGAAACCAAGATTCACACCCAACAGACTGAGTGGAATCACTGCAGAGGAAAAACGTGTCCATATCATCATTAAGTTCTGGGGAAAAAAAAAAAAAGTTTGTTGAGTAAAGCATTGTATCTTGCCCCTGAGAAACTTATAATACAGAGAGGAAACATTTATGTAAACAAATAACTGAAATGCAAGATATGATATGATGTGTCAAAGAAAAACATAAACAAGAACTAAGGAGACTGCAGAGAGGGAGAGATGAATTCCAGCCAGGGAAGGGGTGGGGAGCAGAGTGCAGGGGAAAGAGGCGGGTATGGGAATAGAAGGGGTGGGGGTGACAATAGCCACACGGGGTCCCCTCTGACATCGTTCCTAGTCAGGGAAGATCACAAGATGCCACCACACCTTCAAAGGTCTAGTGGAAGAATTATGGCTACACTTTTTAACTAAAAGAGTTACATCCAGATTTAAAGGAGAGAATGTAAGCAAAAGTGATTTCTAAACTGTTAAGTCCCTTATTGATTTTATGCATAACTGATAGTGAGCTCCTTTTTTTAAAATTTTATTTATTTATTTGAGAGACAGAGATCACAAGTAGGCAGAGAGGCAGGCAGAGAGAAAGAAGCAGGCTCCCCGCTGAGCAGAGAGCCCAATTCGAGGCTCCATCCCAGGACCCTGAGATCATAACCTCAGCCGAAGGTAGAGGCTTAACCCACTGAGCCACCCAGGTGCCCCTAGATTGTGAGCTCCTTGAGGGCAGGGAAAACATTTTATTCACTGATTGCCTGATCTTCACTCAACTTGGTATCTGACTTGTGACAGGCATTGTTGGGTCACAGAAAGGAGGGAGGGAGGAGGACAGGAGAGAAGGCAGGAAAGAAGGCAGAGGAGGTTAGAGGGAGGGAAGAAGTAGGAAGGGGGAGTAGAGAGAGAGAGAAAGAGGAGGACAATTAGTTAAGAGGTAAGAGAGGGGGCTGTGTCAGGGCTCTCCAGAGAAATAAAACCAGTGAGATCACACATACATATGCATGTACGTCATGTACGTGTGTATGTATGTAGATGAAGAGATTTAACTCACTGGTTCTTGCACTTGAGAGGGCTGGTAAGTCTGAAATCCATAGGGTAGGCTGGAAACCTGGGCAGTAGTGAATGCTGTAGTCTTAGGCCAGAATTTCTTTTTTGCAGGAAGCAGGGATCTCAGTATTTGCTTTTAATGCCTTCGACTGATTGGATAAGGTCCACCTACCTTGTGGAGGTTAATCTCTTTTACTTAAAGCCAACTGATTACATATGTTAACTACGTCTACAACGTATCCTCATGGCAACACCTCGATCAGTGTTTGATTAAATAGCTGGGTACAGCAGCCTAGGCGATTTGACATACAAAACGATCACAGATGCCATTCCAAGAGGAGAAACTTGTAGAGCGGGGCACAGAGAAAAGGGACAGATGCCAAAGTTAGAAACTAACCTTCACCTTGGGGATTTGGCCAGGGATCTGGGAGGGAGGATGAGCTGCCCGCTAGAAGGCATCACAGGCAGCTAGAGATAGGTGAAGGATCATGGGTACTTACGGGGTATCTGCTCTTCCACCTGGGGTGGAGACGTAGAACTTGTTAAAACTAGCTTCAGAAGCCCCCCAAACCTAAGTTCTAAGATGGAACTCCAAGGTGGCCCCAGTAATAGGAACGTTAAGCTCCCGGGAATTCAGACACAACCAACTGGGACTGTCATGTACATCAGAAAACAAATGACCACAAGCACCTTTTTGTAAGAGGATGAATTCAGGAATCTTGAAGGACTGGGTTCATATTCTGCACCCACCACTCACTAGCCACTGCCCTTTGAGAAGTTAGCTTCCTGGAAACTTGGTTTCCCCATCTACAAAACGGACCTCTTTGCAGTACATCCAGGGTGGTTGGGGAAGTAACACATGTAAGGACAAGGCAGAGGGCAGCAACTCGCAGGTGCACCACAGACATGCATGGGACTGAAGCTTCATCACAAAGCTCTAATCACCAAGACAGTATGGTACTGGCACAAAAACAGACACGTAGATCAATGGAACAGAAAACTCAGAAATGGACCCTCAACTCTATGGTCAACTAATCTTCGACAAAACAGGAAAGCATATCCAATGAAAAAAGGACAGTCTCTTCAATAAATGGTGCTGGGAAGTTGGAGAGCCACATGCAGAAAAATGAAACTGGACCATTTCCTTACACCACACACAAAAATAGGCTCAAAATGGATGAAATACCTAAATATGAGACAGGAATCCATCAAAATCCTAGAGGAGAACACAGGCAGCAACCTCTGTGACCTCAGTCACAGCAATTTCTTGCTGACAGATCTCCAAAGGCAAAGGGAAACAAAGGCAAAATGAACTTTTGGGACTTCATCAAGATTAAAAAACTTTTGCACAGCAAGAAAATAGTCAACAAAACCAAAAAACAACCAACAGAATGGGAGAAGGTATTTGCAAATGACATATTAGATAAAGGGCTAGTATCCAAAATCTATAAAGAACTTAGCAAACTCAACACCTAAAGAACAAATAATCTAGTCAAGACATGGGCAGAAGACATGAACAGACATTTCTCCAAAGACGACATCCAAACGGCCAAGAGGTACATGAAAAAATGTTCAACGTCACTCATCATCAGGGAAATACAAATCAAAACCACAGTGAGATACCACCTCACACCAGTCAGAATGGCTAAAATCAACAAGTCAGGAAATGACAGATGTTGGCGAGGTTGCGGAGAAAGGGGAACCCTCCCACACTGTTAGTGGGAATGCAAGCTGGTGCAGCCACTCTGGAAAACAGTATGGAGGTTCCTCAAAAAGTTGAAAATAGAGCTACCCTACGACACAGCAATCGCACTACTGGGTATCTACCCCAAAGATACAAATATAGTGATCTGAAGGGGCACATGTACCCGAATGTTTATAGCAGCAATGTCCACAATAGCCAAATTATGGAAAGAACCTAGATGTCCATCAATAGACGAACGGATAAAGAAGATGTGGTCTATATATACACAATAGAATGCTACTCAGCCATCAAAAAAATGACACCTTGCCATTTGCAAGGACATGGATGGAACTAGAAGGTATTATGCTAAGCAAAATAAGTGACAGAAGAACAAATATATGATTCCACTCATATATGGAATTTAAGAAACAAAACAGGATCACACTGGAATGGAAGAAAAAATAAAACAAGATGACCTCAGAGAGGGAGACAAATCATAGGAGACTCTTAATTATAGGAAACAAACTAAGGGTTGCTGGAGGAGAGGTGGGGGATGGGTTAACTGGGTGATGGGCATTAAGGAGAGCATGTAGTGTAATGAGCACTGGGTGTTATATAAGACTGATGAATCACTGACCTCTACCTCTACCAATAACACGTTATATGTTAATTTAAATAAAAATAAAAAATAAAAACTACTTATCAAGGAAAACCAGAGTTTTTCTAACTGCACTGTGGATGATCCAAACATATTTAAAGAGGATAACATTTGCAACATAAAAGAGAGATAGCATGGAAGATCAAACAGCTTTGGAGTTCACACATCTGACAAACAGCCTAGCCTCAGCTGGTTCAACTTAGTCAAGGCCTTTAGCTTCTCTGAACCATTCATTCTTCACCAATGAAATGGGGACCGTCCTGGGGGAAGGCATGGGATGGTAATGCATGTGAAAACAGCACAAATACAGACGCTGGCGAATCATGCCAAGGAGTCTCTGCTTGTTGGGATGTGTGCATCAGAGGAAACTTCTAGAAGCCCACAGCCTTCCCTACTCTCTGTCAGCAGGAAACTGGGCAGCGAGTTGCACTGCTCTTCCCAGAGGTGGGTGTGGCTGTGGGAACTGGGAGTGTGTTGCTATGGACAGCAGCTCAAGGACCTCCAAACTAAAGGGAATTCTCAACCACAGCCCACCCAGGGGCACCAGAAATCCTCCAGTAGTTTAAGAATTTGGCTTGCACATGCCTTTTCCCCCCCTCGCCCTATAGCTTGTAATTTTTGATTTTCTCAAGAGAGAGGGAACTGGCGAGCTAATAAAGTGGGTGTAGGTGTTATTCTGGAATCCATCTTCCAGGCCAGGATACGCTCAGCACAGATTCATCTGCTCTTTCTTTCTATTCAGGACTATGCAGTGTTTTGAGAGGGGCACTGAGTCATCAAAAAGACAGATAGCCTATTTTGTTTCTAGCCCTACTTGCTAAGGCAGGAAAATAGATTATACTCTATTTTACAAAGATGTGTGACTGCACAGGTGAGGACAAAAGGGGTTTTCTCAGTAACACTCAGTTAATCAGAGAATCCAATTCACCATCACAGACGTTGCCACAAACATTGTGTAATGGAGATGTTAGACCAAGTGATTAAACATTGTCTGGGGGTAGAAGGGGGGACCGCATTGGGATTCATCTAATTAGATGGCTCTCGGGGCTAGGGTGAAACAGTGAGGCCTAATCATCGCTAAGAAGGAAATCTCATCTTCACCGAGCTCCAAGAGCCATGCAAAACACCTAGGGATGATCTCATTCACCTCCAGCCACAACTCAGTTCAACTCCCATTTTAAAGAGGAGACTGAATCTCGGAAAGGTGATGGGATTTGCAAAGGTGACAAATACAGCAAAGTTGTCAGACACCAAATTTTCCTATGTTATCCACATGCATGGCAAGAGCAAAATAAAAAAAGCACACTGAATCCTCTTCATATTGAATCCTGGGGGTTTATAACAACGACAGATTGAAAGGCAATTCTTCCAAAGTTTATCTTCAGATGTTCCAATAGAAAGTTAGCCAGTTCCAGTGCTGCGAGTCCTTTGTCCAAGTCCCCAAGAAGTGACATTGGAACCTAGGAGATTCAAGGGAAGGGGGTGCAGAGGAAATGCCACTCCAGAGTGTGGAGGCAGGGAGATGGTCAGCTTGTAGGGGAAAGGTGGGGACCTCTTCTCTCTTCTTCCCTAATCCCTCCCCCACACCTTCTCCTCCTCCTCCTGCCTTTCCTAAAATCGTCTCTTCCACCCCGATTCTAAGACAATCCCCTCAGGACCCACTGGCAGCCCATGGAGACCAAAACTGGCTCTGGAGAAAACAGAAATCATTAACATAAGTAATAATACGGGACTTTACTAGTAATGCTGCGAAATGGGAATAAAAATGAAAAAAGATACATTGAAAAGTTTTAAATGGAGGAAGGATACAGTCAAAATGCTCTCTGACACTTCTTTGATTAGAAGTTCTAATGCAGGCAATCCCTCCCAAGATGCCTCGAGATGTGAATAATTCACATTTCACATTTTTACAATTTCTGAAATAATAGTATTCAGTATTTATTAGAATATAATAACCTACTTTAAATTTTATTGATATTATACAAACACTATACTAGTACATAATAGTATAGGATTATATAAATTATAACAGTTAAGTCCTATTATCTTACTATTATAAAAATAACAGTATTTTACACCAACAACAGAATACTAGTACTTTTGTTCTTAAGCACAGTATAGGACCCAGAAGGCTGGAACACCCCAAACCAGTATTACCATCATGAATTAGGTTCTTTTTCTGTATCACCCACAAGGCAGGCCAATATTGTTCCAGCTTGAGAAGCACTTTCTTTGCACATTAGGCCACTTGCCCCTCCCATCCAGGGTACAATGAAACAGAAATTATTTCTATACACATTCTGCAGATAAGAACACAGAGCGTCAGTGTCGTACAGGCTGAAACTACCTGACCCAGGACTCGAACCCAGGCTCAGGAATTCCAGATCCCAAGCTCTGACCCGGTTTCCAAAGCCACCCAGCAGTGCTTTCTTCCGACAGTGGACTGAGCCTCTGTTCGAGGCTTCCACGTATTGGCTGTTGCGAGTCAACCTGCCCTGCTCCCCATCGAGCCCTTCCTCCTTTCCAGGTGGAGAGGGAAAGCAAGAGAAGCAGCAGGCAGCCGGGCCGGCCACGGCGAACATTTCCCCAGCCCTGGCCGGTACTCAAAACCTCCAGGCTGCTCCCGGCCAAGGCAGAGGGGGGGTTCTGTGGCTGCCAAGACAGAAAGGTTACAGTCATTTTCCCAGGTAGGGTGATCAATAACGTACACAAATAGTCGTTTTTCACTCAGAGACCTCTTGACAAGAGCTGGAAGCAGGAGTCGCAGACACACTGGGAGGGAGAACATTCTTTCTTCTGGCTCCGGTTCCCAGCTTCACCCACTGTGAGGCCGCGCAGGCGGAGAAGGACTGTCACCCCACCAGCCGTGCAGGATCAGGCAGAGGGAGGGGTGGCGGCAGCCTCTAGGGATTCCACCTGGGACCCAAGGGGCGAAGACGGAAGGTTTGGAGAAGGCCAGAGGAAGATGGCGGCCAGGCCGGGGATCGTGGGATCATGGAAGCAGCAGGCTCAGCAGAGCTGAGGGCAGGGCTGGCTTCATAGTGTGTCACACAGGGACCTGCACGCAGAAGGGAGCCCCATGCCTGGGGTCTGACGATCTCTATTTGTCATTTGAAACTCCTGATCATTTTATATTTGAATTTGGTGTTTGTAGGTGAAGTTTGGACCACGGAGTATGTTCTGGGGCTTGGAACATCAGCTTGCGTGTTTCTGACTCTCCGATCCACTGCCTCCCCGGGACGGGTGCTCAGAGCCCCGTCCCTGGAGAGTGCAGGTGCGGGAGGGTCCAGGAACATAGCGCCCATGCCAAGTCCCAGGCCAGGGCCCAGTGCCAGTGAAGGTCAGTATTTGCCTGCAAGTATCACGCACCCAATCAGGCACACACTACATAGCAAATAAACACCATGACACATTCAGAGAGAGAAAGAAAAAAAGCTTTTTTCCTCCTTTTTGAACAAGAAGCCCCACACTTTTATTCTGCACTTGTCCCTGGCAAAGACGTGGCTGACCTGCTAAAAGGGATACATATTACAAAGGGAAGCAGGCACGAAGATGGAGCATCAACCCCATTTGCCTCCTGCAACAGAGATGGCGCCAGTAAGGGATAGAACATTTTATTCTAGACACCCCCTCTGTCCTCTGGCCACACTCCTCTCACCCCAGGCTTCTTTTCTTTTCCTTCCCTCCTAGCAGAGCCTGATCAGCTGACCCTAAGCTGAGAAAAGACAGTTATTCCTACTATAAAGATACTGAAAGACACTGCAGATACTCCTACCATAGATATTAAAGCTATTCCTACCACACAGGTAAAAAAGATACTACAAATACTCATAATATAGATATTCATACTATGAAGATACTACAGATACTAAGATATTGGTACTTTAATGTTACAAAAAAATACTACAGGGGCACCTGGGTGGCTCAGTGGGTTTCACTCTTGATTTTGGCTCAGCTTGTGATCTCCGTCAGATTAAGCCCTGTTGACCATGGATTGTACTTGAGATTCTGTCCTTCACCCTCAGCCCCTCCCCCTGCTCGTGCCCTCTCTAAAATAAATAAATCTTTAAAAAAAAAAAAAAGGTACTAAAGATATTGATAATGACTTCAGATCTTTAACCCTCCCGGGGAAGCTAGCACGTTTTTGTTGTAAATGATCCTTAACTCAAAGAAGCTACTCGTAGATGAATTTCAAGCACTTTGAAAAGTCAATAAGATAATAATAATGAGAATAAATAGCCAAGATTTACTGAATGCCTATATTGCCAGAGGTGAATAATAAACATCCTCTCCAATCCTTACACCAACACGGAAAGGAACGGAATAGCGCCTCCATCTTACAGAGGAAGACATTTCAGCTCAGACAGGCACCCCACCTACACTCACGCAACCAGCAACAAAATGGGATTTGAACTCCTGTTTTTCTGACTCCCTAGTAAATTTAGTGCAGCATAACAGCATCTTACTGCCCCTGTGCCTAAGGACGGTACTGGATTAGGAATAAGGAAGCCAACAGGACCTTGATTAAAAGAGCGAGCTCTTCCAGGCTTCTGTGCCCAGGCCCAGGGGACTGCTGAGATGGGCAGAGGGCTGTCCGTCTAGCCGGGCACAGGAAGGGAGGGTAGTCCTAGCACTGGAAATCAAAGCTGGCCTCTATTCATCAAGAACAAGAGGACTGAAACACAGTCAACCCAAACCATCCACACTGCTTCTAATGAAGCTTGCTTGTAGCTCAAGTCACAGAGAATTCATTCATAAATTAAAAAGAAAAATTTGAAATCCCTTTGTTCAAGCACAGTGCTGGGCACTGCAGAATCAGGATAGGTGAAACAGAGGTGGTCCCAGGCCCCACTGAATGTGCAGTCCTTGACCACAAGCCAGATTAAGAAATATATTTTACAAGTCAACCCAACACACACGAACAGTTCATACGCACTCTCATGTATGCACGTATGCACACACGCACACACACACACTGAAACAAAAGTTTCAGAGAACACGACTAATCCTTACTACAAAGATATACTATTATGTGTCCTATTATGTTCTGTTTCTTTTTTTAAAATGCTGGTCATGAGCAATTGGATGAACTTTAAGACTGACTGATGGATCATGGGAAAACTTCTAGTAAGAGGTACAATCAAGTAAGTAGTGATGTGCTAAGAAGTTCCAAGTTTCTGGAAGTACATCCAGTGAAGAGACCCTTACCCAGACAGAGGGATCAGGGTGGGCTTTCTGGAAGAAATGACCTCTAAGCTAAAATGTGAATCTAAGAGAGGTAAGCAAAGCCAGATCTCGCAGGGATTGTGAAGTTCTATAAAGGAACTGGGACTTAACCCCATGAGCCACGGAAAGCCACTGAAGGGTATGAAACAGATATGGTAGTCATAAGAACTACTGACAGATATTCCAGTTCTCCTTTTAGGCTCAGGTTCCCCGTGCATTTTCCTCTCCCTTTTGAAGTTAGATGTAGCCATGAGATTTGTTCGGTCCAATGAAATAGGAGCCTAAATGAGGTGTGTTACCTTCCGTGGAAGCTTTAAAAGCCAATGAACAGTTTGCCATATTTATTTTCCCCTGCTATAGGGACCCTTAAAATAGAATTCAGCAATCCTCAGTGAAAGAATGGAAAGTGGCATAACTCACTAAAGTCAGCGATGGCTGCTAAGAATAATAAAAGAGAAGTGAGACATAAAAGTGTCTCATGAAGACTTCACCAAAAAGGTAATTTTGAGTAAAGAACTGAAGATAAAAGAGTTAGCCATGCAGATATTGGGAGGGACAGGATAACAACCAGAATGAACAGCAAGTGCAAAGGTCCTGAGGCAGGAATGTGCCTGGTATATTTGAGGAAAAACAAAGGAGCAAGATTAGCTGGAGTGAACTAAGGGAAGTAGAGTGGGCAGTATTTCCCAGGCCCTCTGACTACAGAGTATTTTCTCTTAGAGCCACAAATTCTGGGACAGTGGATCCACAAGACAGTCTTCAGGAAACAAGACTCCCTCGGTTTAGGAAAGGGGCAATGACATGGGTGAACCTTGAGGCCATTATACTAAATGAACTTAGTTAGATGGAAAAAGACAAATACTGTATGAACTCACTTACCTATGCAATCAAAAAACACCCAACTCATAGAAAAAAAATCAGACATGTGGTTACCAGAGGTGCATGTCTGGGGGAGGGGAGCTGGAGGAAGGGGGTCAATGGGTAGGAACTTCCAATTAGAAGTACTGGGAATATAATGCATAATAGGACTATAGTTAATACTGCTTTATGGTATATTTGAAAGCTACAAGAGAGTAGATCCTAAAAGTTCTCATCACAAGGAAAACAATGTATAACTATACGAATTGATGGATGTTAAAATTTATGGTGGTAATTATTTTGCAACACATATATATCAAATGATCATGTTGTGTACCTTAAACTTATTCAATGCTATATGCCAAGTATATCTCCGTGAAACTGGAAGGGAAAAAGCGGCAAGGAGCAATTGAGGGGCTTGTAGGGACAGAACATAATTTCTCAGAGGGGTCCCCCCAAAAGCTTACCTGCTGGGATCAGGACTCTTGGGGACTTCTGCAAAATGATATTACCTTCTGTAGTCAGGAGAGAACTGTCAAACCTCCTCCAATTCCCTCCTGAGAAGGAACTTGCTTTAAGCAAACAAGTTGTACTGAGTTGCTGAGATTTTAAATCTTTTCTTGCTAAAAATAAATCTATTGTGGAAAATCCCAAAAGATGAAGCGCATCTCTAACCTCAGGGGGTGGAGCTACCCTCCCTCATGTGCAGGGAGCTGGTCTTCCAGCTCTTATCATTAGCAGTAATCTGGGGTCGGGAGGGGTTGCCTGGCTGTTCTCAGCTACGTGGGCTGCTTGCTGATTTCCCGGGACCCTTGAGAGAAAAACACAAATTTTGCTTTAGAACAGTGCCTGTGTTTATTTATCAGTAATGATCCTTTCCTTAAGATTTGTGAATACATGGCTCTCCCCATAGTCCTAAAACCCATCTCATCCTTGATCACTCCAATGTCTGCAAGCCAGAGGGTCCAGAAGATCAAGGCCATGCTTACCTCCCTCCAGCCAGGACCAAAGGAAAAACAAAAACAGCTCCCACTGCCTTCTCCAGGGTCTCCAGGCCGGGTTGGGGGGGGGGGAGACACAGAAGGCTTCATCTCTCAGAAGCAATCTGCAGGGACAATGGGGCCCAGACCACTTGTGTTCCTGCTGTCCCTGGCTATGTGGCACACGTGCTCAGTTTTAAGAGCTACCTTAGGTCTGCTCGGTGCCAGGCTCTGTGTGAAGGGCTGAGTTTATTTTGATCTTTCTTCGCTGCAGAGTCACACGCTTATTCCGAGGTGGTCTCCTGGTCACAGCAGGGACCTAGTGCAGGCATACAGTGGGTTAGAGCAACCTCCAACCCCAGCGTTGGAAAAGGAGCCTAGAGCACATGTACCAAACATTTTCAGTCCTTTTATCCTCGTCTGTAACCTCAATTAAGCTGCTGCTAGATGCTGGAGAGTAAATTATGAATTAGGCATGGTCCCTGCCTGCTAGTACAGCTACATAGATGTAGATATACATAGTAACGTCTGTATGCATATATAGGAGATATGAATGAATGAATAATAGAGTCTGTCTTTTGCCATGATGTACACATGAAAAGCTAGAGGAAGGAACAGTTAGGGGTGAGGGGATGTACAATGAAGGGAGAAAGAAAGATCGAAGAAGGAATATGTGCTTGGGCCTCGGAGGGTGAGCAAGGGAGCGCACCTGGGATCCGAGGAGCAGCTTGTGCCTGTACTCGGCCCACATCCCTGGACAGAATGTGCCCTTCCCCACGTAGTTCCTAGGATTCAGGCAGTTAAGCCCCTGGGCCTTAGCTCCCACCACCCCAGGAAGGGGAGCTATAGCATCCTAGCCCTTGTGAAGGACCAGTCATGACCACAGTCACATACACATCCAAAGCCGACCATAGTCAAGGCCCAGGCCTAGTAGAAGACCTGCAAATATGCATAATACTAAGTTAGAATAACCAAAGAGATTTCTTGAACACCTGATACATACAGGAACCAGTGGAGGTTTTCATGCTTATTTTCTTATTCTCTCAATAAACCTATACTATTATTGCTATTCCCATTCTATAAATGGAGGAATGGAAGGCCATAGACAAAGCCTCTACTGAAAGGAGCTCACACATGAGCTGCATGGATAGGACATGTGCTCAGGACGATAACCAACCGCTGACAACAATGAGGAACACTTACCAAGCACTCCCTAGGTCATGGGCACACTGCCAAGGGCTTCACATGCATTCATCATCAAGTTTTGCAATCCCTACAAAGTAGATGCTGTGATACCCATTTTACAGAGAAGAAAACTGAGGCATAGAGAGGTGATGGAGTTTGCCCAAAATCACACAGCTAGTCCAACTCTAGAGCCTGTAACTTACAACCCCCTATGCTTAACTCCAGTAGTTCACTTCCGCCAACCTGTGCTATGTCCCACGGGGTGCAGAGAGCAGGTGTAAAAGAACTTGATGACGGAACTCACACTGTTGGTGTCAATGGTGGGCATGGCTAAGTTGAGCTGTCTAGGAATGGGGGGGGGCTTTAGATAAAAGCAGCTGGGGTGCCCAGGGGCGGGACACAGACTGGTTTCACTGCAAGTCAGCAGTCTCCAAGAAGCTGCTAAGGGAGACGTCTACATCTACTCCCTGCAAGATTTCATCCCATCCAGGGCCTCCTGGGGGTTCAGTGGGATGAATGTCCAACTCTTGGTTTTGGCTCGTGAGATGGAATCCCTTGTAGGGCTCTGTGCTCAGCAGGGGAGTCTGCTTGAGGATTCTCTCCCTCTACCACTCTCCTCATGTGCGTAATAAACAAAATCTTTAAAAAAAAAAAAAAGAGAGAGAGAGAGAGATTTCACCCATCCAGGGTTTCACGGTTAGCCCTGCAAGATGGAACACCTTGACTTTCTTAGCTTACCAAAAAAAAAAGTCCTACTTCAGAGACTACTAACATGTAGCACGTATAAACTTGGAATGACAGTTTATTTTTTAATCAAGAATTATATTGTCCTGAGGTAGAGTAATTCTGTTCAGTTGACTAGTACATCCTCTCATGTAGAAAGCCAACTCATCATCACATAATAGCTCATATTTGTGGAGGTCTTACTCTGCAAGATATGCATGAAGCATTATCTAAATAAGGAAAACAAGACAAGTAGACATATCTAATACATAATGGCATCACGCTAAGATGTGTCTATCTCCCCGGCAAAGATGGTCTAGCCAGGGAGGCAGAAATATCTGAAACAGAATGGCTACGATGCTCCCTTCCCTCAACATAACAGGGCTGGCCATCATCTTACAGGTCTGCTGGCCCTCACTCGGTCTCCCTTGTATGGTCAGTGCCTTAGGGATGCTCTTTCCTTTTTGTATCATGGTGGAGCAGTGGAAATTCTGACTAACACATGCTCCCCGTAGGTGTGTTAATACATTCCATCAGGTTACTGTCAGGCACTGCCCTGTCTCCTGAAGGTGACCTTGCAGCTCTCTGCTCTGCACAGATCTTGAAGCTGAATTCTCAACAGGCAATCCTCGTTACCTCATCTACAGATTCTTGGGAGAGGCCTCACTCAGCCTCCACATACAGGCAACATCAAACAAAGACACCCAACGTACTGGAGAGCAAGAAGTTTTATGGAAGCAGAAAAGTTGCACCGGGAAATTAAAATTGGAGATGTGGGCACCTGGGTGGCTCAGTGGGTTAAAGCCTCTGCTTTCGGCTCAGGTCATGATCTCAGGGTCCTGGGATCGAGGCCCGCATCAGGCTCCCTGCTCAGCGGGGAGCCTGCTTCCCCCCACCCCCGTCTGCCTCTCTGCCTCCTTGTGATCTCTCTCCCTCTGTGAAATAAATAAATAAATAAATAAATAAATAAAATTTTTTAAAAAATAAAAAATAAAAAATAAAATTGGAGATGTGAGTTGGACCATGGAGGACTGAAGGCCAGAGTTATCACGGTCAAAAATCACCTCTGAAGTCTCCTGTTGTCTAGACACCGAGTAGATCAAAGCCCAGGTAAAGACACATGCACAGAGTACCTGCCTGTTAGGAGCTTTCATTTCAGAGTACACGTTCCCATGCCACCTGCAGGATCATACATTCATTTACGCATTTCTGAATTCGTTTTTGTCATTCCCTCAATTTGCAAGTATTTACCGGGTGCTTTCTACAGGTAAGGGACGACGCTCAGAAAGGCATCTTCCGATCTCACGGTTGCTCTAGCTCCTCCTCCAGCCTCACCCAGAGGAATGGACTCAGAAGAGCAAAGACAAGGAGGTGCCCACCCTGTGACCTGACCACACTCAGCCCCTCCGCTCCAAAAGAGGTACTGAAGCACGGAAAATTATCGAAGATAAGACCATACATCATTTCCGCTCCAAGTCCAAAGCCTGCTTAGAGTTGGAGAAGGTGGAACAGATGAAGTTTGAGCCTGATTGGGATTTGAATTTTAAACTTGACTGGACTGTGTCTTTCAAATACCAAAGGTGACCATAAAATTAAAGACTCTATCTAAGGTGCCAAAGGGCAGAAAAAGAACATAGCTGAAAGCAGACACTGGAAAATAAGAAACTTAAACCTAGGCCATAAACATGGACATGATTCTTTGCAGGTCTAATTCTTCCTAAGCCAATGTCCCCAGTGTGGTTCCTTCTCCACCAGCTCTCACCCAGCCCCATGCACAGGCCTCCTGCCAGGCCTGTCTCCATCCACTCCTGCCCTCATCCCGGCTGTTTTCACAGCCACTCTCGGTTTTGAAAAATCCTGTGATCAAGTTCACCCCCCTGCTTGATACCTTCTGCTGCCTTCCCATTGCTCCAAACAAAGGCAGACCACAACAGCGGAATTTATGGTTCAAAGGACATCCTTGGGAATCAGATGTGCTGGGTTTAACCCAGGCTTTAATCCTAGCTTTTGGCCCACGTAAATGGTTGCTCCCATCTCCGTGCCTCCATTTTCCTTCGTAAAATGGGGATAATGTTGGAATCACCACCTCACAGCACAGTCGGATCACTTGAGTAGGTAAGTGTTAAGCCCTTAGAATGGTGCCCGGCTCATAGCCATCACTGAACGGCATCCCGCGCTGTCCTTATCTTAGGGAGCTGGAGATCTGGAGCTTAGTTAACTAAGAGTGGAGTGGGCTGCCAGATAAGAGTGGAGAGGCAGGCTCATGCCTGCATCCTTGCTACCTGGCACAGAGCCTGGCACGTAGGAAGTGTTCGATAAATATTAGTTGGACGGATGGAGGAGATAAAGTCCTTCTCCTAAACAAAGACTTCTGCCCCGAGGCCTCAAGTACTGCTTGCTTAGGACCCTGACGCCATCTGTACATCTCCCCTTCCCCAGCTTGGGAGGCCTGTGCAAGGGGCGGCTGTAGCTTAGCAACCAGAGCTTCCATACAGACGAAGCTGCAGACAATAAAATCCGGTGCCTGGTCCCACCCCGCACTTGGGAGCAGAGCATATGCAAACGAGAACCCGCACCCCTGCTGCTCCAGGCCCCCATCAGGCTCTGACACAGAAGCCAGGAGCCACCTGCCCCAGATTTACCTCGGGCTTCCTAGAAGAGGTAGCTTTTTGAGGCAAGATAGCCCTTTCTGGAAGTGTGGGGAGAGAGGACCTGCTCAGGGAGGTGAAGGGACAGGAATCCCTTCGGGGTGTCCTGCAAGGTTGGAGGGGGTGGTGTTCTATAAGAGAATGGGAGGTCTTTGGTGCCTCAGGCTCAACGGAAAAAAAAAGAAAAACTGTTGAAGGCAGGGGCATCACAGAGGCACATAGGCCAGCCACCACAGGAGTTCCGGATATTTCACAAGCCATAGGTAAACAGACAAGACGACCTCAAATGCCACAGCAGCAGAGGCAGGCACAAGCACACAAAAACAATGGACTGGAAGAGGCAAAACAAGATGCTGCCCAAAGAGGGGCTATCCCTGGACTGGCAGCGAAGGGACCTGGTCCCTAACGATTTGAAGGTGGTTGCCGCCTGGTTACAGGCTTCTAGCTTTCCATTATAAAATAAGGGGATAGACTAGATGGTCCCTCCAGTGCTATGGGCCATGAATCCATGCCAAGTCCCATCTTACCCCATCCTCCAAAAAAAGGGGGGTGAGGATTTACTCCTTCATAGTCTGTAAAAATATAGATAGATAGATAAAATTCCCACATTTTCTTTTCCAGCCCCACTGTCCTGTGACCGAGTCAAGTTTGCAGGTAACTTATTTGGAAGATATGAGCATCAACAGCATACCCTGCTCCCCCATCCTAAATGCCTGCTTCCCGGGTGGCACTCCCCGAAGTTCCGCTCACCAGGATGTGAGGTGTGTTTACAGTTGCCCAGGGTGAGAACTGAAGCAGGTGGAACTGGGAGGGGTCAAGCTGCCCCTGATCTACAGGACACACCAGACAGGCCCTTTGCACCGAGCACTGGCAGCCACGGTGTGGGAGAGGTGGAGGGTCAGGGGAGGTCCAGGGGGAGGACCAGACCCCCAGACTGTGGCAGGGCCTTCGCCCTTATGACCAGGGAGGAACTGGGAGCTGGGCCAACGCTGAGTGCAAGGGAGTGGTCCTGGTGTGACCCACAGCCCGGCCAACCATGAGTACAAGCGGAGGCGGGGGCCTTGGAGTAGGGCCAAGCCGTGTGGCAAGCTGGGGCGGGGCAAGGGGGGCCTGGGGGAGCACAGTTGAGCAGGGCTGCAGCAGGGTCCAGCAGGCCTCCCTGTTCCCTTGCTGGCACTGAGAACCCGGTGCCGGGAAGGGACCTTTCCAGGGAAATGCCTGCCAAAAGGTGGCCACCTGTAATGAGGCAATAAACGGGGTAATTACTGGGTAATCACTGGCCCTCCAAGTGTCTGGGAACCTGCGGGTGAGAGCCTGGCCAACTAGGGGCCTCATGTCTCCGTGAGCTGGAAGCCCAGCTGAAAATCAGATGGTGTGGATGGGCAAGGGTGGAGCTGCATTACAGACACACACTCTATCTTTTCTTTGCTCTCTTGCCTTTTCCACCAGGCTGGCCCAGGTTCAAGGCTGTCGGCAAGTGCCTGAGGCCTGGACGTGTGCTGGGAAACAGGCAGCTGCAGAGTCCCCTGCGATCTCTGGGGAGCCTACCACACCCCATCTGCTTCGTCCCACCCCACCCTGCTCCACCCCACAGAGCAAGTACCTCTGCCCTCCAACACTCTGCCTACAAGAGCTCAAATCCAGGACCAGCGCTGAGCAGAGGTCAGTTCAACTGTGTCACTGCAAGCTAGTGACTTGGTGCAAAGTGCAGCTTCTTTGCAAATGTCTTCTGCTCCCTCCTCTTCTGAACTCTGGGTCCTAACCCCTTAGAGCTCCTTTCTTCCAGTTGGCCAGGCTGGACGAGTGAACCTGCAGAGTATGGGCATGATTAAATATGCAAAATGCCTGGAACTGTTGAAGTCAGTGAATAAAATGGGTTCATCTGTTCTGGCTGAGGAAAGGATGGAGATTCAGGGTGGGGTGGGGGTGCAATGTGAAAAGAAAATGAACAAGATAATTTTTTTAACATCTTTTATAGATCGCATGTCATTTTGTTTAGGAGCATTAAAAATGTATAACAGAGCTTGTTCTGCTCATAAAATGATCCTCTTTGGCATATTAAAATTTAAAGTATAGTTTATTCAGGCAGTAATTACACTTTTACTAATTGAATTTACCTTTAAATATTTCAAAGTTTTGTAATAAATTGAGCTACAAGATACTGAGCCTCAAGGTGTTTGTATACAATGGCATTTGAGAAATAGGCGAAAGCCTTGAAAACAGAAGAAATCACCAGCATTGGAATAAAATGGGAAAATATTTTTTGGTTTTTGGCACTTTCTAATACCTACAATGAAGACAAGAACCTAACATGCGACATGGTCCTTCACTTTATAAGGCTCCTAGACATACATTACTTTGATTTTCACAACAAAAGTAGTAAAAAATGTTTGCATTTTTAAAAATACGGAAAAGGTCACCCAGAGAAGCACAGGGATAGCAGAGTTCAGGCTGGTCTTTGGACCCCAAATCCCACTCTCACTCACCGTCAGATTCCCTGACCAAATAATGCCCATCAAGGGATAAATGGATTGACAAAATGTGATATGTACATGCAATGGGATATCCTTCAGCCTCCAAAAGGAATCAAATTCTAATACAAGCTACAACAGGGATGAAACTTGAGAACAGTATGCTAAGTGAAATAAGCCAGACGCAAATAGTTAAATATTGCAGGACTGCGCTCACACAAGGTACGTGGGCCAGGCAAATGNGGGGGGGGGGGGGGGGGGGGGGGGGGGTTAGGATGATGAGAAAGGTTGCCACAACACTGTGAATTAATGCCCCTGGATTGTACATTTAAAAATGGTTAAAATAATAATCCATAAAAGGTTCCTTGAATGTAATTTTTGCTCCCAAGGGATCCGTCAGCTCCTCCTTTCAGCCCTTCCTGCTACTTCCACATTCTCCATTTCTTAGTCACACACACAGAAGCAAAGCTTGACCCTGGCTACTGCAAGATCCTGTTAGGAACCACCCTAAACCAGTTTGACACCTTCTGCAGATAGTTGAGAGCCATGCTCTCATTTCCAGGGGGGGAGGTTACAATAAACACAACTTTCAGGCAGGATTCTCGTGTATACAACTGTTTATTAGCAAGCTGGCCTCAAGCAATGGTCTTTCCAATAAACAAGGAAGTTCCAGCCTCTGAGAAGAGCGTATTGCATGGAGATGTGGCAATATTCTGGTGCTGGGTTAGGAGTCAGGTTTAGAAATTCCGATTAGTAGCTATAAAAAGAACTGGTTTAAAATCTTAGGGTGCTATTCCAAAGAACACATGATACCACTGGACTTAGTAAAATTATGCCCACGCAGGGCGCGGCGGATTCCTGCAGGACATTCTGGCCAATATATAGATTTCAAGCCCTGCTTGTTTCAAAGAAAACCATTTCTAACATCCATCATGCTAATTAGCAAAAAGCCTCTGGTGTTGATAAGAGAAAAACAGCTGAAAAGCTTGCTATCCCTGCCCAGAGAGCTTGCTTTCTGCTTGAGGACTTTCAAATGTCAACTACTCGACTCCTAAAGTATGTATTTCCCGATCAAGATTCTTCACATGGTAACTAACCAGCCCCTAGAATTCTGATCAAAAAGATAGCTCCCCATTGGGGTTGGCAGATAAAACACACAGCATTCGGGACATACTTCTACTAGGAAATATTTGGTATTTGTTGGAAAGTCACATTTAACTCTGTGTTAAGTATTTTTATTTGCTGTATTTGGCAAGTCTGCTCACACTCTACGATGAAGTATTTCGAAATAAACTACAGAAAATATAACCTATACCTTTTGTAGAAAAAGATATTTTAAAGTTAATGTTTCCCTGCTTTATGAGCAAGTCCCAGCCGGACAGGCTCTGGCCACAGCAGGCAGACAGGTCTGAGCAGGTATAACGATAAGCTACTGGTTTTAAAAATCCACGGAAATGAAGGGGGGTTCCTGGTCTCTGTGGTGCTTCGCTCTCCATCCTTCAACACAGAGATCAGAATCCAGCAAGACTCAAAAAGTAAAGAAGTCCTGAATCTCTTTTCTGTATGTGTGTGAAATGGTATGGCCCCCGGATGCAGAAAAAGTGTCTTATATTCTTACATGTGATACTGTACGGCTTGCTCGTGGTGGACAGGAATTACAATGATCTGATATTCTAGGTGGTTTCACATTAAAATCTCTTCCTTGCATAGAGGGATTTAGAATTCACTGGTAGAGGGTGGGTAGGGAGAGGAATAATAAAGACAGGATAATAGCACCTTAGCTGTAAGATTTTAATCATTCCAAAATAAAATGAATATAATTTTTGCCCCTAAAATGAGTTTTATTTTTCAGAATTTTTCTAATTTTCATTTTTACTATTAGTTGGGGGTGGGAGGGTGGGTAACGCTCAGGGTAAAAATGCAACATTCTCCCCTACCTCGTTCCTTAAGGATTTGAGGCAAAGGCAGGAGGGAGACCTTTTCGTTGCTAGCTGGGGATTAAAGGACTCTTTCCAAATGCCCCAGAGAAGGTAAATTAAAAAAAAAAAAAAAAAGCCGTGCCCCCTGATCTGGCCCCTGTACTCTGGAGATTCTGGGAAAGGTCACGGAGCAGGTCAGGACCCCCGCAGGGCGCTTGGGGAGGGCCACCACCACCACCAGCTCAGTCCCAGCAGCTGCAGCTTAATAAAAGGTGTGATTGCCATGGCAACCTCAGTAACATTTTCAAATAGATGGCCAATTATTATTCACTCATTTACTGTTTATTGTAGCGATGCCAATCACAATGAACTCCAGGAGTGTATTGATGGAGATGCGATCTGAGCCTGGGCCCCCCCCCCCAGGGGACCGGCATTGTGATGCCTCATTCATTAGCATCCTGTGTTCAAGGTGGGTGGGCGCGCAGCCACTCCCTCCCCGCCCTCACGTGCAGCCTCTGTGCGTGCTGGGCGGGCAAACACTCCCAGGCCCCCTGGGATGGACACAGCCAAGAGGACCCCGCCGGACTCCCTCCCCTGCAGAAAGTCCCCAGTGCACCCTCGCCTCCAAAGAAAGGCAGGTGGATGGGGTGCTGGCTTGGCCCCAGCAAGACGTTTATTATTCTCGTCTTCTCTCTGGACCCTTTTCCCATTCCAAATTCTATAAACAAATACAGGGAGTTGTTAAGCTGTGGCCAAGCCCCTGGTTGGGGGGTGGGGGGAGGGGAGGTGTCCCAGACCGCTCCCCCATGTGGACGCCTTCGAAGGTGACGTTTCGGGACCCCAGGAGGGAAAATGTAGGTGGTGCTCTTCCTCTTAGGAAGGCTGGCCACCTGCTCCAAGGCCTGCTCTGAGGCAGAAGGGACAACAAGATGATGATGCCCATCCATGGTTTCTTGGATGGATTACACCAGGCCTTCCCAGAGAGGGAAGAAAGAAGGCTTGTGGGAAACATGGGAAGTAGGGGCATTTCTAAGACTCTTCAGGGGAGAGGGTCTCAGAGGGAATGGCTTATTGTGTCCACAGAACCTCAGCAAGATACCCTTCCTACTCTCTAATCTGTTGCAAAAGCAACACAACCAGCTCCCCCTTCCTCCAGGGTCATGTAGGTCTGGCAATGGTGAGGTTAATGGGACCAGTGGGGACCGAAGACCAATGCCTGCTCTGAGTATGACCTTAGCCCAAGAGAAAGGGTCAGGAAGAATCTCTGCCAACCTGGTGGGAGGGGACGCGAGGTCAGATTTCATTTACTTCAAAAAGTAAAGAGAGTAGTAGTAAGCCATTCCTTGTGTAAGAGAGTACATGGGAAAATCCAGATTTACTACAGACTGGCAGCACATTACCAGGGAGACACCTGCCCCGAGGCAGCCTGTTCTGCAGGGGGCACCTCCTTCTTGCCCTGGCATCTCGCTGGGGGGGGGGGCTCCTGAGGCTCCGAGCCCCACCCTGATTCCTGCAGCACCTCCCACTCACTGTGCCAGTCGGGACCAAAGACAGACGAGGGTGGGAGGTGTGAGATGACTCACTCACTTTTGCTCATCTCTGCCTCTGCCCATGCTCAGGATGTGGGGGCAGTGCTAAAGAAAAAAAAGTTTCCTAACACTCGTTAGAACGAGGAGGAAGGCTTTAATCAGGACTATCAGGATAGTGGAGAGAGACTCAAGTCTGAATCCAGCAAGGACAAGTGGGGAAGTACAGCCAATGGAAAGAGTAAGAGGGTCAGCAGTGGGTAGAAAATTGCCGAGAGACATCACAGTGGGGGGTGGGGGCGGGGTGGTTCTTGCTGAAAGCAGGCTTGGATGAGCAGATATTGGGGGGGGCTCTCTCTAAACTGGCATAACAGGATCCTGGCTGCAACTGGACTCTGCAAGGACACACTCAGAAGCCCAAGGTCATGCCCTAGTAGACAAGAACATGCAGAGAAACCCGATCAAAGTTTGGTCAGGGGAGACACTTAGTCCATAGCCACTAGAAAGGAGCTGGGGACAGAGGGTGGAAGGGCAGGAGAAGTTGCCCAGAGAGGGGTAAATCTTTGTTTGGGGACCAAAATCAGGCAGTACTCAATGGGCAGCCAGCTAGGCAGAGTGTGGCTCTAAAGCAAAGCTCAGGGCGCCTGGGTGGCTCAGTGGGTTAAAGCCTCTGCTCAGGTCATGATCTCAGGGTCCTGGGATCAGGCCCACATGGGGCACCCTACTGGGGGGGAGGGGGAGCCTGCTTCCTGCTCTCTCTGCCTGCCTCTCTGCCTACTTGTGATCTGATCTGATCTCTCTGTTGTCAAATAAATAAATAAAATCTTAAAAAAAAAATAAAGCAAAGCTCAGAAGGTTGGGTGAAACCAGCAGGCAGCATTTCCTTTCCCCCCCACCGGGTTTAGGCCCCTGTCAGGGACCCTAGCAGCCATCCTCGGGCATGTCAGATTGTTGGGCCCTAGCCTTTTCCTCAGCGAGGGATGCAAATCCTACCTCCACTAGCTTGCTCTCTGGTGACCTCAGACACGACCCTTGCAAGCTCCCTTCCCTCTTCAGGGAGGGGAGGGTGACAACGTGACCCCCTTCCGGGCAGTGAGGGGTCGTCCTACTAGTGTTTACAAAGCCCAGGGAAAGCTCTCAGTGAATGTGAGCTCACCGTCCTCACCCCAGTTCTGGAGGCCCAGAGGAGTGGAAGGTTCTTCTTCCCACCTGCAGTCCTCCAAGCAGCACAGTGACCCACTCTCTGGAGGATGTTGCATCCTACCCTTGGGATGGTGCTTATTTCCCCATCTGTACCTGGCCAGCATTCATCCATCTGGACGATTCCTAACCCATCCGAGCCCACAGGAATTTCTGGGGAGCCAGGGTACATTCTCCAGCTGCTGCTTTCAGTGGTGGGAGGTGCTCAGAGGGATAGGGAGTAGCAGGGCAACAGAGACCCCCCCCCCCCCCCAAAACCANACCAGAGACCCGCCACAATCACTGAATGAGACAATAGTGGGGCCCAGACCTAGGACAGGACTCCTGGCTCTTGGTCAAATGCTCCTGAAAGAATGAGACCCCGGAGAGGTCTTGAGGGGGGGTATGCAGGCATGGGTCTCACAAAAAATAGTGCCCAGAAAGCAGACCCAGGTGGGGAGTGTGTAGGGGAATTGCTCTGATTGACTAACTTCACTCGAACCTGTCTAGAACATTCTGTGTGCCATACACTGACTGCAGAAGACACTGGAAACACAAGAAGACTCAGCCAGGAATGCAAAAGAACAAATGACCATACTCTATAGATGGGTGATATGGTGGTAGAATCGGAGGCAAGTGCTGTGGAAATAGTGAATAGAACTACTGATTCTGCCCCAAGGGGTCAGGAGGCCTCATAGAGGAAGGGAGTGTTCATTTTGCTCTTCAGAAAAGGGACTCTGACTTGCATGTGCAAAGCATAGGGGCTGCTTGGAGCTATGGCTCCATCTGCGGACTGAGGCAAGCACCAGAAGACAGGATTGGAAATGTGTGTGAGAAAACATGAGTAGGGGAGGGAAGAGTGGGGATGCTACTGCAGGAGTCCTAGCATGAAACAAGGCCACTATGGGTTTGACATAGTCATCCCGACTCACTGTGGGATGCCAGCCAGCCCCTTGAGCCTCACTGATCCCCAGGACCCCTGCTTACAAAACGAGGATACTAGATCATCCTTCCTTTGTGGTTGTGAGAACAGAGAGGATAGGAGGAGCCACCCAACACAGTGGGCCTGGCTTATGTTGCAGGCAGTCCATAAATGGAGGGTCACCTTCAGACAAAGTCACAGGGGGGATGTGTTTGAAGCAAAGGATGTAGAAATGTCTAGTGCATAGTAGGCACTCAAATATCTGTAGAGAGAACAAACTGAATCTAGGAGAAGGGTGAAAAAGAAGGCAAAGATGATAAGAAGGTTCTAGAATGAGCTTGTGAAGATAGACAGGAGGAAGATGATGTGGCTGCCCAGTGCCCTCCCTTCTGCTCTCCTGACATCCACCACCAATTCTTCCCCGTGGCCTCAACCCTGGGAGAGGGCTGCTCTTCACTGTATTTAGTTCCCTACACATTTTGAAAAGGAAAGATAAATGCATATAAACACAGTTACGATCCTTCAGTTTTCCACGGGTGGGAGATTGTTCTGAGATCTGGTGAGAGGCAATAGAGAGCAGAGTCATGTTTAGGAGGGAAGAGAACTCAAACTCATCACCTAGCTTCCAGGTGCCGGGTTCAGGGCCTTATCCTATTCTCACAATAAACTTGTGCTTGGTACTATTACCATCATGCACACTTCACTCAAGAAGAAAATAGATCCCAGAGAAGCTAAGGGACCAGCCTAAGATCATACAGCTAGTTAGCAGGGAAGGCAGGTCCAACCAGATTACCTAGCTTCAAAAACCCTTGCTTTTTCCACCAATCCCTTCTAAAGAGCCAGAGACTGAAAGAGGAAAAGGAGAGTGTCTCAGTCAGTTCCAGTTGCTATATATTTAAAACAAAATAAAAACCAAACTTGATGGTTTATAAGCAACACAAACATCTTACGGTTCTGGAGGCTGGCATGCCTAAGGTCCAGATGCCAACATACTGGTGTCTGGGGGAGGGTCCACTTCCTGGCTCATAGATGGCTTTCTACCATATCCTCATGTGGTGGAAGGGGCAGAACTTTCTAGAATGCCTCATAGATCAATGCCTCATAGATTCAATCATGAAGGCTCCTCCCTCATGACTTAATTACTTCCCCGGAAACTACTTTCTAATAGCAACACCTTGAGGGTTGAGATTCAATAGGAGCCCCATAGCAGGCTCTGTGCTCAGTGGGGAGTCTGCTTGGGATTCTCTCTCTCTCCCTCTGCCCCTTCTCCCCACTCACACACCCTCTCGCTCTCTCTGAAATAAATGAATCTTTCAAAAGAAACCAGTCACCTTCCTGAAGCTATCTGGAGGGCTCCGTGACAGGAGTACTCTCATTAGCATACAAAGATATTTTTAGGACCCAGGACATTCCAAAGGATTTAGAAGCTCTGTCAGGGGGCGCCTGGGTGGCTCAGTGGGTTAAAGCCGCTGCCTTCGGCTCAGGTCATGATCCCGGGGTCCTGGGATCGAGGCCCACGTCGGGCTCTCTGCTCAGCAGGGAGCCTGCTTCCTCTCTCCTCTCTCTCTGCCTGCCTCTTTGCCTACTTGTAATCTCTCTCTCTGTGTCAAAT
>LNAC01000069.1:4569341-4614820 GCA_002007465.1 Ailurus styani
GAGCCCCACCCTGATTCCTGCAGCACCTCCCACTCACTGTGCCAGTCGGGACCAAAGACAGACGAGGGTGGGAGGTGTGAGATGACTCACTCACTTTTGCTCATCTCTGCCTCTGCCCATGCTCAGGATGTGGGGGCAGTGCTAAAGAAAAAAAAGTTTCCTAACACTCGTTAGAACGAGGAGGAAGGCTTTAATCAGGACTATCAGGATAGTGGAGAGAGACTCAAGTCTGAATCCAGCAAGGACAAGTGGGGAAGTACAGCCAATGGAAAGAGTAAGAGGGTCAGCAGTGGGTAGAAAATTGCCGAGAGACATCACAGTGGGGGGTGGGGGCGGGGTGGTTCTTGCTGAAAGCAGGCTTGGATGAGCAGATATTGGGGGGGGCTCTCTCTAAACTGGCATAACAGGATCCTGGCTGCAACTGGACTCTGCAAGGACACACTCAGAAGCCCAAGGTCATGCCCTAGTAGACAAGAACATGCAGAGAAACCCGATCAAAGTTTGGTCAGGGGAGACACTTAGTCCATAGCCACTAGAAAGGAGCTGGGGACAGAGGGTGGAAGGGCAGGAGAAGTTGCCCAGAGAGGGGTAAATCTTTGTTTGGGGACCAAAATCAGGCAGTACTCAATGGGCAGCCAGCTAGGCAGAGTGTGGCTCTAAAGCAAAGCTCAGGGCGCCTGGGTGGCTCAGTGGGTTAAAGCCTCTGCTCAGGTCATGATCTCAGGGTCCTGGGATCAGGCCCACATGGGGCACCCTACTGGGGGGGAGGGGGAGCCTGCTTCCTGCTCTCTCTGCCTGCCTCTCTGCCTACTTGTGATCTGATCTGATCTCTCTGTTGTCAAATAAATAAATAAAATCTTAAAAAAAAAATAAAGCAAAGCTCAGAAGGTTGGGTGAAACCAGCAGGCAGCATTTCCTTTCCCCCCCACCGGGTTTAGGCCCCTGTCAGGGACCCTAGCAGCCATCCTCGGGCATGTCAGATTGTTGGGCCCTAGCCTTTTCCTCAGCGAGGGATGCAAATCCTACCTCCACTAGCTTGCTCTCTGGTGACCTCAGACACGACCCTTGCAAGCTCCCTTCCCTCTTCAGGGAGGGGAGGGTGACAACGTGACCCCCTTCCGGGCAGTGAGGGGTCGTCCTACTAGTGTTTACAAAGCCCAGGGAAAGCTCTCAGTGAATGTGAGCTCACCGTCCTCACCCCAGTTCTGGAGGCCCAGAGGAGTGGAAGGTTCTTCTTCCCACCTGCAGTCCTCCAAGCAGCACAGTGACCCACTCTCTGGAGGATGTTGCATCCTACCCTTGGGATGGTGCTTATTTCCCCATCTGTACCTGGCCAGCATTCATCCATCTGGACGATTCCTAACCCATCCGAGCCCACAGGAATTTCTGGGGAGCCAGGGTACATTCTCCAGCTGCTGCTTTCAGTGGTGGGAGGTGCTCAGAGGGATAGGGAGTAGCAGGGCAACAGAGACCCCCCCCCCCCCCCAAAACCANACCAGAGACCCGCCACAATCACTGAATGAGACAATAGTGGGGCCCAGACCTAGGACAGGACTCCTGGCTCTTGGTCAAATGCTCCTGAAAGAATGAGACCCCGGAGAGGTCTTGAGGGGGGGTATGCAGGCATGGGTCTCACAAAAAATAGTGCCCAGAAAGCAGACCCAGGTGGGGAGTGTGTAGGGGAATTGCTCTGATTGACTAACTTCACTCGAACCTGTCTAGAACATTCTGTGTGCCATACACTGACTGCAGAAGACACTGGAAACACAAGAAGACTCAGCCAGGAATGCAAAAGAACAAATGACCATACTCTATAGATGGGTGATATGGTGGTAGAATCGGAGGCAAGTGCTGTGGAAATAGTGAATAGAACTACTGATTCTGCCCCAAGGGGTCAGGAGGCCTCATAGAGGAAGGGAGTGTTCATTTTGCTCTTCAGAAAAGGGACTCTGACTTGCATGTGCAAAGCATAGGGGCTGCTTGGAGCTATGGCTCCATCTGCGGACTGAGGCAAGCACCAGAAGACAGGATTGGAAATGTGTGTGAGAAAACATGAGTAGGGGAGGGAAGAGTGGGGATGCTACTGCAGGAGTCCTAGCATGAAACAAGGCCACTATGGGTTTGACATAGTCATCCCGACTCACTGTGGGATGCCAGCCAGCCCCTTGAGCCTCACTGATCCCCAGGACCCCTGCTTACAAAACGAGGATACTAGATCATCCTTCCTTTGTGGTTGTGAGAACAGAGAGGATAGGAGGAGCCACCCAACACAGTGGGCCTGGCTTATGTTGCAGGCAGTCCATAAATGGAGGGTCACCTTCAGACAAAGTCACAGGGGGGATGTGTTTGAAGCAAAGGATGTAGAAATGTCTAGTGCATAGTAGGCACTCAAATATCTGTAGAGAGAACAAACTGAATCTAGGAGAAGGGTGAAAAAGAAGGCAAAGATGATAAGAAGGTTCTAGAATGAGCTTGTGAAGATAGACAGGAGGAAGATGATGTGGCTGCCCAGTGCCCTCCCTTCTGCTCTCCTGACATCCACCACCAATTCTTCCCCGTGGCCTCAACCCTGGGAGAGGGCTGCTCTTCACTGTATTTAGTTCCCTACACATTTTGAAAAGGAAAGATAAATGCATATAAACACAGTTACGATCCTTCAGTTTTCCACGGGTGGGAGATTGTTCTGAGATCTGGTGAGAGGCAATAGAGAGCAGAGTCATGTTTAGGAGGGAAGAGAACTCAAACTCATCACCTAGCTTCCAGGTGCCGGGTTCAGGGCCTTATCCTATTCTCACAATAAACTTGTGCTTGGTACTATTACCATCATGCACACTTCACTCAAGAAGAAAATAGATCCCAGAGAAGCTAAGGGACCAGCCTAAGATCATACAGCTAGTTAGCAGGGAAGGCAGGTCCAACCAGATTACCTAGCTTCAAAAACCCTTGCTTTTTCCACCAATCCCTTCTAAAGAGCCAGAGACTGAAAGAGGAAAAGGAGAGTGTCTCAGTCAGTTCCAGTTGCTATATATTTAAAACAAAATAAAAACCAAACTTGATGGTTTATAAGCAACACAAACATCTTACGGTTCTGGAGGCTGGCATGCCTAAGGTCCAGATGCCAACATACTGGTGTCTGGGGGAGGGTCCACTTCCTGGCTCATAGATGGCTTTCTACCATATCCTCATGTGGTGGAAGGGGCAGAACTTTCTAGAATGCCTCATAGATCAATGCCTCATAGATTCAATCATGAAGGCTCCTCCCTCATGACTTAATTACTTCCCCGGAAACTACTTTCTAATAGCAACACCTTGAGGGTTGAGATTCAATAGGAGCCCCATAGCAGGCTCTGTGCTCAGTGGGGAGTCTGCTTGGGATTCTCTCTCTCTCCCTCTGCCCCTTCTCCCCACTCACACACCCTCTCGCTCTCTCTGAAATAAATGAATCTTTCAAAAGAAACCAGTCACCTTCCTGAAGCTATCTGGAGGGCTCCGTGACAGGAGTACTCTCATTAGCATACAAAGATATTTTTAGGACCCAGGACATTCCAAAGGATTTAGAAGCTCTGTCAGGGGGCGCCTGGGTGGCTCAGTGGGTTAAAGCCGCTGCCTTCGGCTCAGGTCATGATCCCGGGGTCCTGGGATCGAGGCCCACGTCGGGCTCTCTGCTCAGCAGGGAGCCTGCTTCCTCTCTCCTCTCTCTCTGCCTGCCTCTTTGCCTANAAAAAAAAAAAAAAAAATTTTAAAAAAAAAAAAAAAAAAAAAAGAAGCTCTGTCAGGAACCAGCGTCAAAGAGCAAATATATTTAGATCACAGAATTCCACGACCGTCATGAGGGATGAGCTTAATAGGGCCAGAGGACCCTGGAGCAGCACCATCGCAAGAGGGGTGATTGGGTCCCTGGAAGGAAGACTTCCTGAATTGGGTCCCTCGAGGCTGCCCATCCTCAAGGCGTAATCCTGAACAAGGTACTTAACTCCCTGAGCCTTATTTTCCTTCATTAGAAGAACGGAAATGATAATACTCTGCATAAGTCACAGGGTTTCATGGGGGACTTAATAGGATCATGGACATGAAACACTTTATAAACTGTAAAGTACCACACAAATAGGAGGCTTAATTATAGAGGAGCACATGCCTGCCCACACACGTACATCCCCGGGCACCCATGCGTTCACACACACTCTTGCTCCAAGGAAAAATTAACATATTGATGCAGCCCTCTGCGAAGTCACATGCTGGGACCTCCCTATGCCCCCGATCCTCACTCTACCATTACCCACTTAGACTGAGTGGGTTCAGGAAGATTGAGGAGGGGCTGAAGAGCTTCAAGGAGAAGCAGGTGGGGCTGAAGCCCAGACGGCTCGGCCCACACCTGCCCATTTTGCCCCGTGTTTGCTCTTGTTGGCATTTCCTTAAAGCACAGCACCTGGGGACCACAGAAACCGCCCAGCCCCTCGAGAAAAGAAAGCGCTTGGCAGAGCGGGGCCAGCCCCGGAGAGGTGGCGCTCATTCAGCAGCTTGCTTTGGGAGCCTACTCTCCATGCATTGGTCTTCCATGCAACAAGCTTTAGTGAGCACCTACTATATCTGCACAGACCTGCCCTTCACGCTGGGGATCCAAGAACAAGTCCACCCTGCCTCTGAGCCACTTGCAAAGGCAGCTACACCAGCAAGGCCAGGCCATGTGCCACGGCGAGCACACTCACGAGTGGTGGGTGGCTTTGTGCAGTGCAGAGTGGACGGGCCATATACCACCAGATAGCCTGGGGGTGAAGAGGGCATAGGTAGGGATCCAATCCCAACAGGCAGAGGAACTTGGACTTTATTCTGTGTGCAATGGGAAGACACTCAAAGGTATTAGAAATGGAGGGACATGGACTAAGCAAATCTTTTCCCCGATTTATGACATTCCTCCTCAAAACTCGAAAGTTATGTAACTGTGCTGAGACCGGTGAAAGAATGTGAAGTTATAGAAAGAAAACCGTAATTTCTCCCACCCCATTTCTGTTACACCTCTATATAGGTGGTTCTCAAAGAGTGTTCCCTGGAACAGCAGCATGGGCAACGTCTGCACGCTTGTTAGAAATGCCATCTGATTATGGTTAATCCTGTAGTGTAGATTTGGAAGTTGCTGACGTCTTAAAATGTCTTACCACAAGAAAAAAAACATAAATCTTACCACCCATTACCACATAGAGTTACATCTCTACTGCAAAATGATCACCACAGTATCAATTATGGTTTATACCAGACACTCAGGTTAGAAATCAATCGATCTCAATTTTTTAAAAATGGGAAGAAAAAAAGCAATCAGCTACAAACCCTTCAGGTGACAAGAGGCTTACTAAGACTGAGAGACACCTGCCCCATGCAGAAATTTTCTACACCTGTTTCCATGTTCATCAAGCAACTATGAATACCTACACCTCTATGCCACTCTGTACTTTTTTTTTTTCCCAAAAAATACATCCTATTTTTTACTAAGCAAGCTACTTCTCTCATGGTGCTGTACTTCCTAGTCAATAGATATAGAACTCATTCATTCTTTAAAATGTGTGTATAATTTTCCAGTGTGTGACTATAGTTTAACTATTTGTCATAGAATATTTAGATTATTTACAATTAGACGGGCACCTAATATAATGTTACAATAGCCTTCTGTGTAGTATCCTGTAGGGCTGTTTTTACTTCCACTGGCTTGCCAAAAGTGGAGATGCAGAATAAAGGGTTACGGTGTTTACAATTTTGATATTGCTAGCTCACTCTTCCCTAACTGTAGGGATACACAGTCCCATCGGTAAAACAGAAGATGCCTGGATCATCACAGCCTCCCCAGCACATGGTCTCAAGGTTCTTCAAATATACATATTTTCATTATTTTATTCTTTCATATCTACATTTTAGGAAGCTCACTACGGAAATTCCATGGAAAATCGCTTTGATCCAATGGGCTTTAGGGCCAGAACTGGGGGCCAAGAGTCTAGTTGAGCCTTTGGATTAGTCCAGGTAAGAGATCAAGGGCAGGGTTAAGAAAATGGCCAAGGAAATGCAGAGAAGGGGTCAGATCATGGTGGGTACTTTCACAGACTCATTTAAGCTCCGTAACCACCTGCTTTCCAAATGAGGAAACCTTGAGAGTTTGTTAAGACGTCGTGACTTGGGGGCACCTGGGTGCATCAGTGGTTAAGCCTCTGCCTTCGGCTCAGGTCATGATCTCAGGGTCCTGGGATCAAGCCCCACATCGGGCTCTCTGCTCAGCAGGGAGCCTGCTTCCCCCTCTCCCTGCCTCTCTACTTGCGATCTCAATCTCTCTGACAAATAAATAAAAACTAAGAAAAAAAAAACATTCTAAGACGCCGTGAGTTGCCTACATGTCCTAGGATCGCCCAGCATGTCCTAACCCATCTATAGCCCATTCTAAGGGAATGTGCCCCCCAAACCCTCCTCGGGTAAGGAGCACAAGACCCCACTTGAAGGTGGAAGAGGGTCAGGAAACATCCTCCAGACAGACAAGGTACTTACTCCAAGACCAAAGAACAAAGCAAGCCCCTCATACCATGTAGTTTTATTCAGAGTAACTTACTGATGGAGGGGCAGACCAAGTGGGCAGACGACCCAGATGGTACTTGGCCATTCTCTGCCCCCACTCCCCACCCCATCCGGACCATAATCCTCAGCTTTTATGGAGTGAGGGGCACAGTGGTGAGGTCACAGGGTAATTAAAGGGGGGCCTTCTGGCACCAGCCACCTCTACTAGTTACCTAAAGTGGGGTCTTCTGTGCACCACTTTAGAGAAGATGAGAACAGGCCTCTGGGCACCCAGGAACCTCCACGGGGCTCGGAACAGGTAGCCCCATGGGAAGTCACTGTGGGGAAGAAGAGAATGGAAGGCCGAAGCTGGGGTCAGTGCCGTCAGCCCTCCTACACTCCACCCCCAACATCTTTATGGCTCGTGCTGTCTTTACACACTTCCCTCTGTGAGCACCCTAGAGCCAGAGAGTGGGAGGGGACCTGCACCAGTCCAGGAGCAATTGAAACAGAGACAGGCTAGCTAGTGCCACCCCTGGCTTTCCACCCTTCCTCATTCTTGAGGGATAGGGCAAGAACTGCTCCAGTTACTTCTGCGGAGAAGGGGCGTAGACCAAGATTGGAGGAATGACACTGCCTCACATGCCACTGCAGATCCTCCCTAATCCCAAGGTGAGTTCCCACCCTTTATTTAGTCTCCATCCGTTATGTTGGCACTCTCATAGACAGTCCTAGCCTCTCGCTGCACATTTTGCGGGTCTGGTACACGATGATAGAGAGAAAAAAACCCACAGCATCCATTAAGACCTCACAATAAAGCCGTATTAGGCACCATGGCACGGACGGGGCAGGATGGATAACTGAGTTTCCTATGATCTGTTGTCATCAGTCAGGTCCCAGATTTCTCCATAGGCCCAACCCGACTACTGAATGGGCTTTGAGCAGGCCTGATTACCCCCACCTTTCCTAATTCTCTCATGGTGGCAGGAACCTTGCCATGCCCCCCACTCCCTGTGGTTTACATGGTTTTACATTTATTACTCTGTGGGAACCAGCCGCTGTGTGGACTCCCATTTTGGGTGACCCCCGATGAGGGCTTTCACAGCTTGAACTGCCCTTAGTTAGATCCAGCTCCTGTAAAAAATTTACGCCCAAATTACACTCGGGAGTGGGGGTGGACTATGCACTGGGAAGGGGGCCTGCAGGTGCACAGGAAGAGACTGGTTTGTCTTGATAGTTTGCCACCCCCACACAACCATCAACAGCCTTTTTGCCTCCCTGAAATTCCGAGGGTCTCCACGAGTAAGGGCGCATTCCCTCCAGGCTCTGTCAGAGCCAGTACAGTCTTAGTGAGACCAGTAACAGTAACGGTAAATTCCGCACGGGGCTTCCAAAGGCCCCCTAGTGTACAAACTGAAGGGCCATGTAGACCTAACCCCAGTCTCTAGGGGTAGCGGTATCCACTCCTGAGATTCCTCCGAGGGGCATTTGGCAACAAACCTGGTTTTCTGAGCCTGCTTTCAAGTGAGTCACCTACTTTCCCTCAAGCAACCCTTTCCACAGGCTTAATGAGACTGAGTTGGGTTGTCTAGATTTTCTCCTGGGGGTCCCAGATGACATTGGATCTTGCCGCAATTGTTTACAAAAGACCTCTATGGGCCCCTTTTCCTCCAGTTTATCGTTGGCAGTATCCTTTGTTCTCCCCTTTTCCAACCCATCTGTTTCCCTTATGATGGATTCCTTCGATTCCACTGAAGTCAGCTACCCTAGCAGTCACTGTAACAACGGGCCAATTAGCCACAGGGGCGAGGACAGATACTCAAGTCCCAAACCACGTCCCTGGGGGCTGACCGAGAGATAAGGTCTTTTCTACCAGAGGAAAGAAATTCTTCGCCCGAGCCTCTAAAATGCTGGGCATACACAACATATCTCATCCCCAGTTCACACACAATTCGTGTAATTCTTCCGTAGAGGTCCAGTGTAACGATGGGGTGGGGGTGGGGTGAAGGGCATCTCCCCTTGCTAGACTAGGTTCTCTTAATGCTAGTGTTTATCCCATCAATCACATTAGCTAAGCCTCATGTCTGCAGCACATAACCTTAGTTGCAAGGCAGGTGGAGTAGTGCAACCGAGGTCAAGTCCAACATCCCAAACTCATCGAACACAATCCCATCTCTCCCCAAATCCCCCAGTTGAAACACCCCCCACCTCCCTTTAAAGTGGCTGGGCTCTGTACCAGTTCAGTGGCAGAGCGTCCCTTGAGGTCATCCTCTGACCAGTGGGAACCTCCCTTCGGTCATCCCCAGGCTCATGAGTGGCCTGAGCCTTAGTCTGCATCAAAGAGTGGGGCTAAATCCTTTTCCTCTTCTGTAATAACGTCCTCATCAGAGGAGCCATGGTCCCAGGGATCCTGTGCCTCGGGGTCCCAGCTCTCCCGAGACAGGTCCTCACCCTAGCGCACAGGAGCCTGCATCTGTACCTCCAAACGTTCTTCCTGCCATCGTACCCCCTGGACACAGCGCACTAGAGGAACGTGCACCCTGCACATTCCTCTCCAAAGCCAACACTTTTCCGGTTCCATCTCTCTCCTTACTCCCTTTCCATAGCATAGAGCTCAGATCAATGGCCAAGCTACTGCCGCAAGACCTTGGTCGTTTCCCTTCCTTGTTTCCTCCAACCTACGGCTTCCCAAAGGACATCTAACACCACCTTGGGCATTCTCAGGCATCCCTATACTCACGCACTGACCCCGAAATGCTCCAGAGACCCGGCCAGGTCTCCCCACATGGCGGTGGCTGGCCAGCCTGGGATTCTGCCCCACAGCATCCTGTACCCGTGCTTGCTTCGGTCTCCTGCCTGCCCAGCCCGTTGTCAGGAGGTGCAGGATGGTCAGTAAAGCATCTCCAGCCTGACAAGGCACTTTAGGACCTCAAAACAGAGCAAACCACTCCACACCGTGCACACAGTCTTACGAAGCGTGACTTACCAACAGGGAGAGCGCTGACGGATGAGGACTCAGCCGGCGCTCCACCATCTCCCGCAGCTCGTTTGCCTAGTCCTGACCTTAGCCCCAGCTTTTATGAAACGCGGGGCATCGTGGTCCAATCACAGGGTAATTACCTAAAGTGGGTCCTTCTGTGCACCAGCCACCTCCATGAGTTACCTAAAGTGGATCCTTCTATGTGCTAATTTAGGGAGGATCAGAACGAGCCTTCCCGAGTTCCGGTCAGGGCATACGTTAACCTCCACCAGGGCTGGAATAGGCAGCCCTGAGGTGGGGGTCACTGCAGGGCAAGAACTTGATGGAGCTACGAAAACAGGGTCAGTGTTGTCAGCTCTCCTCTACTGTTCTTGCACCTGCAGATAACCGGGTGGGTCCGCGATCCATGAGACACTGATCCACAGAGTGGCTAGTGATCTATGGCCCGAGGGGTTAAAAAGGACCAGATTCTTCCTGGGGTTTGAGCAAAGGCATTCAGAGGAAAGCTGCCATGAGCAGAAGCGGGTAGCACAGCAGAAAGTTGAAGTAGACACAACGCTGGGGAGGCATGGCTGCAACCAGCTGAAATTACAGGTGGGTAGAAACGGTGAGTAAGCAGCACAGGCTGACTGGGGAGAAAACAGAGCAGATGCATAGAGGAAAACCAGAATGCTGAGAGAGAAAACGCAGGCTGTCTGAAGGAGACAGAGACACTGTTCTCAGGGGCTGCTGTGAAGCCAGACTCACCCTCACCTTCATCTCCCACGAAGCCTCCGGCACTGAGGCCCCGTCCCCGCAGCACCTGTGATACTCTGTCCTCAGCCACCTCTCCCCACCGCTCCGGACACACCTGGGTGTCCTTCTAGGGATCTCTGCTCTGTAGAACCACAGCTCGGGCAAGAACAAGGCCAGAGTCCTCGAGTATTAGAGTTCAGATTTTCCAAATCTGAACTTACTTGACTTCAAATGATAGCTATGCAAACCAACAAACCATAAAAAAAAAATTATCATGTCATTTCCAAAGTGCTTTCTATCTACATTATCTAGGTTAATTTTGTCCCAGTGAGGAAATAGAAGCTCAGTGAAAGTGAATAGCTTCTCCAAGATCACACCATTAATAGAGGGCGCCGGCGGGGGGTGGGGGGCGGCGGAACCTGGGGTCCCAGTCTTTCAACTGCAAAGCTCACCTGGGTCCCATCCACCCTGCTGGCGTGGCCCCTGGGCCCTGTTGTCCCTTCGAGCTTCACTCCCTGGCCTGTATCCCCTTGGTCACCTGGCTGTGGTTCCCACACCTTGCTCCAGGCTTCCACTGAGGGGTGGGAGCTCCAGTTCAAATGAGGATTGTGGCACATAGATCCAGACGTCCCACACATGATCCACGTCTGGATCCTGTGATGTGTCCCGAGGGGGTGAGCTGGAAGATTCCGCCACTCAGGAGGGGTCTCCCCACAGAGGAGCGACTTGAGGGCTAAAGTCTCCATGCCTCCCTGGTAAGCCCTTTCCTCAATAAGATCTCTGTAAAGACACCTCTATTTTGACTTTGGAGTGAGTCATTAGCCTCCACCAACCCAGGAGCATGAACAGGTTTAAAAACTAAAAATAACTAACATTTATTGAATGTTTATTATGCTTCAGGCATTGTGCTAAATTCTTTACACAAATTCATTTAAAACTCCCAATAATCCTACGAAGTGAGTATTGTTATCCTCGTTTCTCAGATAAGGAAACTGAAGCTAAGAGAGGTTAATTAACTTGCCGGGGGAGACAGGGCGAATAGGCGCTGGACCCCAGGTTTGAACCCAGGCAGTCTGCCTTCATGAAGCCTGTGGGATTAGCTGGATCCTCTCACACAGTACAGGCCCTGAGGACACGGGTCACGAATGGGGGATGTCTGCCGGTGGGCAGAGGGGGGCCAGGGGATCCGCACAGGATCTGGTGCTCCTTGACAGGACAGACCTGGCCCAGCGCCTTAGGGAGTCCTGAGCAGCTTGGGACAGGCTTGGAGGGTAGGTGTATGACTCCAAGAGGAGAAGAGAGGGAAAAAGTGGTTTCCTGAGAAGAGAGAACCACCCTTCTTCAGACATTATTAGCTGCAGGCTAATCGTCATCGCTCCCAGACTTCCGTCATCCTATGGTTGCCTCAGGCCCAGTCTAGGAGACAAAGCCCAGGAGCAAAACCTTCCATCTGGGCCCCACCAGCCGTCCCAGCCACTTCCCAGGGGAGTCCCACTGTAGAATTCCCGGTCTTCGCTGAGACGTTGCAGTCACGCACTCCCACCACCTGGTCGGGGATGAGGAGCACCAGGCTGAACCCTGAGCCCCCACCAAGGACTGCGGAGCCTGGGCTAGGTCAGCGCTCCTCTCCTACCTTCACATTCCCCTTCCGAAAGAAAAATGAAGGCATTTGGATATTGTAACAACACCTCAGGCTCCTCCCTGCCAGTTCAAAGTCTCCCGAAGAGAAAGGTCATCAGCTCCAGAGCCAGAAAGAGCCAGGTTCAAGTCCAGCCCTGACACTTACAAGTTGTGTGACTCTGAGGAGCCACAGCCACCCCCGCACCTTACTTTCCTTCGCTGTGCAAATGGCATAGGCTGCTCTGTGTATATAGCAGGTTTGCCTGGAGTAAGATCATGCCTACGAAAATGCTTTGAACTTGGTAAAGCCCTTCGTGCATACAAGTGCCAAGTATCAAAATCTGTGATTTGTTCCCTCCTCAATCTCTCCCGGAGCCAATCTGCCAGCTCCACAGGGAACAGGATTCAGAAGGATGGAGCCAGCGTCACCCTCTCCCCAGACCAAGGCCCCTCCAGCCCCTTCCCTGGGGCGGGCGGCCTCCCAGCACAAGAGGTGGCTCTCTTTTGCCACGATTCCTGCCGATCTCCTCCCCCACCCTCCCATCCCAATGTCACCTCAGGAAGTCAGATGTGCTCCCTGGACTGTAGTCACCTCCAAGTTGAACTTGGGGCCATGGGGGTGTGTGACAGGAGGCGCCCAGCCCCGTCTGCTCTGGAAAGCAGAAAGAGCTCACCGTACAACCATCTCGCGGTCCATTTGTCAAAGTTTGACGTCAATTTGCGCCCTTAGATTGGTTTTTGTTTCTCCGTACTTTGTTTTCTTTTTCGTGATGAATGGTTATTGTCAAGCTGGCTTAGAAGAAGCGATAGGCAGGAGGTGGGGGCCGGGCCGGAGATAGCACAGTGGTGGGTTTCTTGGTTGGGTTGTTGTTTACATTTCTTTTTTAGGGTAAAAAATGGAGTGGGAGGTACCTGAGGTCACAGCGGGGTCGTCCAAGATGCATCCCAGGGTCCTGTGGTAGCTGCCGGCTTCCTTCATCCGGGCCTGGAGACACGGAGACCCCTGCCTCTCTCTTTTCCCCAAAGTACATGCCTGGTCTGGGGGACAGGCGGTGTGTCACGGCTGCGGCGGCTGATGCTGTCAGCTGCAGATAAATACAACCAAAACAGACCCAGAAAATTATTTCCTCTTAATGGAAAAATTATCAGGCCCTGAGCAGCCTGATCTAAGGGCTTTTAGAAGTGCACAGAGAAATATACTTGAGTCTTTTCTCAGGCTCCTCTCTTCCCCACCATCCGTCTGGTGAGGGCTCCGCAAAAAAAAAAAAAAAACGCCTTCTCCCAGATTCTCTGCCTGGGCTTTCCCTGGCTTGCAGACAGTAGGATCTCTGAGATCATGGCATAGGATCACAGGGTTAGGCTTCTTAGAGTCTCCAGTGGTATGACCTTTAAAGGACATAGACATCACCTTGCCCACCTCTCTCATCCGAGATAATTACATTGATGCCCAGAGACAAGTGACTTGCCAAATGTTCATGGTCACTTAGCAGTTGGACAAGACATGAACACTCTTGATTCCAATTTCCCTTCCCATTACCCAAAACAGCATGGCCAATCCCTCCAGTTCTCGGAAGCCCTTTACATCACTCACTTCAACTAACAGCCCTACGGGCCCAGAGACATCAGATTTTAGGCAGATGGTGCTCGTGGTACATTACATGACGGGTCCACAGTTACTCCCTCCATACTCCGCCATGGCTCACGGTCTACAGGGTAAACACCTCTACCTGATGGGCTCTGTGCTTGCATCGTGCTTTAATGGAATGCTAGTGGATGTACCCGGAGCGAAGCTTAAGCGTGTTTATGAGGTTTGGCTTGGTGTTTTGTGCTTCTGCAATCTGCTGAGACTGCTGATCCCAGGATTAGAGGCACGTGGGGCAGATTTGAACACAGTCCTCAACCCAAAGCAGAGCTGCTGCCCTTGTCAGAAAACATACCTATGAGTGAGAAGCGGAATTGCTGGTTGAAAACCTGCGGGTATGCAGCAGGACCATGGCAGAAATCTGACCACTGAGGACCTCCCCCAGGTACTGCTTCTCCTGGTCACTGGAGACCTCCTCTGGGTTACGGAGGAGCGGGGAAGAAGGGCCATGGGACACAGATAAGGCTGAGAGGTGGCCCTATCCATATGGAGCAATCTTCAGGAAGGCTGAATGTGGTTCAGGTCTACAGGATTCTTCTTCCCCTACACGTCCCTCATGGCAGGATACCTATTGGAGGAGTCAGGAGAGGCTCACTGCTATCTCAAATGGTCCCCAAGTCTCGGGGGCTTGAATCGTGCATGCTTCTTTCCCAGTCATGTCACAATCCAAAATGGCGGCAGAGTTGAGAGGAGAGGCTAACTCAGGGACTGACCATTCATCAAACATCTCTGTCATTCTCTACCTTCGAGTTCTCCACTGGTTCCACTTCATCGAGCCTGCTGTTGAGCAAAACTGATAGTGTAGAAAACCCCTCAGAAGACCCTTGTCCCTCTTCTTTGCCCACGACAGCCGATTACCCCACACACATCCCATGTGGTTAACCTCTCCTGGCCGCATGGGCTTTCCCCGGGTTTCACCTGCAATGGGAACTCGGCCTCTCTTTTAGTCCCCGCAGTTCTCGTGGCTTCAGGTCCGAACTCCCCAGCGATGCCCCAACTCTTCCTACTGACTTGTCTCCCCAGGACACTTCTTCTTGGGCCCACCCCCACCTCATTTCCTCTTCCAGACACTATAACCACTCCTAAGTCTGACCAGTCTTCTGAGATACCATATTCTGGCCATGCCAAGAGCAAAAGCTTATCTTAAATCAGAAAAGCCGAAGTTACTTTGAAATATTAGCCAGGAGACTCACATCCCAATGGAAGTGTGGGGTCTAAGAAGAGGCTTTAGCTGAATGAATCAGGGTGGGCGGAAAGGGACGGAGACTGGGGAGAGGGAGAACAGTCAGGAGACAATTGTTATAATCGAGAAGAACAATGGCAAGGGCCAGTGTCAGAGCTGAAGCTGTGGGATGAAGAGACAAGGAGGCAGCCTAGAGATGACTGGGAAGGTGGACTGATGTTTGGAGGCACATTTAGCCTGGGGGGTGGCAAGAGGGAGGACGCAGGGCCACATCCCAGGTCTCCAGCTTCCACAGCGTCTCGGATTGCCTGAATCCACCTGCTGGCCTCCCTCCACCCAGCCCCACCAAGTTGCAAGGCTGCTCGGCCCTTCCAATCTACTTGGAAGGAATGTGGAGTTACATTTAATTAAAAGTATCTACACAGAAACGAGATTAATTAAGTCTCTTTTACCCAGGAGCCCTCTCTTTGTGTTCACTTAAATGAGGTTTTAAATGTTGTCTCAATGTTATATCTGGGCAAGATTTCTCCAGACAACACTTCGCGTGGTTCCGAGGCTCCTGCGTAGCTGGCTGGAAATTATTTAGTGATGAGAACAATCCAAGGGCAGTCTTCTCCCCCCTCAGTCAGTTGAGCTCCAGGCAGGTGGGGACCTTGGGCCACAGAAAGTTGAGTTTTATAATGAGATGGAGGGAAGTTCTCTCAGGCAAGAGCTAACTCCCAAAGCCACCTCTTGATGCTGAACAGGTGGTCCAGAATGGTCTTCTGAGTCATGTTTATGGAGGACTCAACTGATCCAAGTTGTTCGGAATACAAACATGGCCTCCTGGAACCAAGTGGCTGCAGCAGCGCCACCTACAGGCAAGACGTCTCTCTCAGGCAGTGTTTGTTAATGCTGCTCTGTGTGGGAGCTGGAGCCCTGCAGAGCCGAGGGAAACCAGGCCAGCCACCGTCGCTATCCATCCGCACGCTGCTGACCTCTACCCTGAGATCTTTTCTTAAAACTAACGTTCCTGAAAAGTCCAAGTTGGGTCATTTTGGGGAGGTACTGGTAGGAAACGGGAGGTGTGGAGTGCACTCTGGGCATTTCCCATCGCGTAGATAGGGCCAAGCATAGGAGCTCACTACGAGGCCAGTGGCACACGGAGACAGGTCGGGCGTAGAGACACCATCACTACTTAGCCTCTCAACAGGCGAGCAGCCCTGAGGCCCAAGGAGGCACTGATGGGGTCCTGGAGCCTTGAATAGGTTCCTGACCTTTTTACGACCTAATTAGGAAAGAGGTCTACACCCAGACTGATCATTCCTGCCTCTGGGTTCCATTATTAAAACACAAAGTAAGGGGCACCTGGGTGGCTCACTTGGTTAAGCACCTGCCTTCGGCTCAGGTCATGATCCTGGAGTCTTGGGATCGAGTCCCACATAGGGCTCCCTGCTCAGTGGGGAGTCTGCTTGTCCCTCTGTCTCTCCCCTCTCATACTCTCTCTCTCATTCCCTTTCAAATAAGTAAATAACCTCTTTAAACACACACACACACACACACACACACACACACACACACACACACACAGTTTCCCGCTGTTAGATCAGATGGTGCGTTTTGTACGGAAAAATTTTGTAGGGAGATTCAGTTTTATCTGTATTGCCTGGACTTGGATCATTACTAATTTCATTTGATAAGCATGTATTGAGCACCAAAAGGCGGGCGAGGCATTGTGTCAGGTGCTAAAGCTAGAAGACGCCGTGAGATAAAACCTCGTTCTTGGTCTCTCGCCATCTCTGGAAACAACGATGGGCACCCAGCGTTACGGAGGACCGGATCCACTAGACCCCCCATGTCTGCACACTGCGGGGCCAGAGCCGAGGGGCATCAAGCCGGACCCGCGGCTGGGGGATCTTAGAGAACGTCCCAGGAAAAGTGTCTGTCAAGCCTTACCGGAGGAGTGGCGGTGGTCCAGACGGTGCAGGACGTGTTCCAAAGGGTGGAAACCTACTCTGCTTAGCCAAGGTAGCTGGAGTAGCGTGGCCCCCAGCAAGCGCCCGGATGTGGAGCGCCGCGACACTCAGCAAGAGCCCGGATGTGGAGCGCCGCGAACGTGAGCAACAGCCCGGATGTGGAGCGCCGCGACCCTCAGCAAAAGCCCGGATGTGGAGCGCCGCGACTGCGAGCAAGAGCCCGGATGTGGAGCGCCGCGACCCCCAGCAAGAGCCCGGATGTGGAACGCTGCGAACGCGAGCAAGAGCCCGTATATGGAGCGCCGCGACCCCGAGCAAGAGCCCGGATGTGGAACGCCGCGAACGCAAGAGCCCGCATATGGAGCGCCGCGACCCCGAGCAAGAGCCCGGATGTGGAGCGCCGCGACCCCGAGCAAGAGCCCGGATGTGGAGCGCCGCGACCCCCAGCAAGAGCCTGGATGTGGAACGCCGCGAACGCAAGAGCCCACATATGGAGCGCCGCGACCCCGAGCAAGAGCCCGGATGTGGAGCGCCGCGACCCCGAGCAAGAGCCCGGATGTGGAGCGCCGCGAACGCGAGCAAGAGCCCGCATATGGAACGCCGCGACCCCGAGCAAGAGTCCGGATGTGGAGCGCCGCGACCCCGAGCAAGAGCCCGGATGTGGAGCGCCGCGACCCCCAGCAAGAGCCCGGATGTGGAGCCCCGCGACCCCCAGCAAGAACCCGGATGCGGAGCGCCGCAACTTGGCTTCGAGCCCAGTTCTGCCACTTGCGGGTGCGCCAAGTCCCTGAGCCCACAGTTTCCTCATCTGTAAAATGAAGGAAATAATTCAGTAAGTGTTTCGAAGGGTCTTGTAGGATCAAATGAGACAATTCCTGAGACTCGCTTATGCCAGGCTCTCCAGAAATATCAATTTCCTTCCTCACCCCTTGTTCTGCCCCCTAAGATGTATTGTTGCCGTCAGATGTGTTATTTCCAGGCAACCGAACTGATTTGGGCAGATTTAAGCAGAACATGAATTTATTTAAAAGATGTCCAGTGGCTCCCAGTTATCAGGAAAGTCGTCGCAAAACAAGGCTTGGAAAATGGGCAAGAGGGAGGATCAAGTCACTTTGCGGCCTGGAACACCAGCAAAATCGGGTCACAGAATAGAACTCCTGTCCCTCGGATGGCACCACCCACCAGTCCCACTAGCGGCCGTCCCTGGAATCACCTGTCTCCTGGGTTGGTGGCGCCACCAACACCTGCCTCCTGAGTGGGTCACACGGTGGGAAGGACAGAGTGGTCCAGCCTGGGGCAGACGCCAGCCCTGCTTGGAAAGCAAGTGGCTGGAATCTTCCATTCCTTTAGAGAGAAGCACACTCTGCCTCCCACCAAGACTCAGATGATGGGGAAATCCCCATACAATGAGCCAAGCAGCCGGATGCTGCCGAGCCCCACGGAAGAAAGAAACAACCAATGTCCACCACAGTCCGCCACCACCCTTGTCCTCTCCTCCACAGTAGCCTCCCCGGGGGATGGACCACCAGCAGCTGCCCTCACCGTAGGGACACTCCCCAGGGGTGGCTGGAGCACTGACCCCAGGAGGTGTTCTCTAGCTCAGAGACTCTGCAGCCACACTGCTGCTGTCACTGTCCCCCCCCCTTCTGAGGCTCACTCCAGAGCCCCAGCCCCCCATTGATATGGTGAGCACGAGCCTCCTGTAGCCAAAGATTAATTGGTGGGGGATTGGGAGATTTCTCTTCCATAACAATGGGCTTTTCTGCTCGTACTAATAAGATGCCAATTAGGATATTTACGTTTTGGGTTCAGTCTGAAGTTATGCCCACTTTCCAGGAGGTGGGCCAGAGGGGTGGACTCTCCTAACTGGCTGTCCAGCGGGTGGACATCAGGGTGGTCCCTTTCTGGGAAGCTGGAAGGAAGGCTGTTAGCTCTGGGGGAAATGCAAATGAAGCGGAGTCCCCCATCCCATTCTTTCCCTTAGGTTCCAACTCCTTGGAGTGGCTTCAGACGGTGTCTTATTACATATGCCAAATGCTGTTTCAGGAAAGAAAAAAAAAGAAAAACTCTGATAGACACAAGAAACCAATTTCTTTTCCTTCTCACTCTTCTCTTAATTTCCCCCATCTCCTCCTTCAGACCACACCTAACGTCACCCTTCCCATCCCTGCCCCTGGAAGAAGCCCAGGACAGGGATACAGGACAGCTGGCACGTGGTCACTGGCCACTCCTGCTCTCACTACAGGAAATAAGCATCTGCATTATAGAGTGCTTTCACACCCATAGTCTGCTTAACACAAAGGGTTGCAGCGTCTCTGTGGGGGACGCAGGGTTTGCAGGGTGTTGGGTTCTCTGCCTGGACCCTCCACAGAGACGCCAGAGCACTCTCCAGCCTGTGAAGGAGCTTGACAAACTCAGGAATTAAGGTGCCTATCTCACAGGCAGGCACATCGTCATGCACTGACCTGTTTCATTTGCTAATTGTTTCCTGCCCGTGCGCCCTGCTTCTCTGGCCAGCCTGCACACATCTTGAGAGCATGGACCGTAGCTTCCAATTCTCTGCTAAGCCCATGGTTCCAAGTATCACAGTGAGGGCCCAGTCCACATCCACGGGTTGGCTGAGCTCTGCATCATCCCTACCGACCTGACCCTTCTTCTGAGGGAGGAGACCTTCCCCAGGATGATGGATGGTGTGGCGCAGTTTGGAGCGGGGAGACCCGAGTTGGACTCCCCATGGACACGGACTGGCTTCCCTGCTCTTGCTTTACGACCTGGGCCTGTGTGCTGTGGCTGCTGGAGTTCTAACAGATACTGCCAGCCGGGGGGCTTAAAACAACAGAAAGGTGTTCTCTGGCCATTTCGGAGGTCTGAAGTTTGAAATCAACACCACGGGCCTGAAATAGACGTGTCCCTCCAGCGGGGTGGGGCGGTGGGGATCTGTGCGGTGCCTTGCCTCTCCCAGCCTCCAGCAGCTGCTGGGACTCCTTGGCTTGTAGCCATAACACTCCAGTCTTCAAGGCCAGCATGCTCCAGTCTCTCCCTGCTCTGTGTTCACACTGCCGCGCATGTTTATGTGCACACGTGCATCTTTGCACGCTCATGCTTGTGTGTGTGTACAATCTATGGACTCTCTCTTATAAGGACACTTCTGATTGCATTTAGGGTCCACCAGAGATAATCCAGCATAACCTCCCCATCTCAAAGTCCTTCACTTAAACACATCTGCAAAGACCCTTTTTCCAAATACGAAAACATTCACAGGCTCCCAAGCTTACCACCTGACATCTTCACAGGACATATTCGCCTACTGACCCCCAGCCCCCTTCTTCCTCTTCTGATCTGGAACAAGTGTCCAAGGGTCCCAGAGTGGCTTCTCGGAGTCTCAGTTATCCCTTCTGGGGAACAGGAATGATTTTTCCCCATCTGCTGACTTCACAGAGTGGTGGAGAGGATGGAGAGGTAATACATAGATTGAAAGCATTTTCTGAGCCGTAAAGCCCCACACAAATGCAAGACAATATTATTGCACTGGGAGAGTGGCAAGTTCAGCACTTGAGAAAACTATCAGATTTTAAAACATGTGAGGGAATAGGAAACCGATGTTATTCAAAAACCTCATTTACAACCCCCACCAAAGCCTCCCACCCTCCCCCGTGGCTGTAGGGGTGTGACAGAGGCCTGTCTTGGGGGTGGCTCTGTGGCCTGAAAACAAATCATTCTTCACAGCTTGCTCCCAAGTCCAATAAGCCAGAAGGAATTGGTAGAGAGATTTAACGATATGTATTTCAAGAAAAAGATGAAAAAGTGTCTACTTTTAGGAGATGCAGTAAAAATGCATCAGCCCCACAATAAACTTTGCAGTGAAGATGCATAGAAGGGAAACATATAATGCAGTCAGGGCAGTAATGTCTCATTTATAAGGAAATCCTCTCCGAGATCTATTAGAATTTGGCCCCCACCCATGCCTTATCACACAGCCTCTGCAAACTGGGGGTCTTGCCCCTCTAGCTCCCTCCAGCCTCTGCAGGAAGCCCTACGGCTCAAGGGCAGCCTGACCCTTGGTCTCTCTCTTTGAAGTCCCTAAGACATGGCAGCTGAAATAGTTTGAGGACCAGTGAAACCCGGGGTGGGGAACTATGGCCTCCAGACCAAATCCAGTTGGCTTCTTGTTCTTATCAATAAAGCTTTATTGGCTCGTAACCATGCTTGTTCCTTGCATGGCTGCTTTGGAGCCACCACAGGGAAGTTCTGAGGTGGTGACTGAGACTGTCCGGTTTGCTGACTACTGAATTGCACCCTTAGCTCATAGGCTGTCATAGGCAAAACTGCCCACAAAACTAATAATGAAGTAATAGCTACTGCGTGGGAGCCTTCCTCTGTGCTGGGCATGGCGCCATGCCCATAGGGATGTCCCCCGATTTCCCTCTCCCAAGCAGCCTCATGGAAGTATTAGTACTTGTTGTGCAGACGAAAAAACTGAGGCTCAGGGAAGTTCAGCAACTTTTCTCAAGGTCTCGACAGCTAGAAACCATCAGAACCGGGATTCACGCGCACGTGTCTGGGGGACTCCGAGCCCTCGCTCTGGCTGCCGCTGTCCTGTAACAGCAGGGTTCCAGGTGGCCAATCTCAAAACCCTCCTGCAGTCTTCAGCAGCTGCCAGTTGCCTGGGATCTTAGTTTCTCCATTGAATTTCAGCACCGCCTGCAACCTGTGCTAAGGAAGGGAGCACGGAAGCTCTCCTGAGCTTCCCCCTTCTTCGCTCCCCTCTGGTCCCCACCCACCACTGCTCCCCGGCCAGGTGTGCGCTCAGCTGGTTTCCTTCCACTGTTCTGCAGCACCCCATGTCCCCACCGGCCTCCCTGCCTGCCCCACTCCTGGGTGAATTTCTGCGTCTGTCCTCAAGGCTCCAGTCTGCTCCAAGGGGGCACCAGGAGAGCGGATGGGAAGCAAGGCATTTGCATTCCACTTCCCGGGGCTGTTCAGATCTTACCTGCAATTCTTCTGACAAATCCTTATCAGCGATGCCCATGGCGAAGTCTGTGGTGACTTTGTTCATTCTTATTAGCTCTGCACAGATTAGCTCTTCACAGCGCTTGGCTGGTTCATACCGATTCCTGATAAATGTTTTGACTGATTTTCCTGACTTGGGAACGGTTGGGGACTGGGGTGGGGTGGAGGTGGAGGACCGTGAGGAGAGGGGTGCTGGCGAGCCGGAAGGAGAGAAAATTGTGGACAGGATTACATCTGGGCTATGAAATATTCATCACATGCCTGCAAGAGCAGGGTCGCCCGCTTCCCCAGGAACAGCTTCTCCACCCAGGCAGCGCTTTGAAATGCAGCAGCTCCGGTGGGCTGGGAGCACCCTGCCACCGGCCCTGTCTCAGCCCCCCTCTGCCCCAGAGGCTTCTGAGAGAAGGGGGCAGAGAAAGTTAAAAGTAAGAAGAACAAACCGGCTCACTTGGGCTTTGCTGTCTTCCTCGGTCTCTCCTTTCTCTCTTGCTCTTCAAGACTAGCTTTTGGTGGCAGAATACTGACGTTCTAGGTAGACCTAGCTGGGTCCCTCTTCTTGCCACTCCCAGAAGTGTGACTGAGAACCACAGCCCACCTTTCATCTCCTTTCTGGGGGCTCCTCCAGCTCCCCTCTTTGGGAGGATTTCAGACAAGTGCTGGTAACAGTGTTTCATCACTGCTTCCTGTATTTGTCCAACTAGATTGGATTCTGCTTAGAGATGTACACCTGCCCACCCACACACACACCTTCCAAGTTCCTAGCGCCAGACTGGGACATGGTGGATATAGGAAACCTCTTCGCTGAGCTCACTACGCTCCATTCCCTTGGCGGAGTTGGTCAGCAGATACCCGTACCCAACACAGACATCACTAAATGACTTCTACACTTGCTCTTCCTGAACCTAGAGGAAGCTTTCTAATTTTCCTGAACACGAGCCTCCAAGCCACTACTTCCAATCAAATGGAATTGACTAGGAGACGGACACCTATTAGCAACCCTGGTTCTCTGGTCTCCCTTCATAAGTTCCTTTCAAGTAGATGCCATCTTTATATTCTACGAGCCCCTCTGGTCCCTGTATAAAGTAGGTGTTCGATATGTATTTGGAGATGGAATAGGTAACTATTCTCCCAGACATGAGTGTGCATTTTTTTAAAAAGATTTTATTTATTTATTTGACAGAGAGATCAACAGTGAGAGAGGGAACACAAGCAGGCGTGGTGGGAGAGGGGGAAGCAGGCTTCCCACTGAGCAGGGAGCCCGATGCAGGGCTCCATCCTAGGAACCTGGGATCATGACCTGAGCCGAAGGCAGATGCTTAATGACTGAGCCACCCAGAGGCCCCATGAGCGTGCATTCCTAAGTTGTTCCAGGACCACAGAGGAAAGCTATGGCACAACTTTGCGTATATGTCTGGTCAAGGTCGACTCTTAACAATTCCTTCACATGTTGAACCCAAATCCTCCCTGCTGTCGGAGTCCACTCCTGGGCCCTTCCGCCATGGGAGGTGCCATATGCTTTGAGAAGTGGAGACCTCCTTCTCTGCCCTTTGCCACTGCCCACAAGGTTAAACTCTGGTGCTGGGCTGCCTCAGTCCAGGGGAACCCAACCCATGCCAAGCAGATGGCCTTCACTCCGGGCCCCACTGGAGGACCCACTGCCCACCACGAGAAGGCCTGGAGACTCTTGAAGGCCCTCTCTCGCTGAAGCCACAGCTTACTCATTAGCCTTTTGCCAGATTTATCTTCTCCCTGGTAGCCTGCAGTGCTCTGATTTGTCCTGCTGTCACCAGGACTAATGTTGATGGCAACACCCCCGGGGGGTGTCGGGCTCTCCAGCTTCCTGCCAGAGGCCTCAAGGAAAATGGATGAGCAACTGACCTGCAAAATAAATACCAGGCTTCCAGGTTCTGATAAAGATTAAATATTGGAGGAGTCATTTCAAATGAATATATAAAAGCAAATGGAAGAAGCCTTTTAGACACCGACAGAGTGAAGTACAAGCGAACAAAGAGAGATGTCTTCGGGGAAGTTCCATGGGAGGGAAGTTGGAGGCTCAAAATTCGATCTGCCCACAAACACCCCAGCTTCAGGAAAGATTCCAGAACAGTCCTGCCTGCCTGCCTCCCCCTCCCCCACCCAGACGGCGAAGAAGAGAAAGTGCTAAGCTCCAAAGCCGTGCGCCAGCATGATGCTGAAGTCAGCTCGGCTGACGCTGGCCCATCCAACCGAGGCAGAAGCCCCATTACTCAACACCATCTGCCTTCGGCACGGGGCAGCCAAGAGCCAGGATTATTGGCGGGGATGGGGCTCTGAGGCCCCAAAGGAGAGAGGTACCGGGGAAGAGCAAGGTCAGGCAGTGCCGAGACGGAACGGGGAGCCAGGAGAGAAGCCAAATGTCAGCAGATGGAGCCAGTGTTCCTTGAGCCTGGGGTGGAACAGGGTTTCTGGTCAGAAACCTGCACAGATTGATTGCACATCCGGAAAGCCCGAGCAGCCAGGATCTCGTGTCTAGACCCAAAGGATACTTGAGCGGACAGGGAACAGGAGGGAAGATAGGCGGCACTAGGCCAGGCGCTGTACCTCCGTGCCTCCCGGATCCCCCAGACAGCGCCCCCCTGCCGAGATGGGTGTTTCCATCCTCGCTTTCCAGGTGAGGCCCCGCCTGCAGGAACGAATGGCCAAGAGGTGGGGTGCGGAGAGAAAGGGGGAAGGGTGTACATCGAGCTCTCCCTGTGGCCTGGGGCACCGTGCAGATGCTTTGTCTAGTTCACGGAGTGCTCACAAGCCTGGCTGTGGGTGCCACTGACCCCATTTTTTTCGGAGTCTGCCTCTGGGGCTCAGTGCGGTTGAGAGTATGCAGTGTGAACGCAGTGGGCCCAGCCTCATCTGGCTCCAGATCGCATTCTCTAACAGGGATGATTTGTAGGCAGCCTTAAGGGAATGGGGAGATGTATGAGGTGTGACTGAGTTTTAGGCAGAGCCTCCAACTTGGTTTGAGCCATAGAAAGTGAGCCTTAAGTGGGTTTGTATGTGAAGGCAAAATGGGGGTGTCAGCTCCCTTCAACCTCTTCTTCCAGCCGTGCCGACAGCCCAGCCAGCCTGCTTGGGCTGAAGAGTCTCCAGGGAGGACTTTTCTCAGCCTAGTTTACGTGTCTCTCCTGCTCCACCAGAACCCGGGCTATAAGAGCATCCGGGCTACACAACTCCAGGGGGCGCTGTTCACATTCAGCATAACCCTCCGTGACCCCGGGGCTGCCCAGAAACAGCCCAGCCCCCCAGCCCCATCTTCCTGGAGGGCACAGCTCTTTACCCAGATACAGTTCAGGGGAGAAGGGGTGCCCAGGACAAGGGGTAAAGAGTAATTTCAAGCGCATTTCCACCATTGGGGTTCAGAGTGAGCCAGACGTGGGCTGGCAGGGAGGAGGCCGGAGGCTGGTCACAATCTTCTTCATCCTATTAACTAGTTCAGATCAACAAATATTGACTGAGGACCCGCTCAGTGTCCCACTCTGTGCTGGCCGCTGGGCATTCAGACACGAACAGGGCAGCCCTTGCCCCCAGGAAGCCCCCTCACCGCCTGGTTGCGGTACACACACAGACGGTCCGCGTGGTGAGAAAAACGTTCCCTCTGTAAACCAGTTTCCGATCCCCAAAGCATTCTCCCGTGCAGTTTTCATTCCACTTCCTCAAAGCAGGTGCTGCTACTCCCCTTTGGGGCCAAGAAATCCAGAGCCCAGCCTGGTGTGGGGTCTGCCCCCGGCTCCCCGGCAGCCAGCAGCAGGTCTGCGGACGACAGTGGGGACGGGTCCCCCTGACCCTCCTCACTTCCACCCCCTGCGCCGGCCTTGCCTCTCCCTCAGGCATCCGGCTGCCTGGTGCCTTTGGAGAGCCAAGGGCTCGCTCCTGGGGCTCTGGCAGCCCTACAGGACTCCCGACGGGCCAGGTCGCTGGCCTGACAATCACAGCAGAGAGGGGCTATAGACTCAGGGAAGAATGAAGTGTCCAGAGCAATTCCCATCTCCTGGCCTTCGCTTCTCTCCACATTACGGCGCAACTGTTCCCCCAGGCCCCAGGGCAATTTAGCAAGTGTATTCTGCATCACTCGAGCAATTTCTGACATGAAGTCTCCCTGGGCTTTCTCGGGTCACCTCTCCTGCTCTGATACCCCCTCTCCTGGCTGCAGGAGACAGCAGCAGGCGCCACCTGGGGCCAGCCAGGCTCGCCTGGGAGAATGACACCCTCCCAGCCAGACTCTTAGAGCAAAGTTTCAGGGCCCCCAGGGCTGGCTGGGGCCTCCGATGATACGCTTGCATTGCCCCGAGCCACTTCCACAGTAGCTTCCACAGACCGGGCTCATTTCACAAAGGCGGAAACTGAGTCACACAAACTTACTTGACCTGCCACGTAGGGAGGCTGCCTGCTGATCTCCATGTCCCATTCTTTTCCCATTCTCCTTTCATCTCCCCCAGGAGAAAGAGCCAAGCTACCCCCAATTTTCTGCATGCTTTGGCCTAAGGTGAACAAATGCCTTGGGCCCTGCGTGATCCTGAAAGCCCCCTGTTGTGCCAGGTGGAACCCTTTAGTGTGTACCCTTCAAGGATGGGGGGCTCCGGGGAGGGGTCGGAGCAAGGGAGGAGCCAGCACTAGATGACCTGGAGGCGGTGAGTCTGTATGCATTTCAGCATCTGGTCCCCTGGTAGGGGCCTCTGCTACTCTGTCAGGAGCTCTGCTACCCTATCAGCCCTGAAGGCCAATGCTGATCCTCAGCGCTCAATTTCCAGAGCTCCTCCTCCTCCCCCAGCCCTCCTCCTCCTCACTCCCTCTCTCCGCTTTTCTCTTTCGCCCTTTCTCTGTCTCTCCTTTTAATATAAAGATGAAAGAAAGGGGCGGGTTCATTCCAATAATTTGAGATCCCTCGTACAGGAGGAGGACATGCAGGATTTGCAGGCGAACAAAAGGGAAAGTTCGAAGAGGCTGAAAATGATCGCGTGCCTATTAAAAATCAGCCAGGCTGAGGCCGGCCTGACTAGCAGACAGGGCCTGTAGCTCCGGGGAAGTGGTACTTAAGGGAATTTGCAATTAAGAGAAGCTTGGAGCCTTGCCACAGATTGCTTCCCTCCTCTTTTTTTTTTTTTTTTTTTTTTTTTAAAGGATCACAAAGCAGGAACCTAAATGGAAGAGGACAATAATGTAAGGTGACAGGTGCCAGTTCGGCAGAAAACACCAGAAGACCAAGTTCCTTACCTAGAGCGTCTGTGCCACGGCCATACGCTCAACATTCCACCTCGGTCTGCAAGGCAGTCTTGGTGGCTGTCCAGGGACAGCTGTCCAAATTCCCGAGAAGCAGGCTCAGCATCCAGGTCCCTCCAGCCCACCCTGGGTAAACATGGGCACCTGCGGGCAGGAGCCCCAGTCCCCTGGTGGGCAGGCCTGCTGCAGGAACCCTGCCGCCTCCAGCTGGGTCCTGTCCTGCCGCCGCTGCCCCCCACCCCAGCCTCTCCAGGGACTTGGCAGCCCCGTCGGCCAGAAGCCACGTGAATCTTTGAAGATGGCTTGTTTCTGTTTTCAGAAGTGACCGACCCAGGGGCCTGGGAGGGACGGTTCGTAGCTCAGGGCTGGGGCGCTCAGGAGGAAAGGGGGCTGCTCCTGCCGGCCGGCTGTGGGAGTGAGCGATCCCCCAGCTGGCGATTAGAAGAGTGGAATGTTTGGGGAGCTGTATAAAACTACAGACTCCTGGGACCCTCGCTCAGATACCACAATGCAGAAGAGCCCGTGGGTCTGTGTGTTCTTCTTTGTAAAAGTCCCCCACGTGATGGTGATGTGGAGGTGGGGTTGGAACCAGGGGCCTGTCGGGCAGGATTTGGAGGCCTTCTCTCCCCAAGAGCCCCCCAACTACTCCTGTTGGCTGGTGCCTCCTTCTCTGGGGTTGGTAGGGACACAAGGACACCATAACCCGCCTTCCAGAGCCCTTCCACCCTGTCCTCTAGCTGAAGCTGGTGTAGCTGGGGGAAGGCAGGTGTGCACGCATGGGTTCGTGCACGCACATGTGGTTTCAGCCATGCACCCGTGTGTTCACGCACGCATGTGCAAGGGCTCCGTGGTAAGGGAAGGGGATCCACCACCAGGGACAGTGAGGGACACAGACACAAGCTTGTCCCCCATCCCTAGGGGGCTCCCTGGCCTCCCTGATGTGCTTCATTGTCACTCTATCCGCCACAGCTCAGTCCCCTGTCGGGGACAGGTCTCCCTCTACGACATTCCCTGCCAGCTTCCCGGGATCAATTTTCACCCCCAGTCCTCACCGCAGCTTCACGTAGCACTTCGTCATTTACAAAGTTGTCTTCACATATATTCCATTTCATTTCATCCTTGTGGCATCTGCCGTGGACCGAACGCTTGTGCCCCGCCCCCTGCACCCAATTTGTATGTTGAAATCCTAACCCTCCAAGTGATGGTATCAGAGCTGGGGCCTTCGGGAGGCGATTAGGTCATAAGGGTGGGGCCCTCATGAGTGGGATTAGTGCCCTAATAAAAGAGGCCCCATAGAGCTCCCACATCCCTTCTGCCACATGAGAACACATCAGAAAGACTCATCTATGAACCAGGAAGCAGGACCTCAACACAGTGCACCTGCCAGCACCTTGGTCTTGGACTTGCAGCCTCCAGGACTGTCAGAAATAAATGCCTATTGTCTATAAGGCACTCAGTGTACAGTATTTCGTTACAGCAGCCCGAAAGCACGCAGGCAGCATCTGTGAGGACACCTGCACGCCTCCATTTCACTGGTGAGGAAACAGGTTCAGAAAGGAAAGATAATGACCTGCCCCCCCTCCCCCCGGCTGGGCAGCACGTAAGGACAAGGCAGATGGGGCCTCAGACTTGATTCCTGACGCAAAATGCTGAGTCTTTTCCAGAAACATGTGTAGGTGTTCAGTGAGCAGGGCTCAGGGCATAGTGCTCTGCAGACGAGGGGGCCTGCGGTTAGCAGGGTCAGCGGGGGCATCTACCCCCAGTCATCAGAGTAAGACCTATGTCCCCTCCCAAGAGGACAAACGCATCAGAGGCATTCAGCTCTTGCCTCATTCAGAGGAGTGGCCTCATGTTGGGACCTGTCACTCTTAACAAGGTTCTCGGCTCAGCTTCGTGGGGCCTGAAACGGTGGGAGGCAGAGGGCTGACTCTGGGGAGGTGACACCACTCAGCCTGGAGAGGGGAGAGGTTCAGGGTGAGATCGGTGGCTGTCCTTATTCCACGATCGTGGCTGCTTTCTTCGGGAGCCTGCGCCCAGCGACGATGGGGTCAGCGCACACACACGTGCAAGCACACACATGCAAGCGCACACACACACAGGGGCCAGGTCTCTGGGTCTCTGGCACGAGGGATCTCCCTTCAGCATAAGAGACTCTCTGCAAAGGCCAAGACTTAGCTCCCCTCCCAGACAGAAGGACACTCAAGGAAACTCAGGTTGCTGGACTCCACATCCTGGGACTGGGCTCCTCCTCCCGGACCAGCATGGGTGACCCGCCATAGCATGGAACCCCTGACTCCACCGGGAGCTGGGGGCCTGGACTGCTACCCACCTTGGTGCCTCGTGAGCTTTGGGACCTCGCGGTCCCTGCTCAACTTCTTTTTGCCTTAGCTTTCTCCCCTAAAACACGGCGTGATTCTACTAAACATTCCTGCAGTGCCAACAAACTGAGTCCATGATTTCTCAATATGCTCACTCTTAAAGATAACCACTAATATGTACTGAGCCAGCTCCACACGCCAAGTGCCAAGTGCATAGCATCTCATTTAATGCTCCTAATGAGAAGGAGTTTTCACGAACCCTCGTGAGCAGAGAGAAAAGAAGTTCAGAGAGGTTCAGTCCTCGCCCAACAGGGAATGGCTGTCAAGGGGCAGAGTGGGGACTCCAGGGCCACTGGGTCTTATCTCCTTTTTTTTAGAGCTGCTTACAAAAAGTATTTCTTTCTCTTCGAAACAAGAGTCCACAGAAGTAAAATTCGCTTACATAAGAAGCAGGGAGCTTGCAATCTAATCAGACCCATGCTACTGTTCAAGCAGATTATTCCAGAAATGCACAACCAGACCAGTGTCCTACAGGGTCACTCACTATGCTTCTATGTCACAAAATGCTTCTCTCAGAGTCGACAGTGGATGTCTTTTGCTTTTACCAACCAGCAGCTGTTTGGCCTTCTGGGGGAAAAGGAAATCCTATTTCTCTCTGGGGAATCACTCCCAACCCTGCTTTGCATGCCGTTGGCTCCAGGGGGAAGGGGGTGGGAATGTGTCATCTAACCGGGGAACAACAGGTCCATCATTTCCCTGGCTGTGGTGACGGTTTGGGAGATGTTCCTGTGACCTCGACAAATCCAACGAGTCGCAAGACATTTTAAAAAATGATCTAAATAAGCCTGTTGAGAACTCTTCTCTTGTGACATTGGCTATGGTTCTGGCAGCTGTGGGCTCCGAGCTGGGAGCAGCCTCCTTGCCACTGCTTAAGGCTTGCCTTAACAAGCTGACATAGGGCCGCCTGGGTGGCTCAGTGCTTTAAAGCCTCTGCCTTCAGCTCAGGTCATGATCCCAGGGTCCTGGGATCAAGGCCCGCATCGGACTCTCTGCTCAGCAGGGAGCCTGCTTCCCCCTCTCTCTGCCTGCCTCTCTGCCTACTTGTAATCTCTCTCTCTCTGTCAAATAAATAAATAAAATCTTTAAAAAAAAAAAAAGAAGCTGACATAAAAGGGAACAAGGCTGGTACCTAAAAATGTCAACCCTACCCCCCTCCCCCCCCCCCCCCGCTTGATTTTAAGCCTATTTGAGTCTTCTGTTCTGTCCGTTGCAACCAGGAGAGGCCAACTGACCTAAGAGCATTAAAGAGGTCAAGAAACCCAACGACATGTTCCTGTCCTCATGGGAGGTAAATCACTTCCAAGGTGAGATCTCCTTGCTAGGAAAAATTCCCACCTGCCTGGAATTTCTGGGGATGCCCAGCCCCCAGGACTGAGGGGGTGCCCGGAGTTTCTCTGACAACAGAGGTGAATCTCTGGGACTCCTTGGAACAACCTGGCTGGACACAAAAGCCTGAGAGTCGGCAGTGAGATGTCACCTTTCCCGTCCCTCAGACGGGGAGACCCAGCAGGGCTGCCCTGGGGAAGACCAGTGTGTCTGGGAGAGCCGTCCTCTCCCACCAAGCCACCCACCAGAAAGGGCACCGACGGGGGACACGTCCAGACACAAAGTTTAAATAAACTCATAAATCCATGTAAATTTGCATACGGTATGCCCTCAGCTGTACCTCCTCCATTCACAGATTGAAGTTCTAACCCCCAGTGCCTCCGAATGTGACTGTACTGGAGACAGGGCCTTGCAAATGAAGTCACATGGGTGAGTCCCGACCCCCCCTCTGTGAGCAGAGATGAGGGAGGGCAGAGGTGCGCACAGAGGGAGGACCATGCAAGGACACAGGGAAAAGACAGCCGTCCACAAACTGAGGACAGAGGCCTCTGAGGAAAAGCCTTGATCTCAGTCTGGCTTCCGCAATTGCGAGAAAGTCCATTTCTGTCCTTCAAGCCACCCAAGCTCTGGGCCTTTGTTAAGACAGCCCGAGCCTCAAACAAATACAGCGTGTAAGTTAAATTTTATAAATGGTGATGTAAGAATATTTATTCTTGATTATATGCGTGTACACTGTGTGTGTTTACCTACACGTCTTAGGTCTGTATCTACCTGTGTATCTTTGACTCCACCTGTCTCTTTGTAGGCGTATTTTTGCTAGCAACCTCCATGTCCCCTCCAATGTCACAGAGCAAGACCCACTTTCCTCCCAGGTGCCCTGCACTCCAGCACGCTGTCCCCACACAGGCTGGGCTTTGCTGTCCCCCAACGCTGGCCATGTCCCAAACTGGTGACCCTCAGCTCGGCCTGCACACTGAATGAACGGCTGCTTGCGCTGCAAGGCTACAAGCTTCCATCGGCTTTCCAAGAGACGGAGAGTCACTTCCTGCTCTGTGCACACCTCTGTGGAGACGCGTGCTCCCTGCGTGCTAACTGTCCATTTGTGGGCTGTCTCCACCCCCCCCCCACCAGCCCAGCAGCCCCATGTGATCCTTGCAGTGGGCAGAGTCCAGGTTGGATGAAGAGGGTGCGGAACCGTGGGGGTGCCCCCGGCTCCTGGGCAGCCTGCTTGCTCGGGAGGGCGTGGGGGGCTGGGGTCTCCTGTCCCCTCCAGGAGGGATCAAGGGCACAGTTCTGGTGGCTCCGCCACTGCCACCGAGGGAGCCCAGCTGATTGCGCAAACAAAAGCTTCAAGTTCCGCGAGGGTGGAGAGAGAATTGCAGGGGCTCTCGACAGCAAATTAGGCATTTAAAGCCAAGCGCAGTGGCTTTCGGAGATTAAATGCATTACAGATGCGCTAAACACCAGGCGAGCCAAAGAAAAGGTAGACAGCTCCCGCTCCCCTTGGGCAGCCGGGTGGGCGGGGCGCAGAGCAGGGCGCAATCAGGAAGCCTGAACCACAGGCCCGCAGGCCTCGGTTTTCATTTGCAGTCAAGGCCACGGTCCCTCTTCTCCCAGTCCCAGAAACATGGCCCTTCGTCGGGCTCCTTTCACAGGCCCCATTGCCAAGAGAAGGGCAAATTACCCGGAGATAATGGTGCTGATTATGGGATGTGGCGGGCCTTGTCCATGAGGACGGGCATGCCTGGCTGGTCTGTCCCTTGGTGCCGCGGCGGGTCCCAGTGCTCCTACCTCACCCTGACTGCCGCCGGGAGTCTCCTGTCTCTTCCCCGAATGGGGCACATTTAGGCTCCTTTGCAAGTTCATTTTTTCTCTTCATTTTATCCTTTTTTTTTTTAATCCAGGAATGTAAGCAAGAAAGTTCTAGAGTGCAGAGCATTCTAGAAGGGGAGCGGGTGAGATTCTAGGGGGTGGGACAATGGGAGTCCGATTCAGGGCATCCAAGGATGTGGGTGCTGGTCCCTGCACCTGCCACAGACTCAGCTTTGAGGGTCCGGGGAAGGTAAGTGCCCCTGGGGACCCCTTCAGCGTCTGCACCTGGGAAGCAGGAGCCCGACCAAGCTGCCATTCCCTACCTCACAGTCAGGAGGGCGAAGTCTTTAGGCTCCTGAAGAAATGTCAGGGGACTGGGCGATTCTCAGTCTCTTCTGAAAAGGAGACAAAAGAAAATTAACTTGAGTTGCAGCTTCAAGGACTCTAGTTAGCCCTAAAAAACCAGAATGATCCCAGAGGGCTGTTGCTGAACTGGAGAATTGGATATGCCAGGAAGTTTCCAAAGTTCCTTTTCTCTAAAACTCGAAAGACTCACAGCAACGCATAGATAGACGATGCATGTGCTCCCCCTGAGGCGGGGCTGGATGGACCTCACGGGCCTCTGAGCAGACTTCATTTACCTCCCATTTGTCAGGGTCCTCCCCCCGGCCACACCCAGGCCCCCTGTGTACGCGGCATGGTGATCCAGCCCTCCACTGAGACCCGGCAGGGGGGTGTATGAACCCTAAAACAAGCACACGGAAGTTGGGTGACTTCATCCAAGTCACCCCTCGGCTGTGTGTGGGCGTTGAGTCCGAACGCAAGTCTGACCGCTTTCCAAAGCCACACTTTCACCAAGGTGCACTTCCTCTCTTGCTAGGAAGGGGGGGATGTGGAGGGGAAGGTGGGTCGTGAGGGCTCTGGGTGCATCTCCCTACAAGCTCAGATGGAAACCATGGCTCGCCATGCTGCATATGCAGCCACAGTCCTGGCGAAGGAAGGGAAGGAAGGGTGACATCTGAGAGGCCAGTTCTGCGTCCTCCCTTCTCCGAGGAAGCCGCCGAGTCCCGGGCCGGGACTGAGGAGGGGCCGGGGGGCCTCCCAGGACGCCCAGCGGGTGCAAGCGCCTGGCCCAGGACTTCAGAGACTGCGGGCTGACAGCAGCCACCTGTGATCAAATATTCCTTTTGCTCCTTCTTTGGGCTAGAAGAATTGCTGCCACAGGGCCACGTGCTTCCTGACAGTGTGGAGGAGCAGGCCGTGGCGTCCTGGGAGAGAGAGGAGGGACGGTCAGCCCTGGCAGGACCGGGAGTGGAGCCTGGGCCCCCGAGCAGCCACAGAGCCCCCCCTGCAGCCCCGGGAGCCTCGGACACGGGAGAAGCGCTCCCAGATGTCGTGGCTTCCAGAACAGAGGGCCCCCCTGGCCCCGCTTCCCTGCACCCACTAGTTCATGGGAGGGCCCAAGGTGCAAATGCCCCTGGGTGCTGAATGCGAAGCCCAGGCTGAGGGCCAGGAGTCATGGCTGCAGGTGAGCAGAGAGAGAGGGGGCGACCAGAGACGCGAGGCGCAGGGTCCATCTCCACCCCCGGGCTGGGGCTTTGTGCCATCTGCCCACGGGACTGCCACCCTGCTTCTTCGTCGTGACCAGCAAGGGTGAGGACACCTGTGCCAAAGAGCAGTGGGCAGGGTTCAGTGCGTGAGCGCACTGACAGGGTCTGGAAGTGTGCCTGCCGTGAAGTGAGCACCGTGGGAGTGCCAGCTGTCAGGCTTGTCGCCGCGGTCCCCACTGCTCCTGCTATAGGAAAACCGCTGGGAAGAGAACGGAGGAAGCCGTGCGAACACGGGAGCACGAGGAGCAGAGATGAGGTCTGGTGCTCTTTCTAGTGGGACTCCCCGCCCCAGGCTCCTTCCCGGATGTCGGTCCCAGCCTCACTCAAAGGCCTGGCTTTGAAAAGACTGTCTCTAAAGAGACAGACTGGGGGGCGAGGGCCACCAGCTGGCCCAGGTCTTAGCCCTGAAGATGTCCTATGTCCCAGGAAGCTCCTCATTCCCGGGCAAACCGGGGCAGTCGGTTCTCCTTCATCAAATGTCATCTCCGAGAAGACAGCGGGGGGCCACACGTTCGATCATATATGAAGTTGCTTAGTGCCCAGTGCGCTGGGGGCTGAGCACCCCCCCTTCCCTCCTCCCCTCCCTCTTCCTTCCTTCCTCCCTCCCTTTCTTCTCCCTTCATCCTTCTCCCCTTTCCTTCCTCCCTCCCTCCCTCCCTCCTCACTGAGCCTGGATTCTCCTCTTCCCTCCTCCCCTCACGTGCGCCCAAGGCAGGTGCAGACACACCTGTGAAACGGCAGAATCCGAGGCCAGATAGAAAGGGATGAAGGAAGCCTGTGCATCACCGGGGGCTGGGGGCTGGGTGGGGGCCCAGCTCCACCTCACTGCTTATTAATACCAAGGTTCTTTTTTTTTTTTTTTAAAGATTTTATTTATTTATTTGACACAGAGAGAGAGATTACAAGTAGGCAGAGAGGCAGGCAGAGAGACAAGGAGAGGAGGAAGCAGGCTCCCTGCCGAGCAGAGAGCCCGATGCGGACCTCGATCCCAGGACCCTGAGATCATGACCTGAGCCGAAAGCAGAGGCTTTAACCCACTGAGCCACCCAGGCGCCCAATACCAAGGTTCTTGCTGGCAACATTGTTCTCACCAAGTCCCAATCCCGTCTGGGTGGGCCCGGAGACACTGGGGACCGGAGGCTGGGAGGCGGCTGAGAGGTTGGAGGATGAACAGGGGCTGGACCCCCACCTCTAAGGCCCAGTGTCCCCTTCCTCCCCACATGGGCTTGCATCGCTATTAATCTCATCAAGCTCTTCCCAGCAGGAGAGAGGGGCTGCCAGTGGCTGTCCAGGTGTCTGCGCGTGTTTGTTTGTTCTGTTTAACACAGAGGGAAGGAGGAGGCTGCAGAGCAAGCACAGGCTCGGAGCTCAGGAAAGAGAAAGGCCTCGTGTGCAGGGGCTGGTGGGCAGGTCGGAGGGACGATCTTTGAGCGGCCCCGGCACGCAGTTCTGAGAGTCAGTCAAGCCAGAGTGGAAGGAAGAACAGGGGAGGGGCCAAGGACGTGCGGGAGAGGGCTCCAAGGGATGGGTCCCAGGCTTGGACCCGGCAGGCTCCCCTGCCACCCCTGGGGTCAGGGATTGGGGGAGAGGTCTGGCCTCCGGGACCACAGGGCCTTGCGACACAGCGCTGACTGAGAATGCAGTTGCGGTCAGCGGAGCCACGGAGGGGGGTGACGCCCCTCCTGGCACACAGTAGGTGCTCATCGAGGTTCCGGCCCCTGATGGAGGAAACTGGGCTGTCCTGGGTGCCCCTCTCCTCAGCCACCCCCCTTGAGGAAGGCACAGGGGGAGCTCAGTGGAGGGCCTCGCCCTTACAGACCTGCTCTGCATTGCAGACCGAAACCGGGAAAGGGGTTCTAGAAGGACCTTTGCAAGATTTCAGGTGCCATCTCTCGGGGGCTGTGTCCTCTGACCTTGGCCCCTCGCACCTTCCCCAGCTGCCCTGGTGCATGGGGGGTGGGTAGGGGGGTAGGGGGCGGCTCACCTCACCTCCATCAGCCAGGGACAGAGCTCCGGACAGGCAGGAGACCCATGGGCAGGAAGGAGCGATGCACGTTGGGTCTCTGCTCTCTGCAGCCCACTTCCTGGAGCAGAAGCCGGGCACAGCTGCCTCCACTAGTCCCTGATGTCGCTCAAGCTGCACGTGCAGACCACGCCTCGCAGAGGTGCCCGTGGAAGGAAGGGCGGGGCTGACCTAGGCGGGGCCCTCCCCAGCGGCCTCTCCCGGGTGCCGGGGCTGGAACGTCAGCTGGGTCGCCCTGGGATTTGTCGGAAGGGCAAGCCCTTCACCAGTGCCCTGGACGCAGAGGGCCGCTCCTTGTCCTAGCACCTAACAAACGGAATGGTTTTTTTTCTCCTTGAAAATGTAAACATCCTTGGGCGCCTGGGTGGCTCAGTGGGTTAAAGCCTCTGCCTTCAGCTCAGGTCATGATCTCAGGGTCCTGGGATCAAGGCCCGCATCGGTCTCCCTGCTCAGCGGAGCCTGCTTCCTCCTCTCTCTCTGCCTGCCTCTCTGCCTCCTTGTGATCTCTCTCTCTCTGTCAGATAAATAAACAAAATCTTTAAAAAAAATAAAATAAAAAAGAAAATGTAAACATCCTTGAGAGCATTTATTTTTAAACTTCCATTCCCCGCACCTAGGCAAGTGCTGGGCTCAATATTGTTGAATGAAGACACGAATTAGGCAGCATTATCTTCCCATCCCCCCCCCCCCCCAATTTACAGATGATGAAACTGAGGTAGAAATCATTAACTCACTCCTAAGGATTCCCCCCTCCCAGCTTTAGGCTTTTAGGAAAGGCACGTTGTTCATCAACAACCAACCAGTACGCCCTGGAACTGGAGATTCTTCGACTGGTCTGACTTGCTTCCCTCCTAATGCAAGGACAGCCCCTTTCCGGCAGCGAAGATCAGCTGAGAACACACCCCCATGGTGGGGAGGCTGCCATCTTAGAAAGTCTTCAACCCCCACGTCCAAGTGCTCCGTAGAATCAAGAGCTGTCTCCACTACGCATCTTTCTTTTGCTGCATAGAAGGGGAGGGGGGCTTCAAATTACTTTAGCTCTAGATCTCACAATTATTCTCCCTCTCTCTAATTTGGATGTTGATGTATTAGCTACAGCTTTGCCTTCTAGGCTAGAAATTGTTCCCCCCTCGCCCCCAGCCCTGGAATTATACATCCAGATAGAGGAGTGTTCATTAAAGTAAGATTAGGAGAGGGTGCTATGTGAGAGGTATGTAATCTTTTGCAAATGGTTAGTAAATTGGAACTACCCCAATTACCATCTTGTTCATCACACGGGGCTGAATTACTCTGCCTGGGACGGAAGTCTCAGCCACAGCTCTGCTCAGCGCACATTTCATAAATATTGTATACACATGATATTCTCAACCATCTGCTTCGCTGGTCGCCGAGCACATTTTCTGACTTTCTGGTTGACTGCAGAGAGTGGCGGGAGCAGGGCGGCTGTCCTGCCTGCCGGCCTCAGTGCCCAGCTGGGCAGGCCCTCCCTGCCCAAGGGCTGTGCCGACACCACGTGTCTCAGGCACGCACCCGCGCACCCCGCTCAGGACTGCGCCGGCCGCAGGCAAGACAGCCCCTCCAGCATCTCTGCGGGGCTCCAGGCCCGGCGTGCTGGAGGGCTGTCCCGGCAGAGACCGTCTCTAGAGGGGGCACGCAGAGGCTGACAGGCTGAGAACATGCTCCCTCCCTGACCCAGGAAGCGGTGGGGGCCGGGGTGGTGTCCCGGGTCAGCCGTGGGTTCTGCCTCCGGCTGGCGGGGGCCCCCGGTCTGTAACTTGGGGTGATGCACCCACGGTTCTCACAGTCCACTGAATGTCAGAGCTGGGTCCAGCTCTCTTACCTACCCCTTTGGCTGGGCTAGAGCTGCTCTCGCTGACCACTTTGTTTCCCTAAAATCCCACGTCTGTCCAAGAGGCTGTGAAGTATAGTGATTTAGAGGGAGGATCCTGGCATCAGAATAACTGGATTTAAAGCCTGCCATGCTATTGACCAGTGGTGTGATCCTGAGCAAGTAGTTTAACCAATCTGTGTCGGGTTTCCCACCTGTAAAATGGGTATAATTACAATACTAACACCTACCCTTTAAGGTTTTGGTGAGTTAATACTTAGAACAGTACCTGGTATACAGTAAGTGCTCAATAAACGTCAGCTATTATTTTACTGAAAAGGTATTTTGGGTTCCTTTCTGAATCTCAGCATTTCCCACAAACAGCAAGCGTGTCTATCAGAACGCTTGGACTAGATATAAACTCTAATCAGGAAGGAACCAGAGAGAAGGGGCCGGATCCTTTAAGGTGCCATGTTTTACAGACATTATTTCATTTCTTTCTGACGGGTCCTTGAAACAGACATAGATTTATGTCCATTGCACAGATGAGGAAGGTGAGACTCAAAACATTTTAAGAAGCAGATTTCCTGTTCTTGCCTTTTCAAAACCTTTAGTGTACTGTTGGTTTTACAATAAAATCCAAAATCCTTAACGCGGCCCATGAAGTCCTCCCTGATCTGGTTCTAGCCCACGGCCTTGTTCAACCCCTGCTGGTTCCTGGGACTCCTGCCTCGTCAGCCTGGCCTCTGTTCGCCCCATGTACCATCTCGCTTCAGGGCCTTTGGCCACACTTGTTTCTTCTGCCTGGACTTGACCTCCCTGTCCCCTTTTGCTGAAATCCTTCCTGGGCATCCCTCCTGTCTCAACTTTCACTTCCCCAGAGAAGCCTCCCTGGGATCCCCCGGACGGGATAAGGCCCCCCCCCCCACGTGCTTGGACAGTGACCACCATGTCCCTTTCATAGCCCCTCTCACCACCGTAGCCGAACACCCCACTGTGTGTGTGGTCTTTGCCTTACCGGGGGCAGGACTCAGGGGGCCACAGTGTGTATTAGCCAGGAGAGGCGGGGGCTATGCCACGGAGACATGAGTCCCCAGTGTCAGTTTTCTCTGCCATGCCGTGTGTCCCAAGGTCACTCGGGGATTGGGAACAGCAGAGGCACCCGCACCGTGTGCGGTGCCCTCGGGGACGTCCCCCCTTCTCAGTGGCTGCGGCGGGGAGAGTGGGGGGAGACAGAGACTGGAGACTCGTGTGCAAGCACATCCCCTCTGCTCCCCGCCACATACCCTGTACAACGGCGAGGGGGCTGGGACCTTGGGTGGGGGCAAGTGGGGTATTTGATCTGCCACAGAAACCTTACCAGCTTGCTCCCTTTTGTGGTACCATGCCTTGTGCATGGGCTGGGACGTAGGACTCCCTAGATAGCTGTGGAATGGATGAGGGTGTCTATGCAGGTCCGGCAGGATCACCCAGTGAGTGGTGGAGCCTCGGACCACGATGCTCCTGATTTCAAAACCTTCGGCCTTTGCGCTCTGCCTGGTTGTCTCCCGTTTTCTGGAATGCTTTTCTCCTCTGTACGCAGAGGACAGAGGAGCAAGCGTTTAGACACTTAATAGATTTGTTTTTCCTGATGAAGGTGATGAAAGCTGCATGTCCTCCAATCAGCCTTGCAATCAGCCATGCAGCTACTCACCCAAGACAAGTGGCAATTCAAATTCAGCGAGCGTTTCTTAAGTGCCTACTATGTGCCGGGCGTGTCATCTCGGCACGTGTGCACAAAGGGCTAGTGAGCTGAACGCCGCAGTGAGCTGAGCGCCGCGCTTCCTGCTTTCCAGGCGGCGAGACTGATGCTTGGTACTGAAGCTGGATTCAAAGGCTGGCTGGCCTGAAGCCTGGCACCCTTTCCCGTGCAGCATCCAGGGGCTCCCATACGAGAGCACACGTCAGAATCGTCTAGAGGACGCCTGGACGTGCAGGCTACTGGGCCCTATTCCAGGAGCCTCTGATTCGAAAGCTGTGGGTGGGCCCTGCAAATCTGCACTGTGAATGAACTCCAGGCGATGCCCTCTGGCCGCACCCCCCCCCTTGGAGCCACACCCAGTGGCAGGCTTCGAGGCCCACTTCCATCATTAAGGTGGCTCAGGGGTCTGGGCTGGGGAGGAGGGGATCAGGAACATAACACCTCGGGGGCGGGTGTTTGGCACTTCCCCGCGAGGCTGCTGCAATCGAAGTATATAAAATGAGAGGGTTGGACTGGACGAGCTCGGAGGTGCTCGGCAGATCTGACATTCTATATTCTATGATTGGATGAACTAAACCAAAGCTACGGATTCCATTTAAGACTCTTCCTAGGTGGGAAGTGCTACAGACTAAAAATCCTGTAACAGTAAATGCCTAGGGGAGTCGAGGAGTCTCCGAGGAGCCTGTGAGCTCACCGTACCCCAGGGACCCCAGGACACTGTAAGAGGCGACCCCGCTGCGCAAGGAGCTAACAGCCCGGTGTGGGGAGAACACACGCACCTGAGACCACGGGAGGAAAACGTGTCAGGATAGAACCAAATGTTAACTGGTGTGAGTCTGCTTAGGGGATGCCGGCCGGGTCTGGGAAGCCCCAGGGAGAAGGTAGGACTCCCAGAGCCTAGAAGTTTGACAAGAACCTATAACCAACATTTGTACGACCCCATAGCATTTTTATCTTCCCGGTCCCCGCAACCCGGGGCGAGGTGGGTATTTTAAGGGTGAAGACACAGACGCGGAGACTTGCCCACAGTCAACTTTCATTGCGGGGGGGTTGGGATTTGAACCTAGGCCCGCCGATAACAAAGCTCGTGTCCTCTGGGAGATGGGGCAGGAGGGACGAGAGGGATGGCACACCTTGCCTGGGGCCACGTGGGGGGGGGAGGGTCCTGAGGGAGATGATGTAGTGGAAGAGGCTGGCTGGGGGAGGTACGTTAACTCAGCAGCCCCAAGAAGCCTCCCTGATGTGATGGAGAAACTAAAGATCGTGGGCTGGATGCAAGCAGGGTTTCCCACGGCTGCCAGTGTCACCCTCGGATGATGTGGGGAGCAGCCAGGGCCCTGACAGGGCCGTGCCCCGAGGCACAGCCATTCTGGGTCTTCGAGGTCCTGGGTGTCTAGCACCTGTCTCCAGGCTACCGAGGGGCCATGCGACATGTTTGCGAGAATCGGAAAAAAGGTGCGCCTTCCAAGAAGATGCATTTGGGCTTCGGGTCTCCCTGCTTGGCTAGCAGAAGGTGGGCTGGTTCCCTGTCCTTGATCCGACACCCTCGTCAAGTGGACAGTCTGTGCAACTGTACCAACTGGTGGCCTGTCTCCCTCCCACCTCGCACGCACACACACCCACACCTGGACCAACACCCTCTCCTTGCCCAGGGAACTCACTTCCTTGAGGGAACCAGAAACCTCTGTGGCTTCAAGCCACTCCAACCCTCCCTCCCTCCCTCCCAAAAGGTTTTCCCACCGAATCCCTTCTCAGAAGGGCTGCTGGCTGTGGGTTGGAAGCAGCTTTGAGAATAAAACCTACAAGGTCAGGGAGAAGCTGAGTCAGAAGTAGTCAGATTCTGTATCTGACTTTAAGGATAGAGTAACAAAGGAGATAGTGCCCAGAGGCACCGTCAAGGACAGACAAGGCTTTCGAGGCGCCCCCTCCCCTCATCAAACTGTTAAAATGGAATACAAAGCTCAAGTCTTTATTACAAAAAAAAAAAAAAAAAAAGGGAGCAGCCGCTGAAGAGTGTGAGCCAGTGGGGGGGGGAGGAGCGAGCCCCGCTGAAATCAATACCGGCCAGGACAAGCATTATCCCATGTGGAACACCTCAAGCCCCTGCCTAGAAAATTTGATTGGATCTTCAGAAAAACCTATTAGTGTGTTGTCAGGACCTTCTGGTGATAACTGACCAGCGCTCGCCAATCGATGTGCTTCACTTGTGCAGCTGCTGATTTTTTAACAGCATAATTGTTTTTTTAATAACGGGCTGGCTCGCCCACTCCAGCAAGCGGGGAGTCAAAGCCAGACTCCCGACTTAAAATAGAGAGACACACGCAGCTCCGGCCACTTCTTCCTAATTGCACAATTACGTTACGGAGCACCGGGGATGGGAGGGCCGCGCTGGGGGTGAGGCCTTTTTTCAGCGAAGCCCAGAGAGTGAAGAAGTCACAGAAGTAATTACACAAGTCAAAACTGTTTACTAAATGAAATGCGTTCTCCACAAAGGAACCTTTATTTATTTTTAAAGAAAAAAGGGCAAAAATTGCATGATCTCAGCATGACGAGGATAGCATAAAGCGACGGCGGAATTAGTGGTCAATTATTACAGCTTCTTAATTTTCAGCCCGAGAGCTGGCAAGGCATCTTATTGGGGTTTTTAAATGCACTGTCACAACAGCAGTATTTCTGCTCTTTACCATGCCTTGGATCTGAGATGTCAAAGTACTTTACAAACAAATAACTCGAAACAATTTGGGATTGAGGCTCTTTATAGATGGAGAGCAGGGCCCGGGGAGGAAGCAATTTGCCCAAGGTCACGGGCTGAATCAGAGGCACAGCTGGAAACACTACTCATGGATGCTGGCTCCCGGAGCCGGAGCTCATCACCAGCAGGCTGCCTCCCTCCCACGCACACACCGAAACAAAACCCGAAAGCTGGAAGACAGCAACGGGGCAGAGAAGTCACCTGCCCTCCAAAGCCCGGGGTGTCCACACTGACAATTTGCTGTACAGATGGGAAGCTGGGCGTGCGGGTCGGGTATCTCTGCAGACTGCCGCTGCTGAAACCAAGAGAATCGGGCGCTAATGAAAGTTTACAGTGTTCTCTGCATATTTGGGGCAGCTCAGCTTTCCATCTTGAGACCCCCGTGTATTTGTCAGATTCTTGCAAAGCACCAGCCTCCCGGGAAGGTACTCTGGTACTCTGCCCACCTGGAAGTTCTCGGCCTTTCCTGGGCTGGCTCTCTCGCGAACCTGCCCCTGTGGGCTCCCGTGCAAGGGGTCAGGGTCAGGGTGCAAGATTCAGAAGAGGAGAGGAGAGAGAGCAGGACAGGGTGGGAGAAAGGGGGAAAGGAAAGAGGTGGGCCTGGTTTCCAACCTTCGCAGGCTCTGGGACCTCTTCTGACCCAGCCTCTATCCCGCACTATACAGCAAAATCCATTACAATTCCTCAGATACAATTTATAGGTGATTATTTACCAGTTCAGTTTGGTTGCAATTTACTGGTCAGCAACATTACAGTTTTGTAAATATTTAATTAAACATGTAATAATTTTGATTTTACAGTTTTCTTCTCTGTATTTGGAGCTCATTTTTTTTTTCTAGATCTCAAATATGTTCACAGGGTCTGGAAATGTTTATAGGACATAGGCACTACCCATATCGACATTAATGGGTAAAGCAGCCCAGAGGGTGAGAGAAAAAGGGGGACGGATGAAGCAAAACAAAGTTGACCAGGACAGTGAGAAAACAGAACCGAAACCAAACAGAAATTCGGCAAAGCAGACAGGAGTTGCAGAAACTATAAAATTGCTGGTTAGAGAGAGAAAGCAGGCCTTACCAAGATATTTCCAGTAAAAGAGACAGACGGATGAAAGACCAGTCCAACCACAGAAGAAAAAAAAAACTCTCTTATTATTCAATAATTTATTGAGCACACGGCCAGATACTGCGCGTGGCTTCAGAGATATGGAGCCGGATCAGATATAGGCTCTACTCTCCAGGAGTTTACTGTTTTAGTGAGGGAGACAGAAAGGTAAACAAACGGTTCAGGTATGTGATAAAGACTCAGATGGAGGTAAGCGTGGGGGGCTGGGCAGGTTCAGAGGAGGAACCCGGGGGAAGGACTCTTGGGATGTTCAAAGGCACGGACGCGTGGACGGCAGGGGCGGGAGCTTGAGGAAGGCCCCAGGTAGGGGTGGGGGCAGGGGGCGGGAGAAGGAAGGCCACCGGTGAGGCTGAGAAGCCAAACTAAGGTAATTTAGGCAGGGAGCATTTGGATGGATTCCGCAGCCAAAGGTCAACCAGGAGTGGTTTCCAAGGCGGGGAGGGGGAGGTAGGGAGGGACCGGTTTACCTGTGTTTGGGACTCTGATGGGGCGGGGCGCAGGTGCAGAGGGGTGGGGCTGGGGACCAGAGAAGAGCCCTCACCCTCTTGTGGTGGGAGGGCAAGGGCTGTATGAGGGAGGGGACAGGGTGAGTTTGGGTCAAGCCAGAGAAGAGTTCAGCGGGCAGGGGGCAGGACTTGGGAACGGGTGAGAAGTGGGAGACGAGGAGAGGGAGGAATCAAGGATGACTGTGAGTGGCTGCTGCTGCTGTTACCTGGCGGAGGGAGTTTAAGGAAGAAGGGCAGGCGTGGAGGGAAGTTTTCATCTCCCCAGAGCCCAGGGATCCTAAGGCAGGTGCCATGCTGGAGGGATCGTGTCCCACTGAGGCCTCTGAAAAGCTGCCAGGAAAACCCAGAAAAACCTGGTCACTGCTGGAGGGGTAGTGTCCAAGCCAGACACAACCCCTGTGTGCTCCCTAACCAGCTATGTGACCTGCGTGCCAGCTAGTGCGATGGCGGAGCTGGGAGACAAAGATCTCTATCAATCACGGCGAATTCAGTGGGTTAAACTCCCATCACCCAGAGCCGACCCTTTCCTACCGGAGGAAGTAATGAGCTAGAAATAAGTGCTATCTGAAGCTGAGTCTAAGTAGATCTGTGATCATGGACATTTCAAGCCATAGCTTCAGCCTGGGCTTTCAAACGGATGGATGGTGTAGCATGAAATTGCCAAGACGAAGGAGACAGTACACGTGGCTGGGGAAGTGGCCGGGGCCATCCACGGAGCTGGACTCCCAAATCCTGGCCCGGGACTCGCTCGGCATTCGCGGGAAGTAAACAGCCCCGGAGGAAAGCGGCCGCATTTCTTTCCCGGTCTTCGACGGTGGCAAAGGGAAGACAAACGAGGGCTCTCTGGTTTGGGGACGGCATGAATGAACCACACATGTCCATAAATAAACCAGGAACTCTCCAAACACGCGGCTCGTTTGTTCACACACAAGCCAGGCTGGCAGCCCTCTTGCCGAGCCCTGTTCACAGTTGGATCCTTAATGCATTGTGAGCGTTCAATCAAACTTTTAGTGGTGAAACTCTGGGAGCAAAAAGCCAGCTAAGCCCAAATGGTCCCTTTGCTTTTCCATCTTTTGTGGCTGCCTGGCTGTGCTCGTATGGGTTTTGTTGTCAACAAACTCCTGGCTTGCCTTTGAGCACTCCAAATTACTGAAAATGACTACAGCTTAAGACTGGCAGGATGATTGTTAAAAACAGCCCTGGCATTAATCATAGCTTAAGAGCTTTTGGAAAATGATTCTAATTCAGAAGGGGTGGCTTACAAAGAGGCTTGTCGAAAGCGGAGCAGACATCAACTCCTGAAAGGCGAAAAGCCTCCTTGGTACCCACACCTGGCTTCTTCGGAAATCCAGCTGGCAGACGTGTGCGGGGGGCACAGCTAACGCCACCAGCTCAGCCCATCTGAGACCACCTTGGGTTTTCCACGGGTTTCAAGGCACCCGTCCCCCCGATCTGGCGCCCCCCGACCCCCCCGCCCC
>LNAC01000069.1:4620162-4640563 GCA_002007465.1 Ailurus styani
GGGGCGTGAGCGGAGGAGAGAGAGCGGCTCGGAGCCCCAGCCTCTCCCGACGCCTACTGCCCGCGCCGGCGGGCTCCGTCCGCGCCCGACCCTGGGGAGGAAGCCGGCCCGGGGCCCCCATCTCTTCTCTCGCGCCACGGCGTCCGTAAGAAGTCCATAAAGAGAGTAAAGGATCACTTGGTAACATTAATTTTTTTTTATTAAGAAGACAGATATTTTATAGTACTTCTTTTTTTTTCTTTTTTTTTTGTAAAAATGGTATACATGAACCAATACAAAATGCGAATGGGAACATATGGATATGGAATTTCTTACACCGTAACATTGTTCATGTACACCTTAAAAACAGAACTGGCCTAAAGGGAAAAATAAGACGTCGGTGTGACTAAAGAACAAGCTTATTTGGCATCAATTATACATCCTTCATTATTTTATATTCCTTTAAAAAACACAAAAAACAAGTTTGTTCTTTCTTCACTCTAAAAAAAGTGATCAACCTGTACAAAGTAATACTCAACAATACATTTCAAACAGTGCACTGTATACTTAAGAAAAAATACATAAACCAATATACAACTAAAACCCATTAATTTCCTGTTTTTGCTGTTTTATTATTTTTTTTTTCTTTTCCAATGTGTGGGGCCTACACTTTGCAATCTACCTGAGACGGAAAACACCAATTGAAACACATGAACCTGAGACATGTCAACATTGTAAGCCATAAAGTTACATCAGGAACACTGCACTACTGTACACTTTTTAAAACAAAGATGGGAGGTCCCAAAAATGAGATGCCAATTTTGTGAGCAATGGCAGGCTTTTTCTTTTCCCCCTAAAAAGAACAACTGAAAAGACCTTTCAACAACATGCTAAATGGTTCTCACCCTTTGATGAGGTTATACTACGGTCAGAATGGGTGCTAAGGGCTCGGAATAGAGCTGCACATTATAAAATTCATTGAAAAAGGGATGTTCGTTGTGGCTTGTTTGTCTTGGTTAAGTGCCTAGGGATAGGAGGGGGGAAACAAAATCCTGCTCAGTATGGATTTTCTTTTACATATCAGTCCGTTCCCAAAAGGCCCCCATATTGCAATGGTTCTATCAAAGATTAAAACAAAGACAAGAAAAATAAACACACTTTCAAATAACAAAGAGTTGATACTTTTTTCCCCTTAAATAAATCAGCGTAAGTTTTCCACATAATGTAACAATAGTAAAAATGCACCTTGCAAAATCCAAAATTACTCACTGAAAATGTTATATAATATATATTTATATATATATATATATCTCTTTGTTGATGCCATCTTTCCATAGGGACTGTATTCTGGAGTCTGGAGCCTTACCAAAACATATGGTAAGAGTTTTTAGTTTTCGTCCTTCGGGACTACTTCTAGATTTCCTAGACGTTTCAGTGAAAATCTCCACATTGCTTTAAAAAAATGGTAACTTGACTCCTCTACCTTTTCCCGAGGCTCCCCATCTAAGATATGTTCAAGGTAACTTATTTTAGTAGCTATGCACTATGGCTGCCATCATGCGAGGATCAGTAATTTTTTGGCAGGTGGTTCTTAAGGCTGAGGAAAGAGGCCAAGGCTAGTGTATGAAAGGTAAAAAGATAAAAACACTCACATTTGAGTTTTGATTAAGTAACTGAAAATCCCTACATGCTGTTTTTCCACCTCTGCTCTGACCTTTCGAGAACTGAGATCGACAGCAGACCAGTGTGAGAACAATCCCGGCCCTCCTTTTGTACCTCCTGCCTTTGTCAAGCCAAATCTGAAGGAATGAAAGTTTCACACGGATTTGAGTTGGAAATCCCAGCATGACAAATATCTGTAATATACAGTACATGCAGGCCACATCCTACTGCCTTCCTAACTAAGCACAAAGGAAAGAAAAAAAAAAAACAACCAAAACCAAAACCAAAAAACCAACCCTGTCCCATCCAGTCATTCACACGCCACGCGGACTTGCTTTTTCCTACAAATCAGTGAGAAGTATGGCCGATTGGGAAAGGCGGATGGAATCGTTTGGAACAGAAATAACCAGAGCAGAACTAGCTTCCCCCCCTCCCTGCTTCCCCTCCTGTGGCAACTCAAATTTGTCCACTTATATAAAAGGAACAGACCTCACCTGTCAGGTCCGTTTAGGGCATTGAAAAAGGAGGAGGCCTTTCTGCCCCAAACCCTTCCGGACAGTGTGGGATATCTATGCTGAGCCGTCTACAGATACAGAATTAAAGACAGATTCAATCTCATTGTGACACACCTCACTTGCAGATAACCCTGTACAGTAATGTAGTTCCACAGCAAACAGAACATTTTCTGAATCACAGTCTAAGTTTCTAGTCTTCACTGCTCTAAGTATTTGAAACATGGGTAGCAGCAAAGAGTCCTCATTGTTTGTTCACCCAAATCTTTACGACAACAGAGAAGAATGCATTATGGACACACTAAATTCTGAACTATGAAATCTAAACTGTGCTGGTTCTCCTTTTATGGAACTGAATTTTGAACAGAAAGCAGTTTCTTCAAAAATAACAACAAAAAAAGCAACAACAACAACAAAATCAGGGAAAAAAAGATTCTAAGGAATCCCAGCAGGCAAATTCCAAAATGGGAGATTTTGGAAAAAAAAAAATCCAAAATTTTTTGGGGAAAAATAAATGCACACAAAGGAAAAAGAAGAAGAAGAAGAAGAAGAAAAGGAACGCAATGAACAAACAAAAAACAAGGCACAGAATTTTCTGGATCTACTAACTAAAGCCAAGCATCCAAGTTTGACTTGGTAGGAAGAAATAAAACTTTAAAACCAAAAAACCAAAAAAAAACAAACCAAAACCAAAAAACCAAAAAAACAAAAAAAACCCAAAAAAACCCCCCAAAAAACACCACCAACAAAAAAACCCAATCAACAAAAAAAAGAGGTGTCACAGCAGAGTGTACTTTCAAAGAACATTTTTTTTACACAGCAAATCCCAAGCCTTCCCAGTCTCGCACCTTTCCACCCATTCATAAAAAAACACACGAATTTTCTCGCAAGTTCCAACATCACTGTCTCTTTATCATCTAAATAGGGCCAGTTGGACACCTCATTGAAACAAAAAGGCTGATCTAGATGAAGTACTCTTTCTTTTCTTCGGAGTTGTTCTGTCCTCCTTCTGCATTGATTATAGCTGTGTCTGCGTCTGCTGCGTCATCGGCTCCTTTGGCTTCATGAGTGAAGTATGTACCTGAAAGATGAAGGGGTAAAGCACCGTGACTGTCTGATGGCCTCTGTGTAAAGTGGTACAGAGATGGCAACTTGCTTTATGGCCATCATCAGCCGAAGTGGTGTGCAGGCAGCAGAGGGGAAAAAAACAATTGGAAGGAGAGAGCGAGGTGGGTGAGACAAATGGGGATCCGGGGGTTCCAAAGGCACCACTCCAACTGAACCGCTGCGATATAATTCAGCAAATGAGACATTAGAGCAGTGATTATGACCAGAGGGTGTCGGCACAAGAAGACGTGAGGGGGAGCTAAAAATGCAGAAAGCTGGAGAGCCGCTGACTGACGTGTGAACAGTCAACGCCAGGACCAATGACCAGAGATGTGCGCGCACATGGTTAAAGACCAAAGCAAGGAAGAGCAATTAGCCAATTAATGAATTAGGGCCCTGATGATGTTCTACTGTCGCCTCAGCTTGTTTATTTGCCCCCCCACCCCCGCCCCCGGTCTGAAGGAGTCACGGCTGCACGTGCATCAGCGGTGGCCGCGTGGGCACGTCTGACCGTCTCCTGCCTCCCGCTCAGCGTGGGGTTCCCGATCGAGAAACAGCTGGTTATCGTAACCGTTGGGATCAAGGCTTGGGGGCTGTCTTAAGGGACTAGCGATTCTCGCTCAAGGTATGACTCTAGCCCGGACCCAGATTCATGGATTCGCTAATTGGCACAGCCACGGGGGAATGACGACACACAGAACGCTCTGAAGGGGGGGGACACTTATCGGCCGGTCCCAACCGTTTATGGGACAGTTCACGGAGAGAGACGAGGGCTGCCCCTCAGCGGGACGTCTAGGTAGAGCTTACCCTGCCTACCATAACCTTCCAGCCCTCCTCCCGTTACATAGCGTATTCTCGAAGGTTCTTAAGGGGAAAAAAAGGCTGATACATTGGTTGTATGTTCAGGTTTTTGTCCGTGACAAATCTGAGCAGGCAGGCAGTCCCCTTCTTCCCTCTGGCCCCTCGTTCTCCGCAGCTGCTGAGCAGACTCGGCCCTGTTCTCTGGCCTCACCTCCCTGGCTCTAGCAAGCTCAGGACCAAGGGGCTGGCCGTTCTCGGCCCAATGGGCTGCCTCCTGGGCTCGGGCAGAGGGTCCCCGAATGGTTTATGTGGGAGATGGGCACTATGGGTGCTCAAGGTGGTTTCGAGTACCTTGGGCCTCCACTGGTGGGCTCAAGGGACCTTCCCCACACCCCAATTCTAGGATCCAGTGGTATGCAAGCGCCTGCGGTTAATGCTAGAGGAAAACCCCGCAAGCTCACTGCCCAGAGCTTGAGAAAAACAGCGGAGAGAGACAAGGGCCGACAAAGAAAGGGAGAATAAATTACCAAGAGGGGGGGAAGAGGATCAGAGCAGCATGGGGTACAGAGGAGGAGCGTTGGAAAAGATGATTGCCCATCCAGGCTGCACAGTTGATAAGTGTGATGATTAATGGCAATTTAAATCAATTGCACTGATAATTTTAAAAAAATACATATTTATGTGGCTTTTAAAGCACATCAAACCAAGGAAGTATTCTTGCCGCTGTGACCAGCTTCCCTGGAACTTGGGGTCAGGCAGCACTGCGTGTCCACCTGCTTCCCCGAAAGCAGCAGAGGGTATGGGCACGTTCTTTCCGCGTTGATGGCTCTGGGGTTCACGCCCCACCTCTCACACCCCGGCCCCTAGTTTTACGATTTTTGCTCCAGCCCCAATTACGGAGTGCAGAATCACACATCTAGAAAGCTTTTAGAGAAAATCCAAATCAAGAAGCGCTCCTCATCAACCCTCCGCGTCCTCATCAGCGGCTGCTAAGATTTCTGTTTTTTTCTCTCCCGGTTTCGGGAAACCTCGATAGGCTACGTGGCCCCATAATCCACACCGCCCCTGGAGGAAACCTCGTCCGGTCCCCAGATGCGGGGGCGGTGGTGACGGGAGGCCTCCTGGCTGCCAGAGCACCTTGCTTACCTTTATGTCTGGCAAAATAGCGGCCCAGGATGATGAGCAAACACAGCATGGCGAACACGACCACGGCCACGACACCGCCGATCACGGCGTGATCCACCGCTCGGATGGCGCCCTCCTCACCCGCTCGAGAATCTGTGGGAATCAGAAAAGGAACAGGGCTGTAGAGTGTGTGGCAAGACACCAGCAGCCCTGGCCACACTGCCTCCAGGTCAGAGGTCACCTTCTTTTCTAATGGAGCAGTCAGAGACACAAGCCAGATGGATCCGGCGACCCCAAGGGAACACACTGACCTGTCTGGCGCCGGATCGATCTGCTTTCCCCACAAGGCCATTTCGTGACACGCAGCGGAGGGGCGCTAACACACGGGGAGCAAGCTTAGGGACCGGGGAGAGAAGAAACGGTCTGTCTGGTCCTGGCCTGGTCTTAGCGCTCACTCCGTCTGGGTCTCGCTGCAGATCCTACCGGGGAGGCCGCCCTAGCTACTCGGGGGCGCTGGGGATGGCACCTTCGGGCCGTGGAGGGGAGGCGACAGGAGCTTTCGGTAGCTGCCCAGCGACTTCTTCCCCGCTAGGCACGTGCGCAGGGCAAGGAGCTCACAAGCCACAGCCGCCTCGAGAGAAAAGCAGGCTTCGAAGGCTCAAGACAAGTGACATGCTCGCCACGTTTGGGATGTACGAGGGAGCAAGCCTCCATCTAAAACCTAAAAACCTATTTCAAGAAACAGACAGCAAGGAATAATTGTCCATTGCCACAGACGGGTTTTATTTTATTTATTTAACACTTCACGAGGCAATTAATTTTCCTTTATAAGCATCACCCCCTCAGGACGCCTTCTTCCGACTGAGGAACGACACGTTTGGCTGGGGACAGCTCCAGAATGAACCCAGAATGAGCTATGGCGATGCGGAATGGATGTATGGCAGTGTAAACAATTTTAATTTAGGAATGTGGCTACATCACCCCTCGCTGAAGTCCTAATGGCACCCGAGATTTATAACGTAGTAAAAAACAATTATTCTCCCGTTGATTAATACATTAACATTTTGGAGTGGAAGCTAAACCATTGTCTTTTTTTTTTATTGAGTCAAGTACGACACCTCCATTAAAATGATTTACTAGCTGTACCTTACAATTTAAGCACAGCAGCAACAGAAACGGTAAAAATCTTTTAACTTTACATGATTTGTGAAGTCATATGTGAAGGATTTACCATTTAAATCTTTCAGTACAAGAAGCACACGGCCCTATAAATCTGTCCCCCTTGCAGTTGCTGGACGCCTGAGAGAAATGCATTTCACCAGGAAGACGGAGAGTGCAAATTCAAGTCAATTTTTAAGAAAGATTTATCTCTGTCTCTCGCCAAAGAACAGAGCAAATCTCTGAAGCCTCCACCTCTAATAATATTTGAAGTTTATCGATCAAGTGTACAGATCCGTGACAGCTAAAGGTAATGGTGCTCTTTTGAGCCGAAACCTGATACAACGCTTTCAGCAGGAGGGCGTGATTTACACTTTCTATCGATATTTCCAATTCTGCCCTGAGATTAAGTACTGAAGGATGTGGGGGAAGGACTCGTGACCGAGGGTTCCACGAAGAGTGCTTTAATTAAAAGAGTTTAAATTAAAAAAATCAAGTATTTAAAGTGTTTCATTAAGTTACCTTTCAGAGGACCACAAAAAGCCCAAAAACCCCAACCCGAACAGCAATGCCAAATCGGAGGCAGCCGCAGGTCGCCAGGACAACAGGATGATGGGAGTTTAATTGGAGAAGGGAGCCGGGTTGGAGGCAGAGTGCGCTGCAGCCAATTAGCCCGCTCCGCGACGGGCGAGCCCCTCCAGCAACCTGTCTCATAAGCTCGACTTGAAACGTCGCGGAGACGAATCGCCCTCCTCGGCCAAAAGGGTTGCCTACTGCGGAAGCAACGGCCTGGGTCTGGAAAGCTGTCTCATGCAGGCAGAACTCTGCCGGGGAAACTTCTTTCAGAGATGACAGAGCCTGGGGCGGGGGGTGCGCTCCGCCCGGGGCGAGGGGCCCTCGACGCACGGTCTCTGCCGCGGAGAGCACTTCGCGCCCCGCAGACTCCCGCCCAACCGCACAAAGTCAGCATCGCTGATGGGAAGAGGGGGTCACAGAAAAGCCGGAAGTTGTGTTTTCCTTAGGGAGCTGTCAAAATGGGGGACCTCGTGGGAATGAAAATAAACCCATGTCCAATTGCCTATTGAAAAAAAAATAGGAGTGTTTTCAACTCACTCCCTGGGTCTCAGGCTTGGGCGGGGAAACCAGAGGTACGAGCTCCCCAGGAGGGAAAGTGAGGAGCAAGAGCAGAGAGCGGCCTGGGGAGACCGAGAGCAGAGGGAAACTTCGAGAGGCCGCCCCCGTTCCAGGCACAGACCTAAACGACCTGTTTGGGGAAGGCACGCTCACGGCCACTGTTCAAAGACTGCCTCCTCCACGCCTAGGCACAGGAACGTGCTAGAAGCTGGAGAAAGCCACAGAGAGAAGCTCCGTGATCCCACAAAGCACCTCACGGCTACGTATCTGCGGGATTACTCTCCTTAGCCCAAACTCTTCGTCAGACCTTTGCTCCCCGTGAACTTCGGGCTCCACGCGCTCAGTGCGGCCTCGTCACCCCTGCACTTTGCCCACGTTCAGTCCCTGGGTTCTAGTGACCTTCCCGCCCTCAAGGACATCCACATCTTACAGATACTTATTTATAAGGGTAATCTCTCCCGCTATACTCACTTGATAAGGAAGTTTACTACCACCAGTTAATCACCCAGACGTTTTTCCTGCCTTCAGTTACCGCAGAGGGACACAGAAAGTGACTGACGTTTAATTTACAGGGGACACTGCCCCTCACCACCTCTTCGCACCCCACCCCGGGTTCACGGTCCTCTGTGAAAAGCAGCGCCCTTTCCTGCCTCAGCTCACTCCCCCCTGCGTGGGGCGGGCAGGGGAGTTTTCACCGCGCTCTCGATTGGCCTCAGGTGGTGGCGGAACCGGGTGAAAGCTGGTTACCGACTCCAAGGGCGATACGGCTGCACCTGAGAGCTGGTGCCTCGCTCAGGGCGAGCAGCAGCAGCACGGACTTTACAGCAGGAGGCAGCGGCGAATGGCTGGAGGCTGCACGAAGCACGGGCCACCAGGAGGAGCATGGCTCTGACAAGTCCAGCAGCGGCCCGGCCTTTCCTGCTCGGCTCACCAAGGGAGAGCTCCGGCCAGCGCTTTAGACGGTAACTGTCACCGTCATCCAAGGAGCTTGCTTCTCTTGAGGTGCAGACCTTTTCACTCTGAGGTCCCACCAACTTTCCCGGCGCGTATCCACTCTGGATTTTTGGCTCCTTTTCTGAATGAGGCAGAGAAGGAAACCAAAGAGCCAGACTCCACAGCTGCCCTCCGCTTCTACACTGACAAGACACGTGGGGGTGGAAAGCTCTCAGAAACACCCCTGGTCCTCAGGCGAGTGAACAGCTCTTGGGTTCAGAAGGTCATGTTTTCTCGTTCTTGCAACAAAGGAACAGGTGTTCCTAAGGGACGAATAACCTGGGCCCCATCACCCTGCGGAGGAAGCGCTCTGCTTCTCCTCGGTATGTGCCGCCGGCCTCAAGGTTATCCCAGCCTTGACCCAAGCACGTTCGGGTGGAGCGACAGGTGTCACCCCATCCCTTCACGTGGGGCGTCGAGCGCCTCGGGCCTCGTCGTGCCATCGTCCTGGGTTCCGGGCGCTCTGTGAGCTCTGGGGAGCGGCCTCGCGGCTCCCGGCTGTGGCCCGGTCCCGCCTGCCTGGACAGTCCCCTCTTGCAGCCCTGTCCGCCGCTCTAAGTGTGACATGCGTCTCTTTAAGGACAGATCAATCATGAGCTGTTTAGTATTCGCGAGTTGGCTTTTCTTTTGGCAAAAAGCTGGAACAACTTGGCTCCAGGTGAGAGTTTCCGAGCTGCTCGCAGAATGTTAAGTTGGCGTCTACCGCCCGGGTCAGAGCTTCCACCACCCCGGGCTCGCGTTAGCATCTAGAAACTGCACGGACGAAAACATTTCAAAGGGACTCCCAAGAGGGATGCCCCCAGCTGCTCGGTTCTCTTTACCTGGGGCCAGGCGACCCGGCTCCCTCCATCCCTCGACGGGCAACTTCGAGGGGCAAGTTCTAAAGGCAGGGGTTCCCGAGGGCCTGCCAAGGAAAGTGATCGCCAGGGCAACTGCAGGCTCCTTCCCCCCACCTCCAGGGGCCTCCTTTCTCTGCACCCGCTTTCCCCCCTGTCCCTTGTGCGGAGCTGCGGCAGGCGGGTCGCCGGGGCTGACTCAGGGCTCCCTCGCAGCGCGCGGTGACTCTGGCCGCCGCTTCGCCACCTGGCACGGGGCGCTCGCAGACGCTGCCGTGAGGATGCCCTCATCGCGGATCTGTGATCAGCCTAGAAGGCTCGGCTGCCAGAGGCAGGCATTCATGGCTAGTGTGTCCCGGACAAGCTCCTGGCAGAGAGGAACTCTGGCAGAGGACGTCACCGAGCAGAAGGCTCATGGCCACCGCGGCCTGCCCACCCTGCAGCCCGGGCCGGGCTGTTTGCCAAAAGGACACCAGGTTCCCGACCTCTGAGGAGCTGAAGTGTGACCCGGTTAAAACATAATGCACAGAGCAAACATCCGGCAGAGGGCAGGACAAGCACCCCGTCCAGGCTGGCTTACCTTCCCATTTCCGAAAATCCCTGGCTCAGGCTATCTCTCTCCTCGGGGAGGGCTGGAGGCTCCTCGTAAATCCATCTGCTTATTCTTCCCATAGGTCACAGACTACCTCAGCTCTCACCTTAGAATTAGTATTTAAACATGGTGGGGGTTCTAAGGCTTCTGGTCTACTTCCCTGGCTTGGGCAATTCCTGCGTTCAACACTTCTGCCGCCTCCGTACCTACGCATGGCTGGAAAAAAGTTGAGATTCTTGACTTTTTGCAACAGTTCTGTCACTTCGTTTGGCTTGAGCCTTTTTCCTGGGCTGAGGGCTTGCCGGACAAGTCTGTTTAATTAAAGACTCTCCGAATCCGTGTTTCTAATGGAAATGCTGCCTCCAGCTTCCTAGGACCCTAGGGATTAGTCTATCTTAGAGGATGCTTAATGACTGTGACGTCATTGGGTACTTCTTGAGAGGAAGAAAGAAAAAGCCTGGTGGGTTTTCCAAATCTGAGGCAAAACCAAAATCTGACCTCAAAGACAAAATGAAACAAAACAAACAAAAAGATATGTGGCGCCGCCTGAAAATGTAGCTACTCACTCCCATCCCCCTACCGGAGCTCCCTGCGTGGCAACACAAGTAAGTGTGCATTTTAAAGAGCACAACTTTATTACTGAAGGGGAACACACTGAATGACATGCACTGACAAAATGCCACATTATTTGCTAATCCTAATATGTTATTCTTCCTTAAGATTTGCTTTTCTCAGCACCAATTCAATTATAGATGCTACAAATCCTTCTGACATTTAATTCTCTCTTGTCAGAGAGTAGTAAATGTATACAGTACATGCACAGCTTTCCCATTAAGATGTTAATATATATTGGAGCACACTAGCCTCTGTGTAACATAACCTTTCTGTTCTGTCTTCTTAGAAAGGGGAAGGGAAGGAATAAATGCAAGGCAAGGAAATCAGGAAGCTCCCATGGAGCATCCCGGGCTGCTAGTACTTCTCTTCAGCTGCACCGAATTCTAGCAATGTTAACTGCAGCTACGAGAACATTTCAAAGGAACTACGTTAAGCTTCCTTAAAGGAAAACTGCAGTCAGCATCCTCCTCCTGCCACCCAGAGCTCGGTATGCATTCATTTAAATGAGAAGTTCTGCAAGCAGGCTTCGGGCTGTACATCGTCACTACTCAGTGATCAGGACTCAGGCTCTCGTAGGTGGTCACTGCCTACAGATTATCCTCCAGAAACAGGCCCAGACCGGAGACGCAGAGGAGTTAGGATCTCCTCTCCCGCATGGCTCACTGGAAGAGTGGTCGGAACTGGGGCTGGTGAAACGGGGCTCCGTTCCTCTGCTCTGTGACTGCAGGCGGGTGGATCAGCCACTGGGAGCCACTGAGCCCAGCCATCCACCTCACAGGGTCATTTCTGTGCGGCCAGCATGTCGAGTGGGAGAGAGCCTCTCTGGGCCAGGCCTTGGCACACCATAAGCACTCAATAAAATCTGCAATATTAATGCCCAAGGAGGGCTTTCTTCCAGGTCTTTAATGTTATGGACTCCAGGCCAATACTTATCGGCTCTCTGGGGGGAAGGGCTGCACGGACGCTCAGCACTGCTCTCGGACCGTGAGATGGTCTGTAAACACTGGCTGAGGTGAAGTCACCAGGCCCTTTTCCATTTCTGCAGAATGGCACCCGGGCTGACTGATGGCCCAGCTGCCCTGTGGGGTCAAGGCTGAAGGCCACCTGGGCCAGGTCATGATTCAGGTGTACCATCTGAGTATGAGGACTGGAAGTATTTACTGTCAGCTAAATATTGAGAATGTTTTTTATGTTGATTTTTCACCCATAACTTGACTTAGCTGTTTTACCCAACAGCAGCAACGCCTTAATGAGCAGGACAGGGTCCTCCCAAACACTTAGTGTCCCCAGAGGCCAGGAGGCACACTCATGAGTCCACTCCACTCATCTCATAATATGGACTTCAAAGTGTGTGCGCCTTTTCCACGGGAAGCAACAAGCAGGCACAGGAGGATGGAACCAGAGTTTTCCTTAAAAGAGTGTACGGCTGAGGAGGAGGACAGAGTTGTAAAGTATTTCCAAACACACATTTCCCACTAGAATCTCTCTCGGGAGAAAGATGCTTCTGTGGACCTCAGGCATTTGGGGGTGTGAGGAAGATGGATTAATGAATATGGTGAAGTCACCCCAAAGCAGTGTCCAACCTGTGGAACTGGAATTCACATTACATGGTATAGCCTGGTGACTCGCTAGTTTGGAGACACTCCTATTTGATGGCCTCCTTCCTCCCCATGAGGGAAACAGTAGCATGTTGGATTATGGGAAGATTAGCAATCCAGTGACCTTCCACCTCCCATCCTGGGAGCGCCGTGGCCAAGCTGCCACGGACCCGAGGTGATTTTCTGTCTACTGCCTTGTATTCAACAGGATTTTAAAATCAGGAACACTACATGCTTTAAACTTTGTGACCCCAAACTTTCCCATGGCCTGTAGGACCATCTCAGTGGAAAACTGACCCCAGAATTTCGGACAATGTTGGACAATGGCACCGAAATCATCTGAGGTGAGGGTCTTCTTCGAAGGAGAAAGAGCTCGAGCTGATGCCAGAGGAGATCTTTCCAGGTCAGTCGGCATGTGGTTCTACCCCTGGCGGGCTCCAGAGAGGCTAACTTTCTCCTCCTCATTCCCTGGATGCACACACTAAATTGAAAGGGATCCAAGAGGAAAAGGATTCCTGAGAAGACCCCAGAGCAGAGGAAGGGTGGAGTTCACAGTGGAAGGAGAACTACTCTCAAACTCAAGTCTCTTTTTCCCGCAGAGGCCTGAAGACCCGCATGTTCAAATCTGCCTCTGCCTCTAGAGTAAATCATTCAGCCCTAGCTTTCTCACTTGCAAAACGGGACTGCTCAGGAAAACCCTCCCAAGGCTGGCTCACTCTCCCTGTGCCAATGGCCTTCTGTGGGGAGCTTTTGTTCCACACTGGCCTCTGCCGCTTCCTAGCCCCAGTCACTCATGCTCACTGTACCTGCTTTAATTTTTTCTACAGCATTTGCCACTGTCCTCCATTACCTCGCTGTCCTGAGCCTGGCTGCCCCACTAGAATGTAGCCGTGCGCACGGGGGCCTGCGGTGTGAACACCACATTGATCCTGGTGGGTGTTGTTCACCGCTGCCTGCCTGCTGCCCAGCCCGGAGCCTAGCACGTACAGGAGTTCCAGCAGTGGTGCCAACAAAGAGCAAACGAGATCATCTGTGAAAGAGTTTCCTAAGCTGAAAAGAGCTCTATACTACTACACTTGAGATTTAGAAGCCATCACTGGAATTAGTCTACGCAGCCCAGCTGGTTTTTCTTCATCGTCATTTTTGCTAGTCTACCACAGAAGGGAAATAGCCAGTTTGCCAAATGTGGGCCACGCTTTTGGTGGGGCCAAGAAAGACCCCCCCACCCCCTAATGTTCTGTCTATTGAGTTTCTCCACACACATTTCAAGCTAGTTCAGCCGACTTTGAGGACCTTCACAATAACCAGATGGTCACAGAGCCCCTCCCAGAGATGACCATCCGGATCCAAAGGCCTTGATGTGCTTCCATTGTCTACATTTAGACTGTATTGGGAGCCCGTTTCCTTCAGAATTCACTCAGGGGACTCCAGCCGGCTCACCTAGAGTCTTCCATCATGCCTGGCATGGATTATCAGAGCCATTTAGGGTTTGCCTTCTGCCCATACTTTTCTACGGATTGTGAGGGAGATGTGGGATTTTTCTAGATCGCTTTCTCATTTGTAGGGCAAGAGCTGAAAACATGTTTTGGGGAAGCATGACAGCTCTGGAATTTCTCGTTGGTGCCTCTGCTTCAAAAGCAGGAGACTGACGGCCGGCTCTGATAGTGCCCGCGGCCGCTCTCCGGCGCACTGTGTCTTTACCAAGGCACTCTGCTAAACAGTCCCCGAAGGCCCTTCCGTGGCTGAAAGGAGGGAGGCAGTGCAGACGTTTTTTAAAAGTTTTAAAATAAAATAGAAGGCTAAATATGCTAAAGCTATTCTATTCCACACGGGTGGCAATGACTACCAGCTGTCACCAGGAAACAGCAGATGTAATTGATAAAACAATTCGCAACTCTTGTGGGCCTGTTAACACCCAAAAAGTAAATGAAAGGGTTCAAAGGAGGAATGGAGGAGCTCCCCAGGTCTGCCAATAATTAAGTCACTGAACTACACACAAGCATAATTTTTTAATGCAGGTTAAAGAGGAGGATCAGCTGGGCAACTTGCTTTGCTGGGTGAGGATGGAGGACCATATGTTGCTTATGAAATTGTCATTAGCTGAGGTAACAGTGGTGAATGGGGGAGGTGGGCAGAAGAGAGCCCATCATTATGTCTAAGGGAACGCAGGATCGAGCATCTATCCGTAATAAGGAAAGCCTGAAATTTCTACCCAGACGGAAGAGGGAATGGATGATAATATTATTCATTACCACAGTTTAGCATTAAATGCGCAACACCTACTCTAATTTATTGATGGACTGTTTAAGACGGGTGTTAACCTGTTTGTCTTGTATTATAATTGAATTCAGTCTCTAGGCTACAGAAATTTGAGAAGTTCATCCTTTCTCAATCAATATGCTCCCCTTCAGTGACCCATTTCAAGACAGCTTCATAAAAAATAATGTATTTTGTTTTAATAAATTTAAACACTATGACAGCTGCTCAATTTTTATTGGTTGTTTTTTTTTTTTTTTCCCTTCAGATGTCTCTTTGCTGCCGAGGGAAGCCAAGCTCACAATCAATAGTAATTGATTAATCAGCATCCCCTTTGAACAAAGGTGCTAATCAGTTTTTGATTAGTTCATCAAACCAGATGCAAAGGCAGCCCAAGCCCGGCCTGATAGATCATCAGTGTTCTACATGACTTATGGCTCCCGAGGAACACAGGACTGCAGCGTTCCTGGTTGGGGTGGGAGAACAACGTAATTATTCATTTAACCGAATTATTAGGAGCACAGTTTTGGTTTACTGCTCCTGACTCGGGGGTGATGGATAGAACTGCAGCAAGACCGCATCTGACCTGGTGCAGAGCTGAGCGACCCAGAGTGGTTCCTTAATTGATGATGCTTGGGGAAGGGGTGGGTGGCGGACGTAGTCCCACTTTACTAAAGAGGAGACACATTCCCTTTGCCTATCTCGGTGACCCTCATCTGAGGACGATGCCAAGAGGGGTCAGGCCCGTGAAGACTCAGTCCTTTCCTGGGATCCTTGAGAAGTTCCACTTGCCAGGGCTGTGGTGTCAGAGCTGTTTTCTTTAGGGCCAGGACACGAACCGAGAGCAGACGCTTACAACCTGCATTACATTCTATGCAAGGAGCAGGACTCAGCTCATCTTTTAAGCGGGCTAATGTTTTTGCAATTTCTCTAAATACCCCACCAGTAAGAGGCAAAAATGAAACACTCCCTTGATGGGCTGGCTGTCTCTCTAATCTTCTAGTTATTTATCTGAATTCACTGGGATTTGGAACTTATTCATCCAACAAGTATCAATCGAGTGCCTACTACACGACAGGCATACAGCAGTGAACAAACCCAATATGGCCTCCTGGAGCTTCCGCTCGGTGGAAAAATCCGACAGCTAAGCATCGAAAAATAAAGGCACCCTCCCTGTTTTCTAAGTTTGACAGAAGCACCTGGGAGGCAATAAACCTGCACTTTGAAAGACTAGGTGGCTCTGATTTTCTCACTGGGTGAAACCCTCAGTCAAGGACCACGACCTCACAATCAAATATTCAAGGGAGCGGAAGTGAAATCTCTTCAAGAAGGGGCAAGATGGAACCCTTCCTTCCGAAGGCTGGAGTGAGCATCTACAGCCCTACGCCTGGGTGCCTCCATCACAGTGATGAGGAAGCGGGCTTCCTTATTGATTTATTAGGAATTAACTGGTCAAAATGTTTAAGGGGCTGTAGCTGGTTGGCAGGGAAGTCCCACAACATCATGGCAGCTCATATCATTGTTTAGCTCTGACCATTTTGAATCTCCTCCCCCCCTCCTTTTTAGGATATGCTTCTTATTCTGGATTAGTAACACCTAAATCCTGGAATCAAGCATGAAACCTACTTTTGCAAGAGCTCAGTGTGCTGTGAAAAAGGTCTGAGGTGGATAATTAGTTTACATCATGGTGTGTGACAAAACAATTGCCCCCCCTTCCTCCCTGCCCCTCCCCACCCCCTGCTTCTAAGATAACTACAACGTGGTTTTTCTAGTCTATTCTACAGAAGTAGATGGTCAATAGGAATTTTTTTTCTTTTTAAAATGAAGATCTTCTCTCATAATCCAACATCTTTAAATTGCTTTGTAATACGAAACATTTCTCTCGAACCGTTATACACCCAGAGCATAAAAAATATTTTATGCCACGCAAAACAGTGGCTTTTGTACAATCCAACAATGAGCTGACCTCCCTTACACTGACCTCCTCAGTCCCAATCTGAAATATACATGCCACTAGCGCAGGGAAAAGAAGGGGGTGAGGAGGAAGAAAGTGTTAATAAAAATTTGTTTTCCTTTTGTCTCAAAATCCACAGTTGCTAATTAACTGCCCAGGAAACCAAATGGCCATTTTGTAGAAGTGGACAGAGCATCCACAGGTTGGACACCGCAGTGCCTTACCTAATGACTAGCCCTTACCTGAGAGGTCCTCACTGTCCAGTTCTTCTGCGGAATTGGGCAACTGAGTAAGGCCTTACAAGTAAAAACAAATCGTTTTTCTTTTCATTCCTCAAGGGACATAAACAAAACACTTCAGAACTGAGGATGAATTTCTTAAAAAAAAAAAAACATGAGCCAAATCTCTTGCTATCTCTCTCTTTTTTGGAGAGCTTGAATGCATTAATCCATAAGTACATTTCTCCAATCATTTCATTTTGTTATTGATACACAATCAAGGCAGAAAGATTCCTCAGTCTCCGCTTTCAAAGCACATGAAACATGAAGGTGAATGTTTAAAATCACTCATTCATAACAGCATGCAAAAAGAAAAAAAAAATAAAGCCTGATTGTTAGCTGTCAATGCTCTGACATGGCTCTTAAATACAAATACAGTTAGATGTTACATACTGCTGTATGTAAGTTTTATTTCACATTTTCCCGTAAATTGAAATCCTTTGCCAATACTGACAAATACATTTCATTATCAATTTATGACGATCTTGGATCACTTATTTCAAAATGGTACAGCATCTGCTAACTACAGATTGCAGGTTATGTCTTCATCAGAAAATCTGATTCGCAAAATGACTTTTTAAAAAGGAGAATTTAAAAAAAAATCAGTGGTATGCCTGAAAAATGAAACCCTCAAAGCTGAGAAAGCAGTTAGGTCAGGAGCTAAGATGGGGGGGGGGGGGCTTGCACGGTCCACACGGAGTCACCACCAACGTTGGCCAGCTGGGCCGGCTCTCAGCTAGCTCTGATCTGAATTAAAGGAGGGGGACAGGGAGGTAGATAAACAACGGGAGGCTTGGCTAGAGGTCGCGTTCCATTTCCTCATGCCTTACTTGGAGGCTGCTCCTCTCAGGAAGATCATGAACCACCACAAAATGTGAGACAATCTAAGGAGGCCTCCACTCTTTGTTCCTTGACGTTCTGCTCAAAGTCCTGTCTGATGGCTCTGGGTCCTCTAATTTGCACAACTTGCTCACGCTTCTCTAATGGGATTTGTCATTTTGGAAGAATATTTGTGGGCCTATAAAATCGCAAGGACTAAGGGGAGAGGGGCAGGTCTTCAGTGTTCATCCTTCCCTTCTCTACAGCCAAGCACAGAGTATAGTCTCAGCAAGCATTTGCTGAATGAATGATGTGGGAGTAATGCTCAGTGAACTACCAACCAGAGCGTGAAACAAATGCTCTGGAAACAAGCAATGTCAAACTGATCACACTAGTTTAAAAAAAAACAAAACAAAAACCCAAAGTAACAGAAACAATCATGTAGAAATGGTCAGTAAAAGCTTGGATTTTCTAAGTTGTTTTATAAAGAAGCCAAGTGAATATTGACGGGCCAGGCTGTGCCGTGAAAGGAAGTCATCGTGTCAGCTCTTGGAAGAAGAATTTCCACTGTGAAACTTCGGTGCCAATATTCAAGGGCAGGTGCCAATTAGAAGTGGGGGGACTTGGGCGCCTGGGTGGCTCAGTGGGTTAAAGCCTCTGCTTTCGGCTCAGGTCATGATCTCAGGGTCCTGGGATCGAGGCCCGCATCGGGCTCTCTGCTCAGCAGGGAGCCTGCCTTCTCTGCCTGCCTCTCTGTCTACTTGTGATCTCTCTCTGTGTGTCAAATAAATAAATAAAAAATCTTAAAAAAAAAAAAAAGAAGTGGGGGGAGTTGAGTCCACGGATGTTCCCAAACTATGGATTTAGGCGACAAAAGGGAAAGCAGTGAGTAATGTAATCAATTATAGAGGCAACTGAGTAGGGATGCTATCCGTTTGTTCTGAAATCTGATTGGCTGAAAGTGTTCCTATTTCTAATTGGCTTTATCCATTGTATAAAGACTGATGAATACAATTATTTGAATAATTGTTATAAATGGGCAACATAAAGTACTTCTCTGTAGTTAATTATGAATTTGCAGTTCTCAGAAGGCTAATCCCTCACTTCTACGTGGCCCAATGAATATCAAAGCATTCTACATACGTGCTTGGCACCCACTGAACCATATTAAACAAGGATGTTTCAAGTAGGCAGCTTTACTGCTGAATGCCTGCTTCCTTGGGGAGGGCATTAGAAAGCTAATTTTAAAAAATAAAGACAAATAATGTTTATGAAATATCATTGATATGCAAAGTTTCCCATTAAAAAGCAACAGACAGTTGATATACACCTCATTAAAGATGAAACTGTCATTTTTAATGGCATAAATTTTAAAATACACCAAATCACCTGGAATCTACCACTCAGATTACATCAGAAAGTGGGAAGCCATTTCGATTAGTGGCGTTAAATTTGTTTTTGCACTCCTGTTGTATTTTATGACTCTACAGTGCTCGGCCATAGTTGGATAATTTTTGAATAAATATAATTGGAAGAGTGTACTGAGGCACTGAGTGTACAAGGGAGGATGAGCAAAATTTACCTCCTAGAATTGCTTTGACTTAGGTAGTTCTCTTTCATGTTCAAACTTATACACCTTTTATTTTCTCAAAGAAACAAAGATGCACTTTATGAGGCAGACAATGTTTTCCAAAAGGAAACTTCACAATTTAACAATACGTGGGAAATTCCTTCTTGGTGTTTCTCTTTAAACTTCCATATCATCTGTTGAAGACCCTTCTGGTCACTTCTAATTAAAATGTATCCAATAAACTTCTTTAAACTTTGTTAAACAAGTAAAAAGTTTAACTATTTGCCCATGTGGGATTTTTTTTTTTTGAGCAATTAATTCTGAGCATGATAATTTCATGTGTGCACGGTAATGGTCTCCTGTGCGGAGACGTGTGTTTTGCTCGCTTGTGATCTAGGATGGGCTGCACATACCCTGGGCCTCCTCAGTGCCTCTGCTGTCGTTACCCCTCCTTTCCAACAGACATCGCTGGCTTCTAAAAGTGGCGTGAGGTGGCCATCTTAAACCGGGTTAAGGAAAACCTCAAACATTAGAAACAGCAAGAAATCCTAGAGATAGTTAAATAAGGTCAAGGTCAAGAAAACTTCAATGTTTGTGGGTTCGGTTCATTAGGGTTTCATTTTTTTCCCCGAAAACGTCATAAAAGAACGATCAAAGAAAACCTCAAGGAAACAAAAACGTAGCCCCCTGGCTCCAGTACCATTCCCAGTAGGAAAAAGTAGGCGATGGTCTCTTTCTTACCTAAGCGGCATACATCTGATCACTTGGCCATATTATGGAAACTGTTACTTCCATCACCAGCCATAAGAGTTCAGACGCCCCCGGTATTTTTAATCTAAAAGCTCAGTCATCCTGTTCTTCCTGCTTTGTCAGCTTTTGTGGAGAGTTTGTCCCTTCTTCCCATGAGCAGAAATTTGGTTCACGCCGTTAAACAGTAGCACATTGTTTCCAAACGGCATATCAAGGCTGAAACACAATCTTCAGGTCCTGCAGCCATTCGTAAACCTCTTTAGCTTTGTTCTTGAGTAGAACATACAATGTCTGCAGAGTCCCTCAACTGAATGACAGCCTTTGAATGCCACTGTTGTGTACTCATACAGAGAGATGTGCAGGGAGGTACAAACACAGATGGCGGACATAGAGGTTGTAATAATGCGCACTGCTGGCTATTTGTCTTTTGGATGGGCTTCAGAAGTACCCCGCAATTGAACGGAAAGTTACGATAAGAATTTCACGTGCTTTTAGGATTCTAGCAAGGCTTGCACTACTTATAAAATTTTATAAGTCGGGGAAAGGGAGCTTCGGGAGGGGGTGGGGCGGGGGAGGGTGGTGACCTAAGGGCAGCGGACCAGGGTGTGAGCATGTATCTAGCACAGGCCAAAGATTTTTGCAACCAAAACTGAAAGTGAAAA
>LNAC01000069.1:4640853-4729790 GCA_002007465.1 Ailurus styani
GGGAGGGGGGCAGAAGGGGGGTTGGGGAGGGAGAAGCCCCGACCCAGAGGAAGCCAGCTGACTGCAGTGCAGCAAAAGCACAAGCACTATTCCAGACCATGGGCATGCGGTCACCCCAAACCTCACACAGGGGAGGTGGGTGGGGGAAGGGAGAGGGTACACACAGGGCCGAGAAAGAACAAGGCACAAGACACAGAGAAGCGCCCACGTCGGAACAAACAAAAACCATCACGCGCACCCACACGTCAATAATCATAGTAACGACTACACCATCCGTGCTTTAAGTCACTCATGCATTTCTGCCATCAGTTTCAGACCACGTGGTACCAGGATTCGGCAGAGTGTTTTTTGCATTGCTCAACATGCACACGTGACACAGGATTCTTCCTGACCAGGCCTTAAGGATGAGCTCCAAAAACACGAGTGCTCAAGATCCTTATTCAAAGAGAATCCCTTCAGTCACCCTAGTCTAAAAAAATCCCATTCTTACACTCGCTTTTACGTTTACCACCAATTAGATCCTAAAAAACACATTGTGACTGATTGTTGTTTGGTTTCTTTTTGGAGAAAATCCATTTGATTTTGAGTCATGCCCATGCACTTCCAACCTTCCAACACATGCTTATTCCAATCAGATATTGGTAAGAACAAATGATCAACATACATCAACAACTCATATACTTCATACGGACTCTAGCAACACAAGCTTGAATAAAGTATTTTAATGAGTCTTCAAAGGGAAAGCTTTTTTATAAATTATTTTTTTTTCATTTTTATAAAAGGAGAACTACAGAAGGAACTCCATTATGGATACTTTTAAGACCAATGAAGTGGCCGCAATAGGCCGACCTAACATGTCTTGTCATTTGTGTTGCCAAGTTCTCTGACCATGCCATTTTTTCTAGGCCCGGATCTCTCTCATGAACGCCTCAAGGTTATTCTCAAGTGAATCTCAGTCAAAAGGTTGTTGCACTGAAGAAGCTGGGTTTTAGCCATAATTCACTCTAAGACAATCGGTTCCAGATCGGGTCCCCTGCTTTATAGTTTCCACCACAACCTATCACCTTTTCTACCCAGATGACTGACCTGAAGACCATTTTCCCTCCATCAAGGAAGATTCTAGATCCTACTTTGGCTCTCATTAAAGCTTCTTGCTGTGGGCGGTAGGACCTCTTTGTGAGAACACTATGAGGATATCATACAGGTTAGGAGAATGTGTTGATACATGTATTACCTAGGGGGACCAACCTGCTTTATCACTCCTCTCCTCCTGCTGGTAAGGAATATTGTGTGTGTGTGGGGGGGATGGGAGAACTCTTTTTCTTCCTCCCCAACATTTCCTGGCTGCCAGCCAGCAAACAACATCCTAGTGGTGTGTTTCTGGCTTGAACGCTGTCCTCAAACTAATAAGGCAGCGGTTGCTTCTCTGTTTTCTGCCACAGGAATGCTAGAAAGCCTTATTCCCAGTGTCTCTTTGTTATACCACAAAAGAGAGATCACGGTCACTTTCTCTCTTTCCAGGAAGAAAGACCTGATCAAAAACCGCACCCTAGACCACGACAGAGCCCTAAGTTAACTTCTCATTTTTCAGGTCAGGGAACATATTTCCTACTTGGAATAACCCCACCTGACTCCAAGACCTACATCCATGAGAGTCACATAAGTACATGGATTTTCTCGAAGGGACCTAGCAAATAGAACTCTGGAGTCTTAGGAGATAAGTGATCAATATTTCTTCAAAGATCTCACAGAATTCAGGAATCTTATGGTTACATTTGACCCTGGAGTCAATTATAGGAAGCTCAGAACTTAAAGCATCTTAAAAAGAATAGAACAAAATCTCTTGAATGCCATTAAAATAGCCTTAAAGCTCTGAGACTAATCGATAAAAGTCAGGAAGTGCTCAATTAATGATGAAACCTACAAATAACTAAGCTTAATGGAGTGCAGTGCCTGAGCTGTAGCAAGCACTATGGGGCATTACCTTAGAAAGTGGAGGTTTTATACCTAATTGATTTCTCATGATTGCCAGTGTATCTGGCCCTTTACCTTTTCCCTCTGTGCCAGTGACAGGAAAGGACAAGGTGAGGTGGGAGAGGTGTGGGAATGGAGATACTGCTCCACACCTAAGTTCATTTTGCTTTCTTGGAATTCCTCATCAGAAGGTCCAAATGGGGGCGGTGTGTGTGTGTGTGTGTGTGTGTGTGTGTGTGTGTGTGTGTGTGTGTGATGGGCCAAGCATTAAGGCCTGACCTTCAGGGACAGCTCACACTGGATGGGTTTCACTTAGAGATTTCCAACTACCAAGTCCTCAAACGCTGGTCTGTTTCAAGGAAGTCAGTCTGTGCTAGTAAGAGATGTTTTGCTATAAGGTACATGACCAGTAAAGGGTTGGCTGATCACCTCCTGTCGCTTAAGTGATGGAGTCCAGCCTCGTACAATGTGCAAAGTGATTTCAATAGGCCCTTTACCAAAAAATTCCCTCGAACTCAATTATTAAAATTTAGCCCGACTTCTAACTAATGTATCTTTCTCCAAGCACAATGTCACTAGGGTTTGAGTTAGGCAATCAAGTCATATACAGATGAAACATGATTCTAATTTTCTGACTGGAGAGACAAAGGAAAGTTAATGGGCTTTTTCCAACATGGTAAGTTGGAGAGGAAATAGAAAGGGACATCCTGATGGCCGTTTTGTTTTTCTTTTCTAATCACCTTTCGGTTACAACCTTTACCAACTTTTTAGTATTTTGCACAAATGATCTTTTCAGTCCCATTTAATGCCATTAAAATTTACATCTGGGGTCCCTCCTGGCCTGGAGAGGCTTCCTGCCCAATGCTAGCTAGCATAAGCCTGCGTGCGCACATGGAGATTAAGAGTGAGCCGGCCCAGGTCTGCAGAAGGAGCTACGAAGGGGAAACGTAATTAGGAGAAGAGGAATGACCTCCCTTGCCGCCTGATCACAAGACCTTTGATCAGGTCTTATGCATTTAAACAGGACTACCCTTCTGCCCTTACCTGTCCTTCACGGCCTCAACTACTGAGTGACATGAATGCCCCCTCTTCCAAATGTACCTGGGACGTTAGCCTATAAACGAAGAAAGCAACTGGGCCTTTCATCCAGAGGCCATGATTTTTAGGCCAATATTCATTTTTGAAGTTCCTCGTGTTTCGGGGTCTGGTGGCATTCTATCCACAATCCATAAGGGCCACAAGCAGCTGGGTCTCCTGCAACCGGGCCGGGCAGGCGCTGGCCTCGCCCCAGATGGCAACCACTGGCTCCTGAACTCAACAGAAATGACAAGACTCGACATCCTTTCAAGCCTCCAAAATTACAGTCTATGTATGAGATCAGTCTACTCGAAACACGATTTCCCTTGAAGACTGCATTTCTCTTTTTCCCAGGCTTGCCTTGCCTCTCAGCAGCGCTGAGAAAGTAGATAAACAGTAATGTGATACCAACCGTGAACTGCGGGCTCTGTCGTCGCTGCCGTGTCTACAGACGGGAACAGAGGATTGGAGGAAGGGAGGAAACAGGAGGAACGGCATGCAAAAAAAGGGAAAATGGAAAAAAATGGAACAGATAATATATGAGCAAGCTTTCAAAGAACATTGCGTGACAAGCAATAATAAATGAAAAGCAAAAAGCATTTGAAGTGAGTTGCACTGTTTTAAGACATGCCTTCAGCTCCAAGCTGCGAGCCAGTGAGGAAAACAGTCAATTCTGTGGTTCTGGGGGTCTTGCCAGGACACATCTACTTGCTAGTCCATAGTTGGGGGAACATGCAAAGTGAGGAGAAACACCAGCGCAGACTCGGTGGCTCTGAACGCATCAAGGCTCAGGACTGGGGCAGAAAAGCTCAGTCGGCAGGCTGGCGGAGCAAGGGATTCATACATTCAAACATTGCCTTTGTCTGAAGCCAGCCCACGCGGGCGCCTGGGCTTTGTGACTGCCAATTAGGCATCAGTGAATCAATCACACTTTGAGGATCCTTCTACGGCTTACGCTCAGATGCCCGTACATGAACACGTGAGCTCAAGTTTTCCATCCTGCGTTATTACTTTGGCAGCGCTTAGCTGGAAAGTTCCATGGACTGGAGGCCATGGGAATGAACACATTAGAGGTTTCCTGATAAAGTTTCTGTACGCAACCCCCCTCCCCACCCCCTGCCCACCAGGAATCCATTCTTCCCTTTGCAGCGCTCACCGGGCTACAACCTAAGAGCAGAAGACTGCCATGGACACACCTGAGTCTGCACAATGGGCCAAACGCCACTTCCGATCACATGACATTCCAAAATCACAGTATCCAGCCATCCCTTTGCTCCCGGGGCAACACCAAGTTCACTGTGGGGAGCTGCAGGGAGCCCCCTGCCTTCACGGCCACCTTCATGTTGCCAGATGCACTTGCTGTGGAAGAAACTGTGGTGTCTTTCTTTTTCCATTTCCGATGCTGTTCAAGTTTCCTCCTCCTTCTGCCGGGCTTCAAACCGGGCCTGCTGTCCTGGCTCCTCTTCACAGGAAATTGTTCAAGGGGCTCAAGAAATTTTCTTTTTATTTTTGGCTAGAGGGAAAGCGGGATAAATATCTAACAAAATGCATGATGACATTCTTTTTCTAGTCGTGTTTTTTTTTTTTTTTTTTTTTTTTTTTAAACACCACTCCTGCAGCCAACTTCATTCCAGAGTCAACCCATTTGGCCATGCTTTCGTGCTCAGCTCTACACCTCTTCAGTATGTTTCTTCCTGGTATCCCCTTCTGGGCAGAAAGGGATGGTGACCTGAGCTCGTCGTCTCTAGCTGGGGTGGCGTTCTTGGTTAATACTGCAAGTAGTTACCTGTCCCTCCCACCTCCCACCCTTAACACAGCTATTTAAGCTGGTGATTATTTTCATGAGTTCTAGAGACTCCAAAGGACTCTTCTGGACTCGACACAGGCAATGTTTAAATGCAATGGAATGCCTTTTTTTTTTTTTTTTTGGTCAAACGAGCCTGGTGCTTCTGATCTGCAAATCAGAACACAGGAATTCACACCGGTGTTCCCCTCAGATGGCATGCTGTCCTCGGGACCCTATAACCATCAAAAAATTGCAGCCCTTCTAAGGAGCCAGAATTAACCAGCGGTCTGAGGAGCCACTGCAGCTGTAATGTAACTTATAGCTGAGTTTCTGAAGAATTGATGGAGGAAAGAAAAACATAAAATGCACCGCATAAGAACACAATACTTACTTACAAGTCAAGTCTGTATGCATAAAATAGCAGTAAAAAACAATACCAAAAATTGTACAGTTGAGACATTGCTACACGAGATCGTCATGACACATCTGACACATCTCCTTACTTGAAACATCCAAGTCAAGTGTTAGTTTGAGGTGCTTTCAACTTAAGGGGCAAGATCAAATGCACATTTGTACAGAAACATTTATACGCATGCTAATACATTTTATGGATAGGTACTGGCTCCTTTTCAAAATTAAAAAAAAAAGAAATAAACACTCTGGCTGGTTATTTTTATAGTAGTGCTTCTCATAGGCTGTCATCTTAGCAGGTAAATAAGTAACATAAAATGAAAGAAAGGAGGTGGAGTAAATCCTAGAGGTTAGAGCCCTCAAAAATCGTATCTTAGCATGAACTGATGACTGTTCGATTTATCGTCTTCCTACATCACCACACTGTCCGTTTTATCACGTAACTAAACTAAGTGACCCTAGGTGACGGCTTCTTTGCGGGCACTAGAAAATGAATGAGCCAAGTCCACAGTGCAGCTTGCTTCCCCATTCTGGGGATGGGAAATCCATCAATTGTATCCAAAAGGGTAGGAGAAAGGGATGCTGGGGTGGGAGGGGTGGAAACATCTTCTAGAACAGTTAAAAGCAAACACATGTTCGAGTCAAACCACACAAGTCACTGTGGCTGGAAATGGCATGGCCATGGTCAGCAATGGAGCAGGGGAACGCAGCAGACACACGGGTTGGCCACAGAGTTCGGAGGAGGTTTGAGGGTGTGTCGGGGGAGGCGCTGATTCTATTTCTCTAAGAGCATCTGGTGTGCTAGCTGAACGGAGGCTATTCCAAGTAAAGAATTAAAAAAAAAAAATCTTTAGAAGTGACTTTGTGCTCCCTGCAGGAGAGCACTGTGACAGAATCTAATTCTCCTTCATAATTGCATTATGACTTCATGCAGAAACCACAGACACCCTGGCTCTGAAGTGAGTGCCGCTCTGTGAAGTGGGATTTATTCGGGGTGTCTTAATCAGAAGACTGGCGAGATGTGCCAGCCTACCCCTGTGAATCAACTTGTGGGGTCACTCCATTGTTTGATAACATTCGAAGTGTATGGGCAAAATGCAGAGTCCATTTCCAATATAAGTTAGAAACGCTGTCATTAGCTTGAAAAATGACAGCGCCTAATTGTCCTAACAAAGACTTGTTTTCAACTGCATTTTGCTGCTGCCTTTAGAAACTCATCAGAGGGGGGCCTGGGTGGCTCAGTGGGTTAAGCCTTTGCCTTCAGCTCAGGTCATGATCTCAGGGTCCTGGGATCGAGCCCCTCATCGGGTTCTCTGCTCAGCAGGGAGCCTGCTTCCCCCTCCCCCTCTCTCTCTGCCTGCCTCTCTGCCTACTTGTGATCTCTCTCTCTCTGTCAAATAAATAAATAAAATCTTAAAAAAAAAAAAAAAAGAAAAAAAGAAAGTCATTGGAGCCAGGCCTTGGAAAAAAGAGGTCACGAAGAGTTGAGTTGGGCTTAAGGCATTGTAGGGTTATGGAATTAAAAAGGCCTTGCTGAGCTATTGTCTCTATTTTAATTTTAATTACAATAAGGGCGAATTTATTGTACACTTACTTTATATGGTCAACAACAACAATGAAAAAACAATCCCACGTTCCTGCAAACCCACAAAGTGTGCTCGGCCTTAATAGTCACTCTCTGGCTGTTTTATGAGTATAATCAAACCCGGTATCCAAGGGCAGGCCCTGCACATTTCACGAAATACTGACTTCTCGGTCTCTCGGCCATACCAACAGTTTATGGCATCCTATCTTGAATAAATTAAACATCACCTGTATTTCATGTGGCACTATAAGATATTCACGGAATGAAAAGGCTCTGACAATGTGTGAGATTAGAGACAGTAGCCGTTTAACCAAGTTGCAAAAAAAAAAAAATTGCTGCATGAGAGGCAGCTGGGCAGTATTTAGTTGAAACAGTCATGTGTAAGCCCCGCCGTGGCCCATTCTAATCCTTTCATATGGATTCTCTCCAACTTAGAATTGTTCATTGAGTGTGACAGACTGGGGGTTTAAAACTAATCCATAAATTAGTCCGCGGTCTCAAACACAACGGGTGCCATAAATGAAAATGAAACTCCTAGAACAAAATTAAATTCACAACCTTAAATACTTTTTCTTCTCCGACTGCTCTGTGGTGCTCCTGCTTTAGAACGCCCCGATTCACTGCAAGACTGCATTTTGGGGTGCGTGCGTGTAGGGTGTACATTAAAAAAATGCACAGTGTAATGACCTAGAGAACCCAATCTGCTCAGAAGCAGAGCTTAATTGTAAAGAATTTAAATTCTCCCATTTTGATTGTCATAAGCTTAGATGGAAGCGTACTAAGCAGTCCAGACATATTTTAATACACTTTCCCCGAGTTTATTTTCTTAACTAAAGTCAATAAGGAGCCAATGGGTTTTCTTAATTGAATTCCCCTTCAGTTTGTGTTACGGAGCTGCTTTAAATCTAGACACTAGGGCAGGCGAGGAATTCCCCTGACAATTTTATTTTCATAGCTGTGTTCCACCGGCCAATATATATTAAATATAGTTTTTTTATTCGTTTCTTTATTTATTTCTGACTTATTTGAAATCTATTGAAAGCAAAAATACGTGCTGGAAAATTAAACTTCGAAATTTATTTTCTACTGGATTCCCAGTTAATTTTCTTTCCAACTATGTTATGCTTTAATTAAACTCCCATTTCTCAGGGGCTGGAAAAAGGGGACAAGAACAAAACAGAAGCCAAAGGGCCAAACAGCAAAGTCTTGATAAAGCTCTCTGACTTCTTAAAGTCACTCTCTCCTTCCGGGGAAGGGGTTCAGGGGGGTCGGGCACCGGGGGAACAGCCGGGTTTTTGTTAAAGAATTTCAAGCTTTGTGGGTTTTTGTTAAAGAATTTCAAGTTTTGTTAGAGGCGTCTTCACAATTGTTTGCTCCTGCTGCTGTGCCCCTGAGATCTTTTCATTTGCAAACCAGATGTTCTGAAAATAATAGGAAGCAGACAGGGGTTTCATCTCACAGGGAAAAGGACTCCTCTACCCTGGGGGGGGCGGTGAAGGCGGGGTGGAAGGAGGGGCAGAGGGGGGAAGGCCCAGGTAAGGGGAGGAGCAGAAGAGGAGGGTAAAGCTGGAGAGGGACGGGGTTCTAGAAGTCATCTCCGGCTAGATGTGGGGGGGCCCTTCTAAGTCCTACCCTTTCCACCATCAAGGCAGCCCCAACGATCGCTTTCTAAGCCCGAGCAACCCGTGTGTATGATGCTAGTTTTCTGCCCTGGGGATGAATCTTTAGCTTGGAAAACTGTCAAGTCCTTATCTCTTGGATTCTTTTAAAACAAAGAACATAGAAGTATGGGGATTATGATGGAAACAATAGGAAAAAAAAATCTCAGTTCCCATCTCTTTTTAAAATAAGGCAAAATCAGGGGACCTTCGTTGCCGTAGTGTTCTCACTGCTTCCATTCCCTCATAAATCAATATGGGTCGAGAGCTGGTTGGTTATGATGCGATTTGCAACGGGCCTACAATCGTCAGCAAAATAAAAACGTACGCACTGGAGATAGTAATGAAAAAGAAGGGCCATGCAATCTGGGGGTAAAACCCTGAAAAGGGGGCTCCTGCATATTTACTGGTGCCCTGTTAATATGCTTGTTACCAGGCCCACTGGCCCATCAGTAACACTCAGTAAGTATTCAGTAAAGGGTAAGTGATACACGGTCTTAATAGAGTAGAAGCCAACTCTGGAAAAAAAAAAAAGGAATTTAGTAAACACTCCAGAATGAAAGCTGTGTCTGTCCTAGCAACAGTGGCTTAATATATGCCTGGAACGTAAGTACACACACACTCAAGACGGATGCTTGAAGTAACGCTGGGCCATCATGCTTAATTTCTAAAACGCCGTCCTTTCTTACCCCCATTCTATGCTTTCCTTGATGGCAGGCCAAGCTACCTTCTCCTGAGATGCTCTCCCTGGTCCTGCTCTGGCCACGAGGTCGGCCCTCACTGCAGACTGCCCCCCGCTCTTGGGGTCCAGTGTGGAGGACCTAGACTCTCTACCACATTTTAAGGGGCTTAAGGAATTTTCTGTCCCCCCAGGCACTAGCATAATGCTCTATGTATTACGGGGGCTTGGTATTTGCTGAATGAATGCCTGAAACCCAACAGATAAGCATACAGCCCCTGGTGCCACGCAGACACCAGCAGCACAGGGGAGGCACCGTGGAGCTGAGACCTGGAGAAGAGCGGCCCCACGTGAAGCCAGGCTCTCCAGTGCTGTTTCCACGGTCCCGGCCCAGGTTGCGGTAAGCACAGGTGTCCTTCCTTCCTCCGTATTTAAGAAACACGTGCCATGGTGTGGGCTTCCCACACTTGGCATACTCTGAGCATCTCTGAAGGACTGCACTCACGTTTATGGGCTGGGATACACTTTACATACACAACGGCTTAGGCTGTCAGACTATGAAAGCCAAAGTTAAGTGTGGGCTGGGGGGTGGGGTGGGGTGGGGTGGGAACTCACTTTCTCCAAGGTACACTGGGTTTGGAGTGCTTAGATACCAAGCAGAACAGTGCTGTTTTCTTCCCCAAGAAACACAAAATGCTTAATTGGATACGTACTTTAAAAAAAGAGGAAAAACTCATTTAGAAATGACCTATTTCATTCCCGTGAAAGGATTTTTAAATGTGTTCCAGAATTTGGCCCTATAGCGATTCATTTCTTATTCTAAAGTGATTTTAATGTTTTAATTTATGACAGTCACATGTACAGTGACCTATAGGTTGAACCCCCGCCCCCTCCCCCACCAGCCTGAATTCCTTCTGAAGCTGCTAAGGGTGTTTATAACCGAGTACTGCGGTGCTTTCTGAGGTAGACTCCTCATCAAGCAGCTGACGCAGGACACAACAGAGCAGAAACAAGACAATATCCACGTTATCTAGGGAGGAAACACCGTCTATTTTCCTAAGATGACTAGAGGAAGAAGTTGGATCCAATTTTATCTACACCTCATACCTGAAGTCAGCTAACTTCAAAGAAAATTCCAAACACGAAACAAAACCAAACAAAATAAAAGACACCCCACCCCCCCGCAGGTTTCCCTTTGGTTCTAATTTCGGAGTGGAATCTGCATGAAGGACTCTGAGCCCAGGGGATGCTTTGGCTGGCCCTCTATTTTAACAGAGGGCTCCGGGGACAATTTGGACGATGCGGTTTGCTCTTCAATATCACAGCATGTAGCTTTGTGAATGAAACCACATGGACAACTTGATGTGATTAAAAAAAAAAAAAAAAAGCAGGGGGTTGCCAATTGCCTTAACTGTAGCAGATGTACCTGATCAGAATACCAGTGTGCATGAGATGGGAGAGACACCCAAGAAGCTCATGGCAAGTCACAGTGAGGCTCTGGACGGCTCCTACTTCAATTCCATCCCTCCAATGGTTTTTTTAATTTAAGAGAGAGATTCTAATGAATTAATGGCCTAATGGTTGCAAAGCTACAACAAGGTTGATGGGGCAAGTGGACATGAAATAGTCCTTTCGGTACCCCGGAGCCTTCAAAAACTCCTCCCCTAGATCAAGCTACTGCTAGACGTGTGTGTGCCTTCCCACGAAGGTCAGGAGCCCCGCTCCGTGCACACGGGATGGGAGACACACCGTCAGGTCTAGGATGCTCAATGCCAACCTCGCCTCGGACTGGGCTCACAATTTCTCCCCTGCGAGGGTCTCTGGGACGCAGCTTGAAACTGCTTTTGAGGGAGTCGGGCGACGGGGGACTCGATGACGGTCTGCCTCTCTAAGAAGGGGAACAATTCGATTACCCTGGTTACGGAAGATAAAAGATAACATTGGCGCACTTCCTTTCCGAGAAATCAGAAATCAACTATGGCCTTTCGAGTTTAAAAATATTTTTCTATCGCATTTGTACATTTTCTTGTAATGAAACTCTGACCTGGGGAATGGGTTTCAGTTATTGCATCTGAGTGGGAGAAAGGAGATGGAAGGCTGTGGGCTGTTTCTTTTTCTTTTTTTTTCTTTCTTCTTCTTTTTTTTTTTAAAGCTCAGGCTTTCTGTTACTGTCACTGGATTTAGCTGTTGCAGCTTTTAAGGCTAACGGCGGCTGTTATGTAGCGAACAGTGCAAGAGAGAAGAAGAGTGGAAATTAATTTAGCTATCCATTTGTCAAGGTTCAGTCTGGAAGATTTTTTAGGAACCAATCTAAATCTCAGGGATAGCCTGGACCTTTAAAATGGGACACAGGCTCATTCAGCTCCATAACCTTTAATCTGTTTGAAGTAAGGAGCAAATGTTGAAATCCACGAGTGTACTTTCTAGGCAAGATAAATATATGGAAGACTGCTTGTTAAGACCCAGCAAGCCTAGAAGATCATGTCCGTTAAGGCAACGGAGCCTACAATGTTGTTTCAGTGGCAATTTTGCTTTAACTCTTCTTGGGGGTGCCAGGGAGAATCTGGGTGTTCCCGGCCACAGACGCCTTCTGTGTGGCCTGGGTTCAAGTGCGGACGCCCAGAGGCTACCGTGCTTCTGGGAGCTCTTGGGGCATTTCCTGGAGCCTCGAGGCCGGCAGCGGAGAGACAGAAACCAGGACAAGCCCCTGTTTAAAGCCACCTTCGATGTGGACAGAAATACAGCACTGTTTGTATTGAAAATTTCCTCTTACACGGAGTCTCTCTGCTTGGAACGGTGATAACAGTGAGTTGTAGCTCTTTGAGGGCATAAGAGAAGCTTTGGGTGGGGGTGAGGGCTGACGGCTGGGAGTGGAAGCCCCTCCGCTGTGTTGCACAGAGGGAGGGGGAGGAGTTCAGGGGGTGCTCGCAAAGGTCTTAAAAACAAAACAAAACAAAAACCAGCCTGAGCTAGCGAGGGGCCAGCCACAGATGAAAAGCGTTGTTGGAGAAATGGGGCGTTTCTACAGAGCGAGAAAGGCCTCTGCGGCCTTAAAATACAGACCTGGCTGGCCAGAGCCGCCTAGATGGACCCCTCTAGAATGAGAAGTAGGTAAGGGCTGGCTCATCCCTGGGCCCCTTCTGTAAAGACGAACCGACTACTGCAAAAGGGCAGTGGGGGATAGGGGTGTAATTCACACGGACGTCCAAAGGGCCATTGGCAGGAAATTTCATGAAAACCTACTATTGAGAGCTCCGGCCTAATTCAGTTTACAACCTGGGTAAGCAGCAAGAAATCACGGAAGGTAAAAACCTAGCTCCTACTATGGAGAGCGGAGAGCATGGCTGACCTGGAATCAGGAAGGAAGGAGCCTCTTCGCTGTGCTTGGCAATGAGGCGGAAAGTGGGAGGAGTCTGCGCACTACGCTAACAAGCTTTTACTTAAGCAGCGGAAGGAACAGCAAAACTGAAACAGAAATACGCACAGACGAGGATTTAGGAAGCAGCCTGGATGGAGCGGAGTTTAGAGTGAGACACAATAACCAATTGATGGATTTTCAGAAGATCTTAAGTACAGGCACTGATGTTTGCATAAACAGCGGTCAGAAAAATCCTCACTAGTGGCTTTTTTTAAAGTTCTCTTTGTGCCACTGTGATGGGTTAGAAAGGTGAAGAAAACGGAGACGGGGGGATCTACTGTCCTCTTTCATAAACCTCCTCCTCCACAGAACGCTCTGGAATTTCGTCATGCTTGTCTCACCAACTCCTGTGAAAACCAAGAATGTCTCCAGAGACATTCTGTAGAGGATAGGGGCCTTATCTAGGGTGGTAAAGAGGGTCTACACACCAAGAATGATGAATTACAGACTCAGTGTTTTAAAAGAAGTCCTGCATCTTGGGGTGTGGAGCTCAGAGAGATCTTGCAGTCTCCTGGGATAACAGAATGAAGTGGGAAAGTTATCTTTTAAAGAACTTTTTCCCCTCATAGAATAATCACTTTTCCACGTTCTGGGGCTGGCACCTGTGCACAGCGGTTGGGGAGGACTTACGTCAGGAAATCCCTCATGTCTAGTCCAGATGGTGCAAACTTTCCCACCGTGGCAGGCCGAGGAAGCTCTGGGGCTCCCAGGCAAGCAACATCAAATGGTATGAGAGCCACTGGGTACCAGCAAAAGGGATGGATGGCATCCCTCCTCCCTCAGCGATACAAATCGGAGACCGTGAAACTCATTTTGAAGAAGAGTTTCAGACAGTCCAAAAAAGAGCCACCGAGGCTGCAGCTGCCTCTTCCACACGTCGGTATTTAACTGAGGGCAGCAGGGGGTACGTGAGCGCTCAGCACGGAGAAGACAGTGACTCTCTCTGACCTCTTGACCCCTACAACACACACTGTCAGCGGGTACCCTCTGGGGCAGGAAGAATGGCGATGCATTTCGAAGCATGGCCCACTTGGGCCTGTTAAAGGGTGTGTGTTTTCCTTCATATGAATTAAGATGGAATTAAGACAGCGAGAAGATCCAAAGGCAGAATACTTACCATTTCATCGACTGTGGCTAAGCCTAAGCTACCGGCATTTTCTCTACTGGCCAGGCGGCCATCTTCCCTAGCATTCTGCTTTGAACAGTGATGCTTAAAAAAGAATTCTCTTAAGCGTAAGCTGCAAAATATCTGATCTACTTTTTAAATGCCTGGATGTTAAAAGATTTTCTGAGGTCCTTAAGATTCAGCTTAAGAACAAAGTATCTAATGTCTCTGACATTCCAAGGATCTCAGGGGACCGTTTCGGCCTCTGTGCATACATACCAGAAAGACAATATACATTCAGGACATTTTCAGGGGTAATGAAGGTACCGTACCTGTGATGATGGTAAGGATGATGGTGGTGGTGGTGGTGGTGGTGGTTGTTGTGGGAGGAGGGATAGTTGTGGGGGGATCTGGATAGAAAAAAAAAGGAAAATCAAACCCACAATGCTGAACACAACAATGATCAGTAATGACAAAACAAAGGCATGAGGACACTGAGATGTTCGTTGATGACGTCCCCCTCCGAAACCAAGAGCTTCCCCACCCCACCCCCGCCGAAGATCTGTGTCTTGTAATCGGAACCCCAAACCTGAGTTGGAAAAAGCTAAGAAAAGAAGAAAAGAGATTTGTATTAATGATGCGAAGTAGGGATGAGGAGATGTGAAGGAGAGAAGGGAGGGGAAATCCAAATAGGACCCCCCCACCCCAACCCTATTTCAAAGGGGAGGGTAAACCAGCTCCGCGCCCGCGAGTCATTTCATTTTATGCTTCTGCGGATGGGAGGAAGGAGGAGGAGAGGACGCTGCTCCAGCGAAAGGGCTGCTATCGGCCAAGGATGAGTGTGCTCTTCGTCCCCTGCTCTCCATGACGGGCAACTTCATTATTCCCCATCAATACATCCCAGCGGGAAGTGAAACTACTTCTATGCTCGTAATAAATACAAAGAAGAGAGAATGTCACCACTAAATATCAAGTTCCAGGCATGTGAGATTTTACTGAGATTTTATTTTTTTTAAAAGTCAATAAATTTTACAACTTATAAATATTAATACGTTAGTTGCCTTTGCTCACGTTAAAAGCTTGACCTAAGTGGACGGCGGTGATAAGACCAAAAGCCCGCTTTCCATCTTGTAAACAAGAGGACGAAATATAAATGGGGCTTGACCCTCCAAGCCAAGAATCCCAGAGGGAACCCTCCGTCAGATGTTTGATATACTGTATATTCTTCTATCATCTCAGAAATTATTTGGGGGACAAGGGAAGGGCAAATATGAAAGAGAAAAAAAGAAAATCCTGAGCCTAAATGATCAAACTGAATGTGTTAAATTGTCAGCAAGACTTTGAACTAAGCAATCATTCTGCTATAATAGAGCATAAGACGATTGGAAGGCTTTTGATTTTAAATTTTATCTAAAGCACGTCAACTTCCTCTCCCTGACACATCTGGTGTCCTTTTATCTCCAAGTGAGCTCTCAGATTGTCTAATTAATACATCAAAACTTTAATTATATACTGCACCTTTATTGGCTTTGGTACAACTTCCTGAAAGTTTATGAAAACACTATTTTGGCACCTGATTGTAAGGCCTGCTTGAGATGATTCCTACTATCGATCACTAATCCGAGGTTTTAATTTTCCTAGCCAACCTCTCTCACACATGCACGGTGTATGACTGTGACGGGGAAGAATCAGCAGCAAATGGTTCTGTCTTGCGGGAGACTATGCTCGTTTAAGTCGTGGACACGAGCGGTTTAAAACGGCCTCACCTTGGAGTTCAAAAAAGAATTCAAACAGAAACAATAAAAATTAAAAAAAAAAAATCTCAACCTCCCCAAAACCACACACACACACACACACACACACACACACACACACACACACACACACATCTCACTGTCCGCCAAGAAGCAGAAATGACTAAGTAAGTAATTTCAAGCCACCTTTTTAGGCGAACAGGCAGTGTGTTCAGTCTTGCTTCCCTGGCCACTTTCTCGTGGAGGAGGCCCCAGGTGAGGGAGCATCCTGGGACCCGGCAGATCGTGCGGCTGGACTCACACCTTGCCGCAGGCACAGGGACAGACACAGCCGCGAGGGGCACGGGCCCCTGAGCTGAGCCCTGAAGGCATCCCGGGCCCTCTCCCACCCAGCTCGGCTGTGCCCAGAGAGGGCCCGCTGCCCAGCACGTGGGCAGCGAATGTGCTTTCTCTGTTCCGGTTCGATCACGATATCGATCACGGGAAGGGGACATCTGTGCCGGGGAGACTTCCCCCGGTTCCCTCTAATGCTATTTCCGTACCTCTCTCCCAGAGTATCGGCACAACATGTGTCATAGCCACGATGTAATCAAAGCGGAAAGGAAGGTCCATTTTTGAAATATGATTTGAAAACACGATTATGAACAAGGGGTGGACCAGACTAACAAGGGCAGAAACTTCAGAAAAAAGGTCACCGGTCCCTTTCGTTTTGTGAAAATCACACACTTTCAATTATTTTCATCACTACCGGGGTAACTGTTGTCCTTCACATCTGGCTCAAGTGACCTGAATGAATTAGATTCTGTTAACAGGTATAACCTCGTTGCTCAGATCCTTTCTGGGAATAAGAGCAACGTGAGGCCACTATTTCAGAAAGTACGGAGTTGAAGCTAATGAGCGGTGTTTGACACATAGAGGCTCAAAGAACAAAACCAATTGGGGCTCAGGCACTAACCAGCTAGATTCTCCAAGTATAGGAGTTATTTCCAGAGAATTAAACATTTTAAAGGCATGTTAACACCTGGTTCATAAAGTAGTTTGAACATTACTGTAGAAGTACAATAAACCACCTTTGGAAAGAAAATCTACTCGCCATCTTCTCCAATTGCTAGAATATTTTTTTAACGGACAAGCAACACCTCAGGTTGGCCGTGTAGCCGCCACTCCAGGCAGCACTACTGGCATAACTTAAGGGAGGCAGGTAGAATCCTGCATCTAACAGATCCCTGGATAAGGGTAAGTGTGCCATCCTGGGTTGGGGGTGTGTGTGTGTGTGTGTGTGTGTACACACCCACGCTTGTCAGAACAGGGAGGTCGCTCTGTTTCTTGGCTTTCAATAATGCACTCTGGCCCAGCAAGTGAAGTCCAAAACAGTCTCATGTTGGAGGGAACTGTTCTACTTGGAAGCAGGGAGAATCAGAGGCCCTACAAAGTAAGACACCAATGTCCCTGTAGACTTGGCAGTCAGAAATGTCGTGGCTTGGAAACATAGTAAGCCTGTGAACTTGAGCAGCTTAGGTGAGCTTCCTAAGCTTCCTCTGTTATCTATAGCACTGGATGAGGAAAATGCATACGTCCTGGGCTTACTGGGGAGATTCGAGGTGGTCATGCACGTGCAACAGGGAGACACAGTGAGTGCTCAACAAACGCTAGCCGTAAGCTAAACGCTAGCCCAAATGTTCCAAAGGCATCTATGTCCATCAAATCCACAAAATGTTTCTTGTCTTGAGAGGTGGCAACAGGAGGGATGATAAATCAGAGTTGTTTTTCCAGGTAACTTTGTCTTCTGACTCACGGAAGCAAACCCTAGACTGGTGGGCATTTGCTGCTGCTGGAACCCACCGCGAACCTGAGGGGCAGCGACGGAGGGGGCTCGTGGGAGGCTCAAACTCTCACAGACAGAGAGAGGTCTACCTGCCAGGCCCCGGCATCACTGGACTGTGAACTATCTGAAGCACAGGGTGGCTGTGTCCTGTCAACTGAAAAGGGGGCCCGGGGCACCCCCTGCACCTACACGGGACCGCCGTCCCCTTCACGGGGATCTCAGCAACTGGGGAGAATTAATGCTCTTTCGTGTGTAGAGCACAGACAACATGGGTAGTGTATGCAGAAAACACATCTCAGATGTTTACAAATCAGGTGAGTAGATGTGATCTTATAATTCTGCATTTTGTTAAAAGGGGGAAAAAACCCCCCTAAAACCTCAGGATTAGATCATAAGGATTATATTTGAATATCCAAGTAGATACGGTATAGAGCATGCTTCTATATCCTCAGAAAGACACTGACTCCTGTTTTCTTCAAAAGGAAAGCAGCCAGGGTCTAAGACATGACGGTGTCAATGTTCCGTGGGTATGGTTATGTGTGTGTAGGTGTATATTCACATACGCTTATACGTGGATAATTTACGGTGCTAACAGGAAGAAAGAAATAAGAAATTTATAAGACACTGAAAATTTCAGGCCTGCAGTTACTCATTCTGTGTCATCTGACCTCATGACTATGCTTCCTGGTATAAAACCGACCTAGGGACTTGGACTGGACAGAAGAGACTCGGTACATCATCCTAAGGCTGGAGCCGCAGTGCACTCCTCAGCTAAATAGAGAATATTCACCAGACACAAAATTGACATTAAGATATAAATGGGAAAAGTCTACAACGCCTGATACGTAGTAGATGCTCAATAAATGTTTGCTGGTTAGAGAATGCAATTCATGACACTATATGCTCTAACAATCCTGTGAGAAGATATTAAGAAAACAGACAAATTTAAAAATAAACGCATTCGTGTCTAAAGGAATAGCTAGTGGTTGTTTATGTAGCTACCAAGGACCCTCTATTTTTTCTCCAAGTATTTACCAGCTTGCAACATCTTTGGGAATGTAATAGCTTCATGCTGAAAACAGGCTACTTCTGTTCATCAAAGCAGGAGAGAGCCTAGCTGAAATATCACAGGAAAATACCACTGGGAATAAACTTTCTGAGCTAAATAGCCATTAATTGGGAAGGCTGACTTTTGCAGTCATTATTTCTAACACAGTCTCCACTGCTCGTGCCCGAGGACACAGCTTTCCTGCTCAGCATGACCAGGGACTGTGATCTAGTGGGAAATCCCCACGATTAGAGCGAGAAGAAAAGTCACTGCTCTCCCAGGTGGAGATACTGGGGTCCACCTCAGGCCAGGCTTCTTGAAGTTCTTGAAGGAAACAAACGGGCTTTCGATTTTCAACGGGACCGAAAGCTCTGGGAGGGAATCACAAGCAGCAGCTACATGTAAATGAGCCTAGGAGAAGACCGGTTTAGCTTTCCACGTACCGTAAACATACAGCATATAATCCGAATGAGCCTTCCCCACTATGTTAGAGGCTTCACAGCGGTATGTACCGTTATCTGTTTTGTTTAGGTTATTGATGAACAGGTTGGGCCCCGACAGGACGGCGTGCTGAGGCATCTCGTCATCGACTCTAACCCAGGTCACCATCACCGGCCTGCAGAGGAAAGAGGGACACAGGCTGCTTTGTTATCTCCCACCAGGATGTCTGCGCCGGCTTCCCACCCATGCATCACAGGAGTCCCGTGTGGGGTGACACGCTTAAAGACAGGTTTTAAGTTCACAGAATTAGGAGCTGTGAAGTCCCCCTAAGTCTGTTTGGAATAAACTTTTTTTAAAAAAACATCATCAGGTGTTGAAAAACTTTCAACAGACCGTAAGCAGGAGTCTCATTATTTTCAATTCATCTTTAACAAATCAGCAAATAAACCAATGTGCCCTATTTTTATGCCCTGCTGTGTGGTTTCACACCAATTCAAACAGGACAGAGTTCACCCATCGTTAATCATCTCATTAATTAGGGAGAAAACAGCGAATTCTTGGCGAGTGACATACGCATTACTCTGATGGTTACTAATACACCAAGACTCTTGCTTGGAAGCCACTTGTGATATTTAAAGGGATTTCAAGTTTTGCAAAAAGAAACAGACTTTTACATCAGAACGCTGCTTTCTTTTGACCTCTGCTGTTGGAAAAGGCACCTCTGTTCGTTTGGGGAAAGGTGTAGTCACTTCTTTTTCCCTTAACTCCTACCCATAACCTGCCTCCCCCAACCCAGTCCACCTTATCTATGTGTTCCTTTGCTAAATGCCTTGCTTTGCCGGCTCTGAGCCCCACGCGCTGTCACACCCTCTCCCTCTCTGCGTGCACCTGCAGACCCGGCGGCTCAAGGGCGAGGCTTCTGGGTCCCAGTCAGTCGCTGAGGGGCGCATCTCCATGTGGGCTCCTTCTGGCACTTGCTCAGAGGCACGTTTGTGTCCATCAGGAAAATGCAAATTTCACAAGACGCTGCGGAGCCAAAACCGCACGTGCACCAAGTATCTTTCAAACTCCCTGATCTAAAACACACGTCCTTCGAGGCGGCTCCCTCAACAATCTGACATCGGGGCCACGTGGGCGACTGTGCCTGAAACTCTCACTGTAGAGGAAGGGCAGCAGAGACGCAGGCACAGAAGGAACTTCTCGTCGGTCCCCACCGCGACCTCTAGGAGCGGCGACAGGGCCAAAAGACCCAGGGCTTAATGATGAGCGAACACCCAAGTTAGCCCTGTCGAGTAGCAGTCCAACTTTCAAATGGGATGTGAAGTTACAATTTTTCTTTAATTACACATGGTTTGTCATCACAACCCAGTAAATTATTTAAAAATTAGTCCTGCATATGTGCTCCTTGCAGGCAACGGCAAATGGGTCTGCCTGGCATTCGGATCTAACGTCCTGCTGCTCGACAGCTGAAACAATCAGTGGGGGTAAGTGCTGAGGATATTCACAACATTTAATGGCAAGTTAAATTACCATTTTTATTGTATGCAATTTCTTGAGAAAATAAATAGGTAGTGTGCTAGAAGGGACCGCAGCGGAGGAACGCGGGCTTGCTCACGCAGCCGTCCTCCCGTTCCGATCTGGGAGGAGCAAACGAACACCCTCTCTGGCGTAAATGTCCTGAAGGAAACATGTAATTTACTGTCCCCGTGGCACATTCAGTTGAACACACTACCTTCTTCAGGGGGAGGAAAAAAAAACCCCACAGAAACAAAATATAGGTTAGCCAAGCCATATACTCTAAATGTGGTTAATATGCCAGAATATAGGGATTGCAAGTGGTGAGGGGCCTGGCCTGGGAGAATTTCTTTCCCCCTACTGGATTTTTTTGTTTTTTGTTTTTTGGAGGCCAGGTAAGCCGCTAACCAGGACATATAGTCCAGACAGTTAACGGAAAGAAAGATCTGCGTCTTTGGCCGTGTTCGTAGGAGGAAAAGATGGCCCTGCCAAAGCTTGAAGCGTTTCGAACCAAGTAACTTGGGCACCCCGAGGAAAAGCCAAACAGAACCAAGACCGCCTCCTACTTCCTAGAGGTCATCGTTAAAGCTCCGCGGGGTGAGGACAGACAGCAGACCGCAGCCCGCGCACAGGGAGGCGCTGAAGCGGGAGGGAGAGGACAGCAGCCAGTCTCCGTGTGGCTCCCGGTCGCTTGTCAGAGATCACGCCTTGCTGTGACGGGGACAGTGCTTTCCAGACATTTCCGGGAAGCTTCCTTAAGATGCTCAGAGCGTGGAAACTGTGATAGTCAGGCTGGTTAATAAAAGCGCTGAGGGGAAAGAAAAAATCATACCACAGGGACAGCAGAGGGAGCTCAGTGCTGTTCTGTTTTGTTTTGGTGGGGACCACTCAAAGGCTTAGACACTGAATGGTTCCATCTTAGGGTTCCGCGGATTGTTTTTTTGCTGTATTCGTGATGATATACAGCAGTTTCCCTCATTCGCTTTCACTCATTCCGCAGGGAAGCAGCTTCTTTGTCCTTTCCCATAAAGTAAGAGCGTTAGGTTCTTTCTCTCCTGCAATGGCATACGTACATTGCAGGAGAAAAGCTCTGGGACCATTCCTTACTAACAAAAATACTTCTAGGAGTCACTTTTCTTTGAGGGAAGGAGAAGCAAAATTAAAGGTAGGGCAAATTCATTTTCCAACGGCTGGCCCTAATCACAGCGGCTTAATTTAAGTCTGAAAACCATCTTTCCAGCAGCTTAGACATTAACACGGAAGGTAGCAGATTTATCATTAGATTGTGGGCATACTAAAAATTTATTAGGATTATTTTTTTTTGTGAGAGAAGATAGTTCTGACAATCACGTTGATGATAATAAAATAGAATTAGCTGAGATTTCAATCTTAGCTGGCATTTCATTTTTCTCCCAATCCTGGCCATTAAGAACCGACCATAGGTATTTATTCTCCCTTTTCACTGAATATTCCTTATTTCTTGAAAAATCTTCCATCCTTTACAGCAGGAGACAGGTGACAGGCTGGTGACTTGCGAACGCATAGCTCCGTGTTGTGACATTTACTGCTCATGACCCTCTGCCAACCTTGGCCTTCAGAACTTACTGGGGCTTCCCGATGGCTTCACATGTTAACTCGAGCGCATCCCCTTCCCGGGTTAGGCCTTGTAGAGGGTAAGTCATCTGAATATGCACTTGAGGCTTATCTGTGTGACAACAACACAAAGTGTAATGTTTAGCAAATGATATCAGGAAAAAATCACTTGCATGCTGCCACGAACCCCACACCACCAGCACTCGCTCTCTCCCCATCCTCACGCCTTCACTAACATCCTCCTAATTAGTTAGTAATCCTGGCATTTGCTCAAATTAAATTGACTAATAACTCCAAGGAGTGAACCGCGAGCAGATAAGAGATTCATAAGCCAACTGCGCCACATCAAACATTTCCTGTGAAATACATTTTGTTACATTGAAGTTTATCTCCAAACTCACTCAAGCTAAAGGAAACTCATTTGCCTTCATGCTGAGGTGAAGCCACAGATATTTGTGGTGCTCAGAATTGATATATTTTATCATATATCATATATTACTACGTGACAATATGTTGTGACAATGCATATTAATAAGTTTGCCTCTTCTATGCTCTCGATTGTGAATGGGAAAGGCGACACTTCTGAATTCCACTCAAATGGTTTTGAGAAAAAAGAAATGGGAGCTTCTGGTGGTCCCAACGAAACTCTTTGATGTCTCAATGTATACACGTGAGAAGGAAGGACGCGGACAGGTACTGAGGGGCTACTGTGGTAGGAACAGTCATTGATGGTGGAATAAGTCCAGTTTTAGGAATCAGAACACTGGTATCCAGGGAATGAAGGAGCCAGTCCAAGGTCATGGAAGTAACTCAATGAGAGGCAGGCCTGAGAATGTTGGGATTTCTGGTTCAAAACTACATTTCCCAGTGGCAATCCATAATTAAAACCAAGTATAGCTTCTGAAGGCAGTCAAGTACTTAGCTACGTGACACAGGTGTTCTTATATCTACTGGCTACTTAATACCTGTGTTTGGACTTTGTGGGGGTTTGGGCCCAAAGAATGAATGACAGGAGGTATGGGGCGTAGGGAGGGAACAGAAGGGATCGGGATTAACTTAGAAACACATACAAATACATTTACAAACAAAACCTGAATGGAAAGGGGAGATTTTTTTTTTCTATGCTGAACTAACAAGCTATTAATCCCTAAATCAGTTTTCTCATTAATGCTGTGGCTCTGTAAATGTGTATTTTTGGAAACATACCCAAGAGTAATAAATGTGAGAGGGCAAGACATCACTCGGCTAAAAGGTCAAAACAATTTCCATAACTTTACTTTCTCAGACAATCACACCACCTAAACACCAGCCCCTTGGCCTTTTACAAGCAGTGCTTAGCTCATTAACATTCATCCTATGGACTGAGAGGGAAATCAGAAATATGGCAGGGCTCAACTGATCTCAACCTGTACACAGCTAAAATAAGCTACACGAGGGAGTCCTCTCTGGGGATGGCTGCTTTCCAGACATGTTGGTACAGTCTTGTTCCCATCACACATCTTTCTGTCTCTGAAAACCACGTGGCATTCAAAACCTTTTAGGAGAGCCTTCTTGTACACCAGTGTGCACGTACCCTGTGCATGGGTAACCCTTTCTGAGAAGCTAAGCCACTTGCCAGAGGACATAAGTTCACAGGCCCGAAAGCTCCAGCTGACACTTGCAAAGTAACACGGTTCTATTCTTGGACTTGCTGGCAAAGGGAACGTTCAAGTGCACAATGGTGTGGAGGTGTCTGTCCAGGGACTGGTAACTGGGCTGGGAAAACAGTCACCACAGAGAGCCAGAAACAGACAGATAAACACGATGACCTTGACTGAGGACTGGCTTGCTGGGTAGAAGCCAGAGCTGCTGGCCACCCTCCGTGCAGATCTCTGGACTCAAACTTACACTAAATACAACCACTGGGTGACATACGCGAGTCTATTATTTTTGGGGGTATAACACAGAAACACAGAGCTGGCGGGTGAAGTTTATTACAAACACAAGATACAAATAAATAAATAAATTAAGTAAGTAAAGCAAGCAACGGGAGAAGGTTATGTTACTGAAAACACTAACAGCCAAAGACCTGCTCCCTTATATTTCACATTCAGAAACAGCAGCACTTAACGGGGTTCCTGGTCAGGAAACTTCTGTCATTCTGACCTAGGAACCATTCTGGGCGAGGATCAATTCAAAGCCCCAAATCTGGGCTGAAATGTAACACTCGCTTATAGGTTAATCTCTGATCCACGGAGGGACTACATTTTCCATGCTCTGCTGACTTCCACCCATTAATTAAGGAGAAGCAGGATGCCTGCTGGCCTATGTGGAAGGTTTTTTTTGGTTTTGTTTTTTTTTTCCCTTGTGTAATTTACAAGCAAACATAGAGGGTATATTTTTCAGCACAGTGACTAAGTGCTCAACTTCCACTAATAATAAAGAGACTGTTGAAAATCTAATCCAGTCTTGCCTCTCTTCAGTACCACAGACTTCTAGCTAAGCGCTTTTTTATGTCACTAATGGCTGTTTCCCAGTGGCCAATTACTCACAGAAATTAGGAAGAGCAAGCTAAGGATCTGCTGTACCTGGAACTTATACTGAAAAAGCAAAAAAGAAAAAAAAAATCCCACTAAGCCATAGAAAATGCACCTTCAATTCTGATAACGGATTTTCCCAATTTACTCCTCAGGTTCCTGGAGAGACATCTACCATCCACTTATGGGTACAGCTGCCACAGTTACCTTAATAGCTGGCTGAAAAGGTAAACATTAATCTTGTTCGTATTATACAGAAAAATGTCCTCCTCTGTTGACACATGCAGTATTTATATGCATATTATCTGACTGTGGGGCAGCTGAACCATCTTCATGCCCAGCCTACAAACCACACAGGCGGGTTTTTGTGCCAAGATCCAGCCCCTTCTTTTTCCTTGAAAGAGGAATGCTCAACAGGTGGAGCAGACCCCCTGGGATCCCGCCGGCGCCTCTGGAACTCAAGGAGGTTAAATTTTCCCGGGAAGATCCTGACTGCAATGTGAGTATGTCGAAATCCCGCACGATCCAGATGGCTGACTGAATAGCCCAAAGCTCATCATTTATATTTTAATTATGTTCATAAATCAAACGTTATAACCCACCAAAGCTTTTCTGAGACAGACCCAGACTCCAAGATTTATTTTTAAGTAATGAGGTAAGGCCCAGTACATTTTCTGGGTGATCATTTTACGCCTCGGTTGGTGTTGTAAGGCACAAGGCTACGAGCCAGATGACACTTTCTACCCAAGAGCAGTAACTGCCCAGAAATGTATTGCTCAGAATGGCTTAATGTCATTAAAAAATGGAACTGCTATATAAAAATAAGAAAAAAAGTTAGGTCTGCGCACTTATGGAACATTACGTTTCTAGAGATGGCATCACCAACAGCCAATCAATTAGGTCGAGGGATCTGAGGTTTCCATAATACACTGTAATTTTTAAAAAACCCTATAAAAGACATTTAGCAAGACTCTTAGAGCAGACAAAATTCGTTCATTAGTCAAAGTTGCACAGAGGGTTAAATGCCAGGAGGCTTTGGGTCACACCGCAGGAGCAACCAATTAAAAAAATAATATTAGAAAGACATTCCAATTTGATGAGACTTTCTTTAAATGTACTTTGCTCTCTCTATAAAGGGAAAAATATATATAGAAGGAAACTCTTAAAGAGGTTAGAACGGCTTGCTGGCAGATTACAATTGATTTCATGCCAGTCTGACCTTGCAGCACGTTCTATGATCTTTCCAGAAGACGAAGCGCGAGACTTGTAACCTGTATTCACTTTCCTATGTAAATGAAAAGTCATCGTCTCCTTCTCTCTAGATCACAACACTAAAGTAGCAGGTTTTTAAAATTATTTATTAAAAATAAATAAATGAAAGGGTATTTGGCAGTTTCCTCCTGCCTGGGATGTCATCCTTCCCACGTACCAGACAGGAGTAGCTCTGAGGCAGGACGAAGGTGCCTGATATCCCAGCATGAGACTTAATTACCCAGGGGCTCCCGACAGCCTCCCCCATCCCAAGAATTTCTAAGTCAGGGGATGTGGACATCCAGCGTCCTTTGATGCTCTAACTGCAACCAGGCTGGAGGGCCTGGGTGCAAATTTGCTCCGGCGACTGCATTCGGGACACGGGCTCTTCATGGGCCTCACTTAGATTTTGTCCGATTTCCGAATCTCTGTTAGAGTGGAACTGGATGCCCGCGGAGCAAATGCTAATGGTCTCAGGGCCTCTGCCAGGGAGAAGTCAAGGGCAGCAAGTGCCCAGACGTATCAGAACAGCTGGGAGAAGTTTGGGTCAGCGCCTGCGCATTCAGGTGAGGAAGCATCAGCTCAAGAGTCTTTGTCAATCTCGGGGGATTACCGCAGTTTGGAGGAGCACGACAATGCAAAGATTAACCTGAGATTTGGTGAGTATGAGGGGTTTTTTTGAGCTCGAGGCAGGACTCGGCGTCCACGATATGGCTGCCTGGATTGCCGGGGGAGGCCAGCTTTGCACTGAACGAAGACAGTGTCCGGTAGCAGGAGGTGATTGGGTCTGGTTCAGCAACAGTCACACCGAGCTTTCAGAGAAGTTCCACGTCTTGCAAAAGGTTTGCTTTCTAATGTCATGATACATTCATGAATAATTCTCACCGCCACTTATTTCGTTTGTTTGCAAGGTGAAGGGCCCCCTGCCATTACATCTGTTGTATGAATCGGGGGACTGCCACTGCGCTCGAGGAGGACGAGGAGGACGGAGCTATTGGGGGTGGGAGGGGTCAAACCTGGTGGGAGGCGCGGGACCAGTGAGCACGTACGGCGTCACTCCAGCAGAACGCGATTCCTGCCTGTTGCAACTTGCAAGTAGTTTTGTGGATACTGAAATTACTGTTTACCCAACAGAATCAAATTTTATTCTGCGATGTTGCGACAGAAAGTTATGTTTCTAGTTCTTAAAAAATGGGAGGCACACTCGTGTAGCACTCTTCCCCGTCTTTGAGAAATCTTTAAAATCTGAAAGTGAACGCAGGACAGGAAAAGCCTCAGAGCATCATTTCCTCCATAGGAAAGTCAGCTCTGTAAGAAGAAAAGTTTTGGGTCTTTTGTATCCTGGCGCCTAGCACTTGCAGTAGGCACTCAATACTTGTTTACCAAGTGAATGAGTGCATGTGAGGCTGGAGAATGCCAGGGCATGGAATCCTACTCCAAGATCTGCTACTGACTCAAAAAAAAAAAAAAGTCAGCTCATGAATACATCTTAATCTTGTTATAAGATAAACTGGGCACATTAGCATTTCTGAGAATTTCTTTGAGCACCCATTGATTCGAATAGGGCACCAACACACTGAAAATGCTCTAGCCACAGGGGCTAGGGGAAAGGTTTCTACAGAGAAGACAGGGAGGTAAAACAAGGACCATTATTTGATTGGCTGTGGCTTAAGCAGTTGCCTTACTTGGGAAAAGCCTAGTCGGGCTGTTCGTGATTGGCGGTGGCTTTGGTTTCATTTTCTTGGGAGCCTGGGGGGCTTTGGTTGAGGGTTTCCTTTGCTCCCACAGAGGTACCCAAGGCATGGGAGTTACCCCAGTCTCATGGCCTCCCTGTTGTATCACTTCCACAGCCCTTAGCACAAAATATAATTGTATTATTCTGGAAGGTCAATCCAGTTCCCAAAATTTGAGGTTCAGCCCACGTGTTCTGATTTACATGCTTCCCTTTCACTACACATTTATTTAGCATTTCTGGTGTATCTCTAAGGTGGGATCTTTGGGGAAATCATAAAGGATGTTGTCTGACCACTCGTTTTCGATTTTCAGATTTTAACTTCACAACCATTTAACCTTCCACAGAATTGAAATGTGACCTTGAGTTAAAAACCATTAGAGGACTCGCTTCACAGTGGAAATGCTCAATGTCCACAGCCACAGAGACACATCGTCCCCAAAGACAATAGGAGGGACAGCGAGTTGTGGACAGAGCATCCTTAGTAAGAGGCCTCCATCTCCCGAGTGTGCTGTCGGAAGGCACAGGTGGTAGCTTTCTCTTTGTGTCACTCAAATCTTGCTCACGACAGACTTGGCCCGACACTTACTCTTTGTTTTGTGAGTACTGGTCCCTCGGCCTCCTGCCCCCTTTGGTGCTGCAGAAAACTCCAGGAACAAGCTCCAGAGTTAACAGTATCAGGACTGTGGCCCCGCCACGCCCTGTGGTCCCGCAACAAATGACAGCTCAAACATTCGTTTGAATCCGGGGGTCTCCGTGAGGAATAACAAATGCCGAAATGACTTTCCCGAAACTCAATTCATTGCTTTAAAAAAATTAAAGGAAGGGAGAGTGGGAGGAAGAACGTATTCTGTTCAAAGACGAGACTGGAGATCAGAGAGAAACAGGCCAAATCGGGGAACGCCAGCTACTATGCTTTGAAGAATACGATCTGGGAGGACGGATGGGGGGGAGGATGGATACAGGAGCCGCTCTGGGAAACGACGTCTTCTCCTCCACTCCAAACAGGAAAGCTTTTCCTATTTCCAGGTTTTTCTCCCTCCTTCACTGCGGGGCACCGTCGATAGCACAGAAACATTTATTTTGGCACAGACAGAGAACAGGTTTGGACCATCTCCTCAATGCCCAATTTTCCCCTAGCCGGGGGAATGAAAAGAGAAATCCAGTCTTCTCTGGACCCCGGATGAACGGGAAAACAGATTTACAAAATATCCGCCTATGGGGGGGTCAATAAAACTCATTTTGAAAATGATGCCGACGTACACGATGAACCGTCAGATGATAATCAGTGGAGGGAAGGGATTCAAACACCCATTTCTACAGTCTTTGTTTTCATTCTCCCTCTCAAAACCCATCTCAATTTCTCGTTCTCTCTCTCTCTAAACAAACAGGCACACACAAAAAAGCCTCACAAAATGAGGGTTTTTGCAAACCATATCCAAGAAGCGAGGCTGTGATGGGGGAAAGCGGAAGACACACAGCAACCAGTCACGAGTCCGGACGGAGGCTTTTCCCACTTTGCACGGCGACCTGAATTTCATATTGGGGGGTCACAGCTCTTCTTTGAATTCCCAGCTTACGTCGCTCTGTGTTGCCACCTTGATGCTATTTAAACAGTTTTCTTTTAGCGCGCAGACAGTGAACTGTTCTCCTTTAAACAGGCTTTTATTTGACAAGAGTACGTCCCTTCAGATGTACAGCTGCACTAACCGCGCGACAATTGTACCACGCTCCGCTGTAATCAACCACGTTGTAAATTTGAGCAACGCCACGTACACAGACACGCGGAAGAAAAAAAACCGCATAGATGGAATTTAGGGTCATCGAGCTCGGAACGTTAAAAGGCAAAACTGTTCTCTGCCCGACATCTAAGGCAGGAGAGCTTTGAATTCCAGCTTCCGTGCATAATTATTTTCCGTTTTAAACACTGAGCCGTGTGCTGCTGCCGCCGTAGCCTTGCTGAGCCTCACAATGAAAGCCAGAAAACTAAGAGCCCTACTGTATGTTCTTCATTCCCAGCAACGTTCCTATGAGAAAACCTTATTAATGAGCTTGCAAACGAGCACCCAACAGGGAAATGTCACAAACAAGAGCGGCTAATGCCCCAGAAAATCAAATAACTGAACACTTGGCTGATTGTGGTGCCTTTCATATTTATAATAAAAAAAAGGGGGGGGCTCTAATTCACTAATTCTGAAGGGGTCAACACCTTGCTGAACAAAACAACTCATTTATTTATGTTCAGAAATCTCCAGATGATAAATTACATTGATGTTAATCACTTCAATGCATACTACACAATTAATATCTGTACTCACCACGAACTTAAAGATTATTAAAAGTATGACAGCATACACATCTGGCTGATTTTTCACATAATTGGGCACAACAATTTCTCCTGGTACCACAAATAAGGGTCGTAACAAACAAACACTGCAAAATTCTGTGTTCAATTAATCAGGACTTAAATCCACAAGACAAAAGCAGTTCCAAGTTGTAGCTCAAGCCTTGTCCCCTATGCAATATGGTAGCTCTCTCTTTTACTGCTCTTCCTTTCTCTGTCAGATTTAAAGGAAGCCATTGAATGATATACAGTGTAGGTCTTCACTATTTCCTTCTTAAAAAAAAAATCTTAAAAGGATGCCGTTTATACAGAACTCAAATCCATTACCTGTCATGTAACCCTGTTCATATCCTGGTTAATAGCCATGGGTCTTAGATGAGGTAGAAAAAGATTTCCAGAAGGCTTCACGTAGCGAAATGGGCTAGGCCTGAATCAAGTGAGTAAAATGAATACCAATTCCTACAGGTTAGAGTTCCCCCAAGGTAGTCTCATTTACCCAGAAAAGAGCTGTTCTTCGTCTGACGTCCACGGACCAGTTCAGTATTTCCTGGTGATAACCTAATGCTTGTAAATGATTTTACAAAAAAAATCTTTTTAGGTGCAAAGAAAAGGATGCTAAAAATAATAGTTATGTATTTATTTTTATGTCTATTAAACAGAACACACATAGCAAAATAAAATTCCTAATTTGATATTTTCTCACAGGCCTTTGTTAGGGAAAAGCAATAAAGTGACTTAAAGACAAATTCTAAATGAGGTAAGAGTACAGACCACCTGTGGATACGGGAACACTGGTCCTCGAATAAATGAAGTTAGGATAACTCTGTAGGATACACAGACTCCCTAAATTGGAAGCAAATGTGGTAGATATGTGATTTTGTTCATCTTCTCCAGGTCTATGGACTTTTAAAGGGGTGTTTAAGAAGGTTAAGGGGCGCCTGGGTGGCTCAGTGGGTTAAAGCCTCTGCCTTCAGCTCAGGTCATGATCTCAGCGTCCTGGGATCGAGGCCCGCATCGGGCTCTCTGCTCAGCAGGGAGCCTGCTTCCTCCTCTCCCTGTCTCTCTGCCTGCCTCTCTGCCTACTTGTAATCTCTCTCTCTCTGTCAAATAAATAAAAATAAAATCTTAAAAAAAAAAGATAAGAAGGTTAAGAACTGCTGATGCTAACGAAGGGCTTGGGTCGATTACAAAACGAGGGTCTAATACTCCTCACAGGGTATCCAAAATGATTCCACATCCACACAGACGGGCTGCTGAATCTCACGTGTTGAAGTATCTCTTCCCATTGCCATCAAGACGCGGTGCTGCTTGTCTGCCCAGAGAGAGCGAGGGCCGTGAGAGGGATGGAGCTGAGCCACTAGCGCTGGCCACGGACCAACAAAGCCTTAGCGCCCAAGGACCGAGTGCCTCAGGCATGGGAGGCAGGAGGCTCTTTGGTTGTTGCATAGCTGCTGGTGTTCAGGAGAGTAAAGCTGGTAGGACAAGAGGTAGAGGATTCCGGTTGTGTCTGGAGGAGCTACTTAAGGATTTCCTAGCTGACTCCGCCAAGTCGTCAGTAGTGCGCCAAGAAAGGAGGGGAGGGAACGATCAGGTGACTTACTTTCTTTCTTTTCTTTTCTTTTCTTTTTTTTTTTTAAGATTTTGTTTATTTATTTGAGAGAGAGAGAGTGATTGAGAGAACGAATGGGAGGAGGAGCAGAGGGAGAAGCAGACTCCTTCCTGAACAAGGAGCCCGATGCGGGGCTCGATCCCAGGACCCTGGGATCATGACCTGAGCCAAAGGCAGACACTTTAACTGGCTGAGCCCCCCAGGTGGCCTGTAAGGTGACTTTCTTGAACACCGAGTCTTATTTAAGATGCCAAAGAAGACTCTCAGTTCCCATTCAGATTAATATAATGGTTGGTAACTCTTAACCTTTTATGTAGAAAGACTGTCTTTATACACATTCTGAAAAATGAAGTATTGAGAAGAAAATGCCTGTGTGGCTCACTTCGGATAAAAAACAAAAACAAAAACAAGAAACAATAGTCTTCCATAAAAATGTGGTGAGGAAGGGACTGGTGAGGCTAGGTAGGAAGAGACAGGTAGGGGGGCTCTGGAAGCAGGCTCACAGAAATTCCAGATGTGGAGAAATACTAAAGACAAGATATTAGCCAGAAAGAAGGGAATATAACAAACCAAACTTGTTTGTCCTAAATACAGATGAGATATTTTCATAATATTTACAAACCCACCTGGTTTGTCCTAAATTTATAGATGAGGTATTTACCAAGTTCCCCAGTCAGTTTCCTATAAAAGATGGCCATAAAAAGCCCCCAGCGGTAACCTATCCGGGACCCCTCTCACTCTAGAGAACTTTCCTTTCTGTTCTTACCTTCCCTTAAGAAACTTTCACTTCCTTCACTCTATTACCTGCAAGATTCATTCTTCGACTCTGTGAGACAAGAACCTGGCAATGGTGCCGTGATAGAGTTAAGAATGATTAATAGTTGTGTCTTTGTTTTTGGAAGGCCCTGGTCACTTCCCTGTGGTTGAGGGCTGGGAGTACGCTAAGACTACAGTCAAATGGATTCAGATATGCAGCTGTGCTCCTCGTTCTTAGAGGGCTTACTCTCTCTTGAATATGGAAGACAAGGCTTATGAAGATCATTATCAAGTCTTCTAAGAGGTAGGAGGTGTAGTGCTTAAAATATTTTGCATTCGGGAGTGAATGTAATTTCATAGGTGGGTGGGGCTAGATTCTATTTGGAAGATACTCCGGGGACATTGGAGGAGTTTAGGGGCGGGGACTGGGTGAAAGTCTACTCAGGTTTCACAAAGGAGTTAATGTATTATTAAAGCTAATGGGCCCCTACAAGGAAAGTTAATGGATATTAAGTTTGCTTAAATGAATTACATATTAACAAAGTCACAAGAAATCTACTATCTGCCAATTTAGATAATATCTGATCATTTCTGTTTTCCCATTATAGGGACATTACACCACAATAGTTTTAGTGATATGAAAATTATAAGCATGATGCCCATAATGAAGCTACATAATGATGGAGATGAAATGAATTAACAAGAAAAACCTGCATTATGTAATGTTAAATTGAGCCAAACTCGCCGAGTAAGAAAAGGTTGGAATGGGATTAGCGTCTTAGAAGCAAGTTTTTACATTTTATTTTAGCCACAAGGTGGAGAAGCGATGAGAAGCCACCATTTACACCTTTCCCTGGGCCCTGTTTTGCTCAGGCAATGCATACATGTGATAGAGACTGTAGCAGGCTCAATGGTGGCTCTCAAAAGACACGCTCACCTCTAGCCCCGGAACCTGCGAATATGGCCTTATTTGGAAAGAGAAGTCTGCGGATGTAATCAAGTTCAGGATCTTGAGATGAGACCATCTGGGTTAGCTGGGTGGGCACTAACTCCAACAGCAAATGTCCTTATAAGAGACATGCAGAGAAGAGATGGCCAAGTTGAGACAAAGCAAGACACAAGAAAGACATGGCTCCAACCAAGGAATATCTGGGGCCCCCAGAAGCCGGAAAAGGCAAGAAAAACTCTTCTCCTAGAGCCTTTTGAGTGAGCGTGGCCTTGCTAACACCTCAACTTCAGTCTTCTGTCCTCTAGAACTATGAGAGAATAAACTGGTCATGTGAAGCCACGAAGTTGGTGGTAATCAGTTACGGCAGCGCTAGGAAATTAACGGATGGACGGTAAGGCTGTACCTTTATCAGACCCCCCCCCCCGTGGTTGCCTTTCCAACCAAATTCTTACACCAGTCCCACCACGCACACTCAGATATCACCTGCAATCTTTCAGATGCTCGGTTACAGAAGCTCTCTGATAAAAAAGTGAGACGTTGGTTACTTGGCCACAACTTTGCTGCAAGGATGGTTTTGTGCAGAAAACATTTTGGCGAGCACAAGAGTCCACAGAGAAAAGAAGGAGAGCATCTTCAGTTCATTGGGCACAGCGAGGACACAACCTCACTCCAATGATCTAGCTGTTATTGAGGAAGCCACTGGGGTTTGGCACCGATCCCAAAGAGTTCCACTTTTAAACCCATTGCTATACTTTAAGCTAAAAATGGAAGAGAACATGCCATTTAAAACAAAATGCTGATGGAGAATGGGAATAAAAGACCCTCAAAAAAAAAAAAATTCAGCACTTCTGCTGGGGCTTAGAAAGTGGGAGGGACTACCCTAGATTGTGAAGTTGACACAGACATGATTATAGTCAACACTCAAAAAATGCAATTAATCAAGTCATGTGATAGAACAGATTGGAATCATTTTAAAGTTTTACATTTGGGTTAAATGTAGTATTTTGAAAATCCTCACTGGCACTCTATAGTATGGCAGTGTTTCAGTAAAATAATCCTTTGATTATTTTACTACTGAGACAACAAGACATAAACTCTATCATATGTATGCAATAAATGGCTTCTCAAGTGTTTTTCAGCAACTGCTACTCTACGCCCTCAGGATAAAATATTCAGGTACTGCTAGGCATGGAACAAACATCTGTGTCCCGCCCTCCCCAAATTCTTATGCTGAAATCCCGCTGGGGTGATATGAGGGGGCGGGGCCTTTGGGAGGTGCCCAGGTGATGGGGGCGGAGCCCTCGCGAATGGGATTAGTGCCCTCTGAAAGCAGCCCTGGGGATCTCTAGCCCTTCCGCCCTGAGAGGACACGGCGAGGACACGGCGAGGACACGGCGAGGACACGGCGAGAAGGCAGGAGCTATGAACCAGGAAGAGGGAGGGAATACAACCGGGCTGGTGCGCCTTGTTCTTGGACTTCCTAGCCTCCACAATGGTGAGGAATAAACGACTGCTGCTTATGAGCTACTCACTCGGTGCTACTTTGTCAGAGCAGCCTGAATGGACCAAGACAGGTACTCACACTGTACTTCAAGGTACCGCTGGGTCTGCAAGTTTCCGGTAACGGCAGGATGCTCCACCTGACAGATCACCGGGACCCCGTCGTCCTCCTTGTGCACCTTCAGCATCAGCTGACTGGTCACGGTGTACATGTCGGACCACTCCTCCACCTCCGATTTGCCTGGGGGACACGGAATATACCGAGACATCAGAGTTGTGCGAATTCCTATCACTCTGTTTCTACGGGCTCTTCTCTCCTGCCCCGGGACTGCTGTTTTACCCAAGATGATGGAAGTCACTTGGGATCAGGGTAAGCTGTGGGTAGAGAACGGATGAAATGATAATTTCCTACTTTTCCACCTTGTAGGAGAGTAGGTAAGATGTATTTCTACCCCACATAATAGATACTATTTTTATTTAAATCTATTACATATGTTGTCTTCTATCTTAAAACCTCCCCCAAAAAGGCAGCTGAAAGTTGAACCACTTTGCCATCTCACTGCTTATGGCATTTTGGAGGAGGAAAAGAGAAGTGCTTGTCACCCCTAAACCACCATCTGAACTTGAAACGTCTAGTAGGCTGTCATGCGGTTTAAAAATTCCAGGACATCATCCAAATCCCCGAAGTAATTCAATCAGGAATAGAGATATAAACAACCCCCTCTGCCCACCCCATCAGCAACAATTAGGAGGGAAAGTAACTACATGGATTTACATAATTGAAATTGTAATTGAAATGTTTAAACTCTGAGACTTTTGGAAGACCACAAACAAAACAAAACAAAACAAAAAACAAAAAACAAAAAACCCCAAACCAAAAAAGCCCACAGTGGCAGTGGGTAGAGCAAAGTAAGATAGAGGCTTCGGGCCAGATGGGAGACACGTCCAAGAACACCCAGAAAAAGGAGGGAGGAGGCTTCCGGATGGATGAATAGGCCAAGGCGGCCCCTTTCCTGAACTCAGCACTCCCCGGGACACGGCGCGCCATTAGCTTTCTTTTAATGTTTTGTACTTATCGGTACGCATTTAATGGCTCAATTCACTTAGAAAAGCAGAGGGGAAATGAGAAACTCCTTCCTTCCAAAACCATACCTAGGAAATAGGAGATTAAACAGAGCAGGCTTTTTGAAACTGAAGCTGTTATATATAGATTTATCTGCTTCTAGATATAGATTTTTATATGCCCTTTCTGAAAGGCCTTATTCTTTTCTTCCTGGCACTCTTGATTTATTCAAGAAGCACACACCGAGCACTTACCTTGGCCCAGATACCAGCTGCACGCTTTACAAACATTCACTCATTTCATCTGCCTAAGAATCCCTTCACTCGGTAATATTAATATCCCCATTTTAGCAGAAATTGCTAAACACAGCTGGCGCTTCTGTCAAATGACCAGAGCTGTTTGAACCCTGGGTGTACTCCTTGCAAAGCAGCCCCGGAAAGGAAGGGGTAGGACGGCCAACCCACACGTGCTCACTCAGGACGACCGACACAGAAGGCTCACCCCGGGGGACAGGCTGCAGCCGAGGCGCTGCCGAAGGGGGCAGATACTGGAAGGTACAGGAATCCAACGTGGGGCGGCCTAGGCCGAGGGACAGAGGGTGGGGACCAGCATTAAAGGAGCAGCCTGAGCCACTACCACGCACTGTGAACTTCGCAAAAGAGCAGGCTGGTGAAACGTGCAGGTGAGTTACACGTTCCACGAGAAAGGGGCATCTGTCTGCAGGGTCAAAATCAGGATATAATCCTCACACCTAACAGACCTGCCCCTACAGGAAAGCAGAGTCAGCAAGCTGATGGCGCAGTAACCCACGTTGGAATGAGTCGGAATTCACCATCGAGGCTGGTGGCCTATTTATTTATTTATTTATTTATTTTTAATGGCTAACGTGAGAATTTGGGGAGCTGACCCACCCTTAGGTCGCAGGGTGAATGAGAATGAGGGACAACACGGATCCCCGGAGTTCAGGGAGGGGACCCTGCAACAGTGGCTCCTCCTGGTCTAAAGAGTTCTAGTTCTTTCTGAGCATCGGAGTCAAATTCTAGCAACACCTACCCCCACCAACACTCCAGCCACAGGGGGAGGATCTGCCTGACAGTCAGTGAGATGTCTTTATGCTGTGGCTTCAGATGCACTTAGTCATTGATTAGGAGGCCCTGTCTACGTGGATAGTTTTGTTTTCGGGGCATGTTTGGCATTCATCTTTAATCTCCCCCAAGGTGCGGCCCTGCTGGAGTCAGGGGCCCGCCCACTACTTCCGGAAAGGGCGGCCTACCCCTCACCTTTTAGCTCCTTGTTCCCTTTGAACCACCTGATGGTCGTGGCTGGTTTGCTGGCCATGGCGGTGCAGTTGACTTCAATCTCCTCGCCTTCCACCGCGGTGTCTTTCTGGATATCAATCATCAGGTTGCGTGGGGGGACTACAAATGAAACACAGACGCCATTTCTGCACATAGTCTTCTTTTCATTAGAAACTCCCACCACCGCTACCAAAAAGAGGAGACAACTAGTGGACATTCGTGATGGGGTTTTTTTTTTCGTGATGGGATTTTTTTTTTTTTTTCGTGATGGGATTTTAAAACGAACTTCCCCGGATGGGAAAAAGAAGTACAAAGACATCATCAAAGAGTGTGAATTACGTCAAAGTTGTTAATTCAGAATTTCTCTCCCAAAGTCATCTTATAAAATGCCCAGCCTCCCACTCCTAAGTCATCAGTGACCAAGTTATAACAATAGTGGTATTAGTTACTCATCGGTTATTAGAAAACTGACCAGAACGTAGATCTAAAAGTAAGACGAGTGCACACTGATGAATTTGTCATCCTCATTGGGAAGGATCTGGAAGGACTATCTGTCCTTGAACTCAACTCTTGGATTTCAATCTTCATATGAAAGATTCCAATGACAACCAGCAAAGATCGAAAACTTAAGAGTCCCTTAAAAGAACCGTTCACCATAAACACAAACAGAAAACTCGTGCTTTAGAACCAGTTCTATTCAGTTGAAATTATCCATAGAGGACTAGGATACAATCATCACCTCCAGTGGACGGCGCAGTAATAAAATCCACTGGATGGGAAGATGCTGTAAGATAGGACATGCTGGTTAATTTGCACTAATTTTTCCATGTTCTGAAGTCTAATGCTCCGGATTTTAGAAATTAAAGGTGAAAGAGACTATTAAGTTTCTGCAAGTCCATTTTATATGTCAGAATTAAAACCACTCTTCTTTAAGCATATTAAACATATGGAATAAGATAGAATAAAATATTTGGGGGCTAAAGTGTGGAATATCAAATCCGGAGAAGGCAGGGTGATGGGGATAGTGAGAAAGCATGTTATCTTTTATGAAACTGAGTTGACGGCGAGACTTCACATCAGGTGCAACCTTACTGCAAGACGGAGCTTCTTGAAATAAAAATCAGTAGGAATATGGAATTCAGCAGAGTGAATCTCAGACTATGTGTCCTGACCACCATGAATAAGCAAAGACAGTTCTGAGACTTATGATTAATAAGTTTCTCAACTCAGAAGAGAAACAAGAAATTAAATATGTATAAACATGCCATCCTGATGATCAAGTTGAATAATAAATCTCTGATACTGCTTCAATAAATTATGGGATTAAACCACGTATTTGGGATTTCCAACTGTTCCAGTCCAATGTAAAATTCTGTGTGCAGGAAGACTTTTACATTGACTTGAAAATTCCTACAGAGATCGATGGAAAGGGAAAAGGAAAAATGCTATGTTGCTTATGTTTCTCAGCAAGACAGTGTGTGGGGTGTGTGTGTGGAGGGGTGACTATTAGAGCAAAAGCAGGCCTCTTCTTTGTTCCCCGTGTAAAAGGAAAAGAACACATTTGCTCAATTGCATGTGTTGCCAAAGTGATATGGCCCAAATGAGTAGTTAAACATGGCAAAGAACTACCCTCGCTTACATTTAAAAAATATATAAGCATAAAGAGAGATAGTCTAACATCCAATTTGGAGTTGCACATCTGCCAGCATTTTAAGAGACACAGAAAGGCAGTGACAAAAGTAAATGGGACGACTTCAGCTAGCTATTTCCTGAACGTAGATATTCTTGCCAGATGACAATCAGGATGGTTACAGATTTTCATCACGCACACCTAGAGAGTTGATAGGGAATACACACAGAGACTAGATGTTTTGGACCAACAAATACTACCAAATTCTGAGTGCGGTACTGTAGGAATATTGAAACAAAATGCTATTGTTAGAGCAAATGTCAGAGGAAAAGACTGCCCAAGCCTGAAGAAAATAAGATCTCGGTGAGCTAGGAGGAACAAAGTAAGAGGCAAGAAGATGAAACCACCAAAGAGTAAAAGACATAGGAACGTCCCCCACCCCCCGCCCGCCACCCAGCCCCCCCATGGAGGAATGAAAGTCAGACAATAGTATTTTCTGTCAGGGTCCGGACAGAAATAAAAGGAGAGTGATGGAGATCATTCTTGATGTTGGCATATGCCATGACTGACGCCCAACGAGAAATGGGATGGGATTGATACAGTAACCACGAAGTAGTATGCAATTTAAGGACATTCGAACGGAGTAGGGGAGCCTCAGGGAAAGCGATCCTCTTTGAATAGGACAAAGAGGGCAATGGATCCCGTCGGATTCCAGCCTGCTTGTGTAACTCTGGAGAAAAACCTTGCCGGTGGCTCTGTGGTGACCTGGGAATCTTGACGGGAAGAGATCCCGGGGTTGTGAGAAGGTTCCTGCATGCACCACTGTCAAGTCTCAATGGCACCCAGCCTCCCAACACAGGCTTTGTCAGGCATTGGTTTCCTGTGTGTTCCTGGGGCTCTTTCCTTCATTCTCTCCTTTCTCGAGCTGGGCCTGAAGACAGCTTAGCTCTCCTCACCACAGGCTTCCCCTAACCACTGCTAGCTGCCCCTCCTCAGTGGTCTTTCTGTCTGTAAGATGGAGTGGTCATGGAGAGGACACCACACTTTTTCTGTGCTGCCAATCACGTCAGCCGTTCGAAGGAAGGACATGGAAAAGCACACGTATAAGTGAGGCCAGAGGAACGCCTACCAGTGCCTCTTAGATCTTGTTTGGAGGCTCAGAGCCTGACCAGCAGCAAAGCGAGCCTCTCTGTTCTGGACTACCTATTGCTTAGCATTGCCCAGGCTGCTTCTTTCTTTCCTGCAACAGACATGCCATCAAGTCCCCTGACCCTTCAGGCGGATGCCTATACCCGCGCTAGGTCCTTGGGTCATCTTCCCAAAGAGCTGACTGACATCATCTAACTTCATGGCTAAAGTAAACATGTGGACAACTTGCCACATCTTGGAAAACGGGACCAGTGCAGAAAAATAAAGGACTTGTTTGTCGTTGAGAAGAGCATCCTGAGAAAGAGTTGAGTGACTTTATTCCAAGTCCACAGTGTTCTCAAGGTTGTGGCCAGGATTTCTGTCTTCACTAAGATGAGAGGAAGAAACAGTCAAGGGTAGTGGGAGCTGTGTGGTTTGCAAACCTAAAATCAAATCTAATCATGTGAGTCACAATGGTTTATTGATATGAGCTATAAAGGTGACTTCTCTGATTTTTTTTTTTTTAAGAGCAAGAAAGCTTTGGAAAATATAAACAAGGTGATTTAAGTCTTTCTGAAAAAAAAAAAAAAAAAAAAAAGGGACCAGACAAGAAAAACTTATTTTGGTCTATTAATTGTAGCCCGTTTTCCTTTCAACTCCACAATGTCTACTATAATATAAAAGTGATTAGTAAAATATAAAAATCCATTTGTGGGGAAAAATGAATTAAAACTGCTACTAACCAGAGCATACACTTAAACGTGCTCTACTAAACAGACACATTTAGTAAAAACTGCCTGCGGCCATTAATGAAAATAACCAAAGATGTATGTAAGGAGGTGCATACAGATGAAAACCTGAATGAAAATCACAGGGGGAAATACTAGAAAATAGCAAAGAAATGTCAAGGTTCTTCTTAGCTAACCTCAAATCTATAAGAGTGCTCATTATAAACATTACGCCTACAACATTAAAAAAAATCAGCAATACCCAGATGAGTCACACATTAATTACAACAAAAGAGGAGTCTTAAAGCTGATCAGTATGTGAAATCTCACTCCAAAACCCTTTGAAATAATTAGGTTCTTCTGTTCCTGGAATCTTAAGAGTGAACACTAATCTTAGAAGGACAGGACTGTAATAATATTAGCTGCTATTATCAGTAACTATATTTATCTTAAAGCGGTGTATTCTCCTTCTCGTTCCACTGTTTCCACGAATACTGGTATAAAGGGAGTTCCACACTACGATCTAGAGAAAGGAGGAAACTCACACAAGTGGAAGGAGTGAATGGATATCCTAAAAGGCACCCAAATGCATGCAGAATGCTGTCGGCGAGTTTTCAGTTTTTACACGGATCAGATAATACATGTAACTGTAACGAACGAATAACCATCTCCACGTCTTATAATTTTGCTGAAATTTTCGCTGAATGCTTCAAACAACTAATAGACACGTGCACTAAAGTGAGCATCTTCATCCTATCAAGAAGTTTGACAGCTGTGTAAGTATATGTGGGGTCTTTTTCAGAGAACCACAGATAGCAACGAAGATGCTAATAGATCACTCTTCATTCATTAGAATATCTGAAAATTCTAAACCTCAGGAAAAAGGTTTGAACATAGGAGTATCAGTGGAAATTGTCAGATTTTGGAATATGAAAGACTCAAACACTGATGACAACAATTTCACTCCGTCAAAGAACCCTAGAGTCAATTCAATAGAAAGAATATTAAATGAATACATAATATCTTCAGAAAGAGCATCTCCTGGTATTACTCTCAAGTATGTTTAAGTTAATGCTTCTATACAATACAAGCAGGAATCTATTCTAGAATAATCGACCTCCAACAGGATTATAGGCATAAATGCCTCTCAAAAGTCTAGAGCTCTCATGCTGACTCCCAAACTGGCCCGATCCAATGGGTCCACGCACAACTGTACCAGATTCCGGAAACTGACAGGCAGTCACTGCTTGCCCGTAGCCAGACGTACTCCCCAAAACAAAAGATGTGCATCTTCAGGGAAAAGTCTCGAAAACAGCAGCATTTGGGATTTTACTGAAAATAACCCAGGCTAAGAGACACAAAGGTTGTGAGGCAGAACAGTAGGGTCTGCTTCAAAGCCTACAATTCTAGATTTGCATCATGTGCTTTTGTAACCTGGGTGGGATGGCTCATCTCTCTACGTATCATTTCTTCCTGTGAAAGATAGTCATACTTAACAGGCATACGTAGAAAAATACTCTGAAAACTATATTATCCCCTCCCATTGCCGTTTCTCTCATGGAAAGACCGTAACCAGTGATGGGTCAGTGGGCGGATGGTCAGCTGTCGGAGTGAGTCACTGGCTGCACAGGGTTTTCAAATACTTCTGAACAACTACATGGACAGAAAACCTCGAGCATACTTGTAAAACACCAAAATAAGTCATCCCAGCAAAACCTTTCACGCTTATTATTTCTGCAGGTCTAATAGGGATTAATGCTAAAATTAAAGCAGACAGGTACATCTGAAAGTCGTCTATCATTCAACACAGACCCCGTTAGAAACTGCACGGCCCGATGTCAAAGAGGACTTCCTAAAACCAGTATTCCTCTTACAAAGGACATGTATGTAAGCACTAGGGACACAGTTTAGTTTAATGAATGAAGAAGTACTTCCCCTTTTATAGCTGTGTTTAAACAGAGTAACGAGGCAGCAGCCCCATATGGACATCCATAAATACATATATATTCACACGCACCAAGCAGAAACGTCCTTCATATTTATCTTTCCTCCTTAATCTTCACATCATCACACCGAAAAGCTGCACTCTGCCGCCTCAGATAGACTTTGAGTCATCGTCTCTCCGAAGGTGTAAATCAGAGATCTTGCCACGTGCCTTAGTGTATGTCCTTGAAAACTCGGTTTCAAAAATCCACAGCAGCTGCTGTTATGTACTGGCGTACACATTTGTCTAAAAGGTGACTAATTCAGACCACCTTCAACACAGGGATATCTGCTGACTCTATCAAAATCTAAATATGGAAACTTAGCTACTGGGATTTTCCTGAAAATCACAATCTGGTGATCATAACTGAAGACATTCAACTCCCTCGAAGTGTCCTTAGCAGCCTGTCAACAGGCCTGGCTTATTATCAGCCTCCTCTCCCAAGAAGCTTTCAATTCTTTTATGTCCAATGGTTGTAATTTGTGGCAAAGTGTGTGTTCATGGGGTATGATTTTTACAGCATCATCTAGAGTAGAAGCAATACACAAGGCGGTGAGTAAAGCCAAAGATAAGGAGATCAACGATATTAAATGAGATGTAACTCAGAAGGAAAAAACCATTAAGCGGATTTTATAAGCGAGCTCTGCCACGGGGTATAGATGTGGTAGCCCACCTCCTCCTCTCCTGCACAGAAGGGGGAAAAAATCCTGGTCGTTTAGAAGCAATGACATTTCATGTAGTGAGTGATTCGTTTGAGGGCTCTAAATTATCTGGATCTTTGCTTCTGAAGCTTGAGTTGAGGGTTGAAATCCAAGAGCACGTGGGCTCTATAAAGACCACTGATTGCCATTCCTTTGAGTGTCTGGTAAAATAGGCTATTTTTTTTTTAAAGCCTTTTTTTTTTTAAGATTTTATTTATTTATTTGACAGAGAGAGAGAGATCACAAGGAGGCAGAGAGGCAGGCAGAGAGAGAGGCAGAAGCAGGCTCCTCGCTGAGCAGGGAGCCCGATGCGGGCCTCGATCCCAGGACCCTGAGATCATGACCTGAGCCAAAATTAGAGGCTTTAACCCACTGAGCCACCCAGGTGCCCTAAAATAGGCTATTTTTAAAATTCAGCAAGATGGGAGGTGATTCTTCCTAAAATAGGTCTGAATAGCAAGATTTACCATTAACCTCTCCCTTGCTGCCGGAAGCCATCCGGTAGTAAGGGCCACCCCACTCCATTTCCCAGGACACACCCCCACGCGTTTCTTACCCAGCACTGTGATTGTGGTATAACTTTCCTGCGGGGGGTCAGTGTAGAGCTGGCAAAAGTATCTTCCTTCATCCGAAATGGAGACATTTGTCAGCGACACTTTGAGTTCACTGCTAGAAAAATTCAGCAACTGAAACCTGCTGTCCTTCAAAGCTATGAAACAAAACACAGAGGTAGTGATTAGGGGGAAGACAACAGATCGTCCATTTTCCCTACCTAGGGGAGGAGAGTTAGGGGACTCAAAAGGCCACTATGGAGAAGAAAAATCGAGCAAGTCTTTGTGTACCTGTTGGGTACTTCTTCATACTTCCTGAATTACTATCTTGGTCTTCTGCAACAACTGCAGGTAGACAAATAACCTTGTTCCAAAGGAAACTGACACACATTTGGGGTGGGCCTGTAGGTGCAGGCACATGCACGCGCACACACGCACACACGCACACTTCTTGATGTCAGTTCCTGGCCCTTATACATAAATTGTTTCAGGTTTCCTATTAGAGTTCGGTAAAATGAAGACAGAAGGAAAGCGCAGGCTGTGGGCCCTGAAAGTTCAGGGAGTAGGACCTAGAGGCTTTTGAGTTGTCTCTAAGAATCTGAGGATTTGCCAAAACAAAACAAAACAAAACAAAACAAAAACTGGTTCCAAATTAGGAAGACAAAAAAAAAATCATTATTAGTAATTTCAAAAACAAAATGGAAGTCATTAAAAAAAAAAACTTCACAGCAAAACAGTCCAATTTAACTTGGATGCACCTTTGTACTTGGTTCGGTTGGAGGTGGAGCTGCCCAGAGTCCATGACCTTGGGCCTCCCAAAGACTCAGACCTCACTTGCAGTTTTCTAATTGCATTCAATGTCATAATAGGAAACGTACGAAATCAGAGTCACCACAAAAGTCACGTATGTGGGCTTTTTATTTCATTTCAAATGTTCACTTTGAAAGTCTTTATGTCAATTTTGGCAAAGGCCAGCTTTCATTTATAATGACAAAAATTCACTCTAAGAATGGCTGGCCCTCTTCCTTTATGTTCCTTCATTCTCTGAGATGTTCCTTAGTTTTATCAACTCTTTCCCTAGTTCACGAATGTTCTGGGGCATTGGGGAGAACAGGGACAAGCAGATGCGAAGGGACATTCCTCGACATCTGCTTCGATCAGGCACCCATGTTCCCAAACAGCCATTATTTAAAAGACTGTGACACGCATGTGAACGATTTCTGGGACATACAATTAAGTTCCGACGATTACCTACAGGGATGTTACATGTGGTAAGATTTCGGCCCATGGTAACCTCTACCTACCAGAGGTTATGGTGAGAGGCCATTTTGGTTTTCTCTTTAGAGGCACACACTGCCTTGGAAACTTCCACCTTCAACCTGAGCAGATTACCCTTCAGAATGCTGTATTTTCCTTGCCTTGCCCTATTTGAGTTGTTTGTGTCAGCTAAGTGTTTGGGACTCAGTTGCAATTCACCTTGAATTACTACAATCAATTCCTATTGCAAAGTAAGACTGCTTTACTTTTCAAAGGGACCATTCAAGGTTTCTATTAAGTAGAAAGATTATGATTGCATGTCTCTTCTTCCCTCTGAAGAATTGACTAAACTTTAAGCATCTAACATTAAATTTAGAAAAGGAGGCCTTGGCAATCTCTTTATCAAGACAACACGTAGGAAAAAAAAGTTGCCACCTAACGCTACAGGGATGGAAACTTACGCCTGAAGTCTCTGAAATAAATGGTCTGCCTGTTGGGATTCAGAAGCTGAATCACAGAGTCGTCACTCTTATTGACTTGGCAGCTGATGGTTGCGACTTCTCCCTCGATCACTGTCACGTCTTTCGTAAATAAATTCTGTCCATCGCCTTAAAAAAAAAAAGGAGAAAAGAATTTCCATCAATTAAAATTTGGTTAATGACTCAGTAAGAACGAGAGACAAGAAATGTATTCCAAAATGGGCACCAAGGCCGACCCTGCTGTGGCTCCCATCTTCCTCCGCAGTTCATGAAGTGAGTCCATTCACCCCAGAGAGACCCAAGGGCAAAATGCAACTAAGCCTGGGATCAACATGCTCTCAAAAGTCGTGATGCCAATGTCCCAGCCTCCGGTATCTCGTACCAGTTGAGGAGTGCGTTGGGAAGGTGCGGAAAGGTCAGGGAGCTGACTTTTCTAAGAAGCTGCAGCTCTCACGAATGGAGGAGGGGAGAAGCATATACTCAACCTCAGCTCACACGCCCTTGAGCTAAGCTATTTGGTCGCCTCACAGAAAACTCAAGGGGCCACTTAATAGGAGTAGGGAGGAGGGCTCAGTAAATAATCTCATCTTGTTGGTGGACGTCGTCATTCTCAAGGTATAGGCAGTTCAGCTGTTTACTGTGTGGGAGTGAGGACCGACCCAACTAGGACCCTCTGGAAGCCCAATAAAATCCTGGGAAGGCTCATAGTTCCATCTGTTACTCTGCTCTCAGAAACTCATGCCTTCACGACTCACCCAAAGCCCCGGGTGGTCCTGAACCTTGCCCCTTCCATCAATGGCCCCCCTTCCAGCCAGTTAGACATTCTCTTTCAGAACTTATTACAAAGTCAAGGCTTTCAGATTCACTGACAGAAGACTCATCTCCACATCTGCTCTCATTTGTTGCTTCTGTGATTAGTGGACAGCAGCCGAGTCCCCTCCTATATGATCCACAGCACAGGTAGGAGAAGAGGAGAATTCAATTCAAGAGCAAAAGATGAAGTAATTGTTAAAGTCCTGTTCTGCATCCAGCACAGCAGAGCACAGAGAAATACAGGGCACTGTCCTGATCTTCTAGAAGCCACCACCTGGGTGAAACCTGGTATCGAATCTGCACGTACGGAATAAAAAGTGTAGCATGGGCAATGGGTATAATGGTCCATCAGGAAGGGGAAGAAGATGATTGCTTTCTGGCTGTATGATCTCAAGTAAAGCATTTAAAGTCCCTGAGCCAGTTTCTCATCTGCAAAATGGGGACAGTAATTCAAAGCCCTCTCAGAGAGCTGTCGGAAGGACTGAGGAAGGTAATAAATATAAAGCATTTAGCACTGTGTCTAGCTTCTTATAAAACTAAATAAATGTTGGCTGTCATCATCGTCACCATCCTCTTTCTAGTTGTCAAATCCCAACATATATTAGGCAACTCCACGTGTTGAGTAGTGTGGATATAAGAATGAAGGCTCCCGGTCCCTCTTGCCAAGCTTTCTAGATGATTATAGATCAGGGTGGTTCATTCACTCCCCCGACCCAAACAAACAAAAACAAAAAGACAAGCCCCAAACCCAACTTTGTCACATTTAGAAACAAAGGTCAAAGATAAACACTATTGCAAGAGAGAGCGCGAGAGCGTGCGCATAAATAGAGATGCAATTAGAGTAAATGGAGGATTTCCACCTGCTGTCGTAATTTCTGCTGAAGGATCCTTTTTTGGCAGGACACAGTGAGGAAGTGTGACAAGGGTGTCTGAGATGGCTTTAAGCCAAATCCACCTAGAAACAGACCAGCCTCTGGTAGAGGATTAGAAGGGAGGGAATTAGGGGATAAGGACAAAATTATTAGAGCCACAAACAAACACACATTCTTGGTACTTGAGGAGCCAACCAAAGTGAAACCCCAACCCGGAGATGTGATGCAGGGAATTAACCCAGGTGTGAGCACGCAGGCCCACCGGGCTTGTCGTGAGCGAAAGGGGAAATTTTCTCTAGTTTGATCCAGCAGCGAAGGCTTAGTGGGCTGAACAATGTTGTGGAATAACAACAGAGAGAAAAAGTGATCAAAACAAAAACAAAAACAAAAACAAAACCCACAAAGGAATGCTTCATTTTCCCTCCGTAGATTTCTGGGGCAAACCCAGAATTCAGAAGCTGGCTGGAGGGAGTAGTGTATTCCCAGATATGAGAAAAGAACAAGGAAAGGGGAATTCCTGCCCATCAAGCAAGCCTTTCAAGGTGGTTTTTCCTGGCCCTGGCAAAAGGATGTACAGAAAGGACGATACCTTATTTCCTCAGGGTAACGCAATCTAGTAAGAAAATTAAGGAAAAATTAAACCGCACAATTCCAGCGTTGCATCGGTCTGAAGTCACGGGGCTTGCTGTAAGGCGACTAGAATACCGAATGGGGTCCACTGGGTTGCGGGCAGAGGGTCCCTCTATCTAAAGAAGTCTGTTACCAACATAAATAAGAATCTTCCGTTTCTAAAAGGAACCCACGGAAAGGCTTCCCCGGGGATAGGCTCAATCCCTTCAACTTCAACCATGCCTTACGGATCCTGACCATCATCCTGGGAGGCACTGGAATTTAAAGCCAGTTACAATTCAACTGGACCCTAATAAGATACTTTCTGTGGAACTAACTAAAACTTTTCGTGTCAGCCCTTCCTCGGAATGGTGGTATATTCTCTCTGAATAGCATCCATACCCACATTAAAGCTCTCAGACTTGAGCGCTGGGGATGGGGACACAGAGGAGATGACCGTGATTCTGCGTTTTGTGCAATTAAGGTAATAAAACAGAAACAGAGGGGTTTGGCCTGTTCAAAAGTGTCCACGTTCTTAATTATTACTTATAATTAGGTAACACGAGACTGGATCACTTTGCTGTGTTATTATGAAGTCGTTCAGGTAGAATTTTTGCCTCCGCACAGTTTTGCCTTCGTGTGCGCTGCCGCATGATGGGCTCTGCAAATCCGTGGTGGTATCATCATCGCTACCGTATTATTTTTTGAAATTGCTAAAGCCAACCTCAAATCCGATGTCTCAGAAAATGACAGTTTTTCGCTATGTTAACATGGTTATAATACTAATGCTAAAAAAATCAGAGGCGATAATGAAGTATTTTGCTGAAAGAGATCAGAGTGGCTTGGCTGATGGTGGTGGCCCGAGAATGTCACTGTAAAAATCACCAATAAATTACACGGGTCAGCTGGACAGCAGTTACATTAAACAGAGCTCCATACTTCCAGGCACCATAGGACGGCTGCGATGGAATAATAATGACCTATTTATTTGAGGCGCCGAATGTGAATGACAGTGATGAAAATACGATTTGTATGTCAGTACTCTTAACTGCCTGAAGCCTTTATGTAAAAATAATTTCTGCTCACATCCTCAAATATTTCTTCCAAACAGAAGGGTGCACTGTGACTTGATAAATTTCCCCTTGAAATAGATATCACGACAATTAGGTTGTTAAAGAACACAACTTGATGTGTAACAACAGAAGGGTACAAACAGGCAACGTAGGTGCCTTTCTTAAACAATCCGTTTAAAAAAATCTTCCTGATTTTCTAAAACTCAATTAGCAGATATACTGTCAAGGCAGAAATAGCACATGTTCTAGGCAAAAGAAGTCAAGTAGGTACAACATACCGTGGCCATTAAATAAGGCTGCTAACAGCAAGGTAATTTATTTTAAGGGCGGAACAATGTCTGACATGTATAGACATTTTTGACTGCTAATTGGTGTATATGGGTGAGGTCGAAGAGACAGAACCAAACTGGGTTTTTATTTATATCAGCAACTGTATTCCTTAGAACTTTCCGATTTGCCCCCCCCCCCCCCCCCCCNAGAGGCCAGCAAGTCTCCCGCAGTAAACTAGAAGATGCTGGAACATTACAAGACAGAGAAAGCATATTGTCTAAGAAAAGAAAAAGAAATACTTCTATGATCAGTAAAGACCGTTTCAGCCGAGTTAGTGAGGACTGGGGTGGGGGTGCCACGGGCTCGTCCATCCCCTATTCAGTCTTCAACTGGCTTAACTCATGGATTCTTTCCTGAAAGCTCCTTTGGTTACAAACCATTTCGAAGGCATTACACACAACACTGGTATCCACTGGCATCTCCCTCACCCACAGTATGGCCGCCCGAAGAGGGTGATGGGGCAGATCTCAGAGCCCGAAGCCTGAACGAGAAGTGGGGAAGGGAGCTAACGTCTCCCAGGGCCAGGCACCATGCTGGCTGCTTTGCACACGTTTCCCTCTCAAACTCCTGCAGTTTTCAATACCCCCACTTCAAAGGTTAAGAACCGGAGACCCAGAGAAGTTCAAATAAGTTGCCTAATGTAATTCAGCTAAGTGCCGGGGCCGGCGTTTGAACCCAGTTCTGTCGGCTTTCTCTGGCCCATACAGTTTGTACTTTTTACCCAGCCAACGTCGGGATCTGCTGCCAAGGTTCTATTGGCTCTGCCTTGGAGAATTTACTTGTCTTTAAAGAGGGTTATTTCCCTATGAGCAACCTCTGATTTTTTTTTTTAATTTCCATAATTTATCCAGAACACAATTACGCACTTGAAGATGAGAGAGAAAGCGTCCTGACTGTAAAGCACCTTGTTTACTACGGCTTCTTCCTCTCGGCACTCAGCACACTTTGCCCCGGAGAATGCCGTCATTACCAGTGCATGGCGGCCACTGGCCAGCGCGGGGAGCTCGCCCCGCTGCCGGGCTGCTAATAGAGAAAGCACTTCATTTACACCGGGGGAGTCTCTCCAGTCAAGTCTATAATAAAAGGGCGGGTCATAGTTAGAACAGAATTTAGTTTATACTATGGCAACTATGTAAACTCTTACTGACACCGAGGAACACAGATGACTCTTAACTGGGAAGACAGTTTGCCCAGAGAAAGAGCAAATAGAGTCCCCTGACCTACTCCTTTAGTAGCAAAATCATATTAAGGAAACACTTCCCCCTGCCCCCGACTCCCCTCCCCTCTGTTGTATGGAAGACTAAACCTAACGTGAAATTGGTACAGTCAGGTGGTCTAAAGAGGCAAAAGTCAAACCAAAAATACAGAATGTAAAAACAAAACAAAACAAAACAACAACAACAAAACCTCCCCAAAATGAACAAACCCTGCCCTGCCAAAGATCAAAGTAGTCATTAACTCCAAAGAGCCACCATAGTTCTTGAAATTTTGCAGTAATTAAAGGCTCAGGATTATTAATTCTTCCCCTCCAAGAGATATCTAAGTTTAGACTTTGCAACGAGTCAATACACTTGTTTCTGAAGTCCTAATTTTTCAGGCACCGGGGTGGCTCAGTCGTGAGGCGTCTGCCCTCGACTTGGGTCATGATCCCAGGGTCCTGGGTTCGAGTCCCCCATTGGGTTCTCTGCTCAGCAGGGAGCCTACTTCTCCCTTCTCCCTCTGTAGCTCCCCTCTCTCCCTTTCTGTAAAATAAATAAACAAAATCTTAAAAAAGAAAGAAAGAAAGAAAGAAAACCTTATTTTCTATTGGTCTGTGAACCCTCTGTGTCTGAAAGTTTCAAGTGGCTTTGCCCCCACTTCTCCCTTCTGTGGGTTCCCCAGTTTTAGAGCATTTGGTAACCACCCTTACCCCCGACCCGATTAAGACCATCACCAGGAGAGGCCCCACAATTCCTGCTAACATTTCTGAGAGCTAGCACTAGAAATAGAGTACGGTTCAGGAAAAGAAAAAAAAAAATTAAGATTCTGTTGAAACCCAGAGGGAAAAATCTTTCGAGCTACGTATGTTCCCCCAAGTCAACGTAAACACAGTGTTCACTACAAATCATTAACAAAGCCATTAAGATTTGATTTCTATCTAAGCAATTATTGTCAGCATATTTCGTACATTTCCTTTAAAAGACTCAATCCTATCTTTCAATTCATTAAACTGTTCCTTGCATTTATAGCGTTTTATATCAAATCAGAAACCTATTTGAATTAATAAGAATTACAGTAAAAGTAATTTGAAAGTAAATTATTTGAAGTTCAAGCTACGAAGGCTTTTGATGAAAGAGTTTAGTCCCATTTAAATGTGACAGTAACATTTTCCGTCGTCCAAAGTGCAGAGGGGAGACGGTGAGAGTGGTGGGGAGCCCAGCAACATGCATTAAGGTGAAAGGCAAGACCACTGCAACATAAATATACTTCTTTATCTCAAAGGGAGGCCATACTTCAAGCTTCTGTGAATATTTGAGTATTTATTTAAAAATCAAAAGCGTTCAATCTGTCTGCTGTTTACAAAGCTTCTCTTAACCTTTTTGATCCCCATCTATGTTTTGCTATCCCGAACAGTTAAGTCGAATGTTCCAAGGGCTGTCTATTCAGTGGTCCAAATGATTACCAATGCGAACCCTGTGGCTCATCAAGTTTGCAGTTAAAATAAACTAAACCGACTCTACAAATAACCGAGAGTGCAAGATGATGTGACATCGACCAAAACATTTCATTTGTGTCCCCTTCTTTTTCGCAAAACCCTTATGAAATCAAAGGTCAACAGGATTGAAAGGAACCTCTTGGGAGAAAGGCTCTCATTCGGTAGATGAAGATACTCGGGCTCAGGGAGGAGAAACACCAGGTCACACGGCGAGCATGAGGCCAAGCCGAAAGTAGAGGCCACGTCTCCCATTGGGCCACCAATGGGAGGTATTTCTGTCTCTGTTCTTAGCTATTTCTGAATAACACTTATTGGTTTGTTTCTAATTACAAAAGCAATATACACTCAAGGTTTTTGTTTATTTGTTTGCTTTGTTTTGTTTTAAAGCTTTGCTTTACATTTATTATTTAGAATATGGTATCCCATGGTATGGAGATGGTCAGGATCTCATCAAGAATCTCCTATAATAAAATTACTGTTGTGTCACTTGAGCTTATGGAAGGAAAAAAAAATTACTGAATTTAATCTAATCTCCTTTTATAATCAGTAAAAGGTGAGGCAAATTTTTGAATGGCAAGTTAAAGAGTAATCTTCTTCAGTGCTGGTTTTTTCTTCAATTAAAATTGTTGATTTCCCCTGAATACAAAACAAAAAAATATCATGTGACACAACATTAAGCTATTCATGAATATTCTGTATACACATTCTTGTTTAGTTGACTAATGGCAAATTAACGTTCTCTATTTTAGCTTAAACACATACTATAGGTATGTTTGATTAGCATTGAATTCCAAAAGCTGATTACTATGCATGCTTTGATTATGTAATTACATAATAGAGTATAATGGCTCCTTTGGAGTCATTATGATCTATATGGCAAATATGTTTCAGTTTTGCTATAGTTTAAATACACGTTGAGATGACAGCTCATAACAAGGCTCCACTTTTCAGTCTTATCAGCTAAATGGGCATTTCCCCATTCATCCTAACATCTCCTTGACACCAATTAAGGCCTATTGTGTCAGGCTGCATACACTCTGAGAAATTCCCTTTGTTTTCTTGGCATTCAAAAAAGGACATTAATTTTAAAAGCTGTATTAAGCAAAAAGCCCCCCCCCCCTTTTTTAAGGCTGAAATTCCATCCTTCATCCACCCTTTGAAAGGTCTGCAGGGAATCACATCTAGTTCATCAATCACTGCTCAGACAACCACAAGGGGGTTAAAGATGGAATTTCACTTTTAACTCCAAAATGCACATGACGGGGGACCAGGCAAGAATATTGATGCTTATGGCAGTGGTTGGCCACAACACATTCAGCTCAGGGTCTAACTGAACATCAACCACACCAAGTTATACAAAGGTCCCGTTTTGCAAATCTCAGGCCTTGCAAATCCTTTATATTTTGAAGCTCCCTCTGGAAGGGGTAGTATAAAACAGCACCGCCAGATTTTACCTTCCACAGCTCCAAGCCTAGTTTTGGATGGATCTAAGCCCAACAAAATATACCTCGTGAATAGATTTTTGGTAATTCCACCATCAACTCGGAAACTGGAAAGCAGTCAGGTTTTAAAATAGGACCAACGATATTGTAAAGAATTATGTAAAGTTTCTCTTGTCCCCATGAAATCCTTTAATCTTGCACTACTTTGTTTGCAAGAAGAGCTTTTTCTGCTTTTCTCTTCTGAGAGAATGATCCCTTATACCATGCCAAACCAAAGGTGACCGGAGTCTTAACTTGAAAGACTAATAACCATCAAGCTGTTTTTACCTTTGTGTCTATTGGTTTTCAACATTAGGGCTGAAGAACTGAGGTCAAGCACGGTCCAACTGGTATTTACATATAGGATAAGAATCTCTTTTGTGAAAGGAAACATTGATTAGAAGTGTGAAAACCCTTGGCAAGGAAGACCCGGACAAAAGAAAGTAGTTACAGTGTCTGTGCCTGTGCTATTTCAATAGCAACTAACACATGAGCTGCTTTGCTTTTAAAAGACTGACCTCAATAGGACTTTTTAATCAGAGCCCCTAGCACTAAAGGGGCCAAGCCATTATGACGCTTAAGGTCCAAGCTGCCAGAGCCCATAAAATGTGGAGGCACAATCCCCTCCATGAGAATGCTTATTCGGAGTGATACCCATCCATTAAAGACGCATCAGCTTTTTCACTAAATTTCACTTGTCAAGAAAGCAAAGGACAATAAAAGAAATGAATCTACAAATAACCTATATGAGATCATCATCATCATCATCATCATCATCACTGAATCCTGTGGCTCTTCACACGGAAAGGTGAAAATCCTAGACTTTTTTTTCTCCATTAACTTCTTTTCATAGCTGGACAGATTTTGTGGCTTTTCGTGGATCAAAAAGATGGCATCTTTTTTTGGAGGGAGGAGAGCCTAACCTTGAAGAAAAACTCCTTCAGGTGGACAGGTTTTGTGAGAATTAAAAAAGAAGCCCCCAAAGTGGAAAAGTCATTTTAATTTGCTGGTAGGATGGGATTCACATCACCTTGCCGAAGAGTCCTACTAATAAGCATGCTAAATCTGCTAGGGAGGGGCCCTTGGGTGAAAAGGGGGCTCTTAAAAAATATTCATTAAAACAAAACAAAACAAAACCCAACAAACCACTGTCGTCCAACTCGGACTTTGGAGAACAATCCGAAGACAGAGGCTTCTTAGAAAACTAATTGTGTTGGCAAAGCAAGTAGATTCTTCTCAATGGATTTGATTCTGTGATGCTTGTTTACGGCAAAAGAAGAATAAAAGAACAGTTTTAGCCTGAGCTGCTCCAGGAGCAATTCAAGGCCGGGTGGTATCCCAGCGTTTCAAAATAGATGATTTCTCTTAGACAAAACGTGCTGAAGGCCAACTGTTGCTCTTGTGTATCAACCACTTTGCTGATGAACTGATAATATGAGATTATATTCCCGGGATATATCAAATGATGACTTTGTAGAGTGAGAAACCAGCCATGTAAAATTCCCCTACCCGTGCGCACGGGCTACAGGGGAAGAAAGTCACATTCTAAGAGGGAGGAATCCTGTAGACGGAAGCTGGGATCTGACAAACCACAGGCTCGCCCAACCTCCAACATAGTGCTCCTGTGTCCCCAAGTCAACTCAGGCCAGGGGTAATGGGAATTGACAACTGTAATTCACAAATAGAGCTACTCAGTTCTCCCAAACCACAGGCTGTTCATAACTAAAGACTTACATGATTAAAACTCAAAATACATACTGATATATTTGGAAACCGCAAAGGAAGATACACATATTAGGTTTTATTATTCCTTAAAAGACTTAAGGCAACTTGGACTTCTCTCTCACCCCAGAAGACCTATTAGCAGCCAAATCATTTATAATATTATACATCGCAGCGGCCTCCGGCGAGCTACCACCCTGTAAGAAAATATAATGTTGCCTTTTTTTCTAACCAAATGAAAAATATAGGATTTCAAGGCTATGGGGATGTGGTTGCTTTTCCTAAAGTGACACTTGTCAATGCCCCTAAGTCGTAAGCTGATTAGAGATTGTTTACAATGGTTGCTGTTACTAACTGGTCCTCTACAAAGTTCTTTAAATTGAACTTCCTCAGAACCCCAATCTCAAGTCTCAATGGGAAGGGTCTGGGTGTTCCCTTATTTGTTATACTTGGATTTTAAGCACCTAATTTAATATCATTTTCCCTTTGATAAGAGGCACCATGATTAAACTGAGGTCACTTTTCCCTTGAACTCACTAAAAGCTGATTCTTCTTTTTTTTTCTTCACATTTGCCTCCGGGATGTCAAAAGACTAACAATAAGTATAAGATATTTAAAATCACAAGGCTATAGCATGTAACAATAATTGCTACGCACAGGGAAGAAGAGGGAAGGGACTGCTTTTCTCCCAGTCCCCAGGCAAGAGAAACGAATTATTTCTTCTCCAAAGTGTTCATTATTGTTTAAAAAATTTTTTTTAATATCCAGAAAACTCCCACTATTACCGGAGGGGGTATTATTTTAATCATCGGCATGATAACAACAGCTAATATATTTTTAAAATGTCTTCTATATGCCAGGCGCTATGCTTTTTTACATTATCTCATTTAACCCTCAACAATCGTAGGGGTTCATCACTTTACCATCGCCCCCATTATACAGACGAGGAAACAGATTTAGGAAAGTTAATTAAGTGGCTGGAACCAATACCTGAACCCATGCCTATTTAACTCTAGATGTGGTGCTATTAACAATTACATGATATTAATGAGGCTTTATGATGCCAAAGCGCAGAGGAGAAGTGCTGGAAGAATCTACTGTATCTCATTTATATGATTTAGAAATAAAGCTAAAATCATACTCTTAGCACATAAGGGAACGTGAAGCCTACCAGCAATCTGCGTGTTCCAACAGGCGACCCTGGAAAAAATGAGCTCTATAACCAGAGTCCACAAACACTGGCCCTTCAGTATTTAGAGAGAAGATGTCTGTTCTGCTGAATGATCCAAACTCAAAGGCAGCTTGACTGCAAGTTCAGGCATTTACAGTCTCTGCTTCAAGGGCGTTCATTAGTATTGACAACCTACGTGACTGAAATTTGGCTGGAATAGCAAGTCTCTCTCTACGTCTCATCGTTCATTTTTCCTGCCAACAAGAGCCATTGAAAACCTTCCAAATTTAAAGCTTAGAGCCGACAGGACAAGCAAGTAAGGATATCAGTTGGAACACATCAGATACGGACTCAGAAAGAATGTCAGCTTCAACTGACATTACTAGAGAAACAGAAAACGAGGGAACGGGAGGGATCGAGGTTTCAGATTCTCATTCTAGAGAGTCCTCCGAGTGTGTGTAATATGGTTTGTGCAAGAACAGCTGTAAATCCATGATAATCATCATGCTGAATAATGCTGCAACATTCAACTTACTCACATCTCTTACCAGGAAGCCAAGTAGCTTTGGACTATCATAGGAAATGACAATTTCTTAGCTGGAAAATCGGGGTCCGTGACTAAGGCCCTTATTGGTGAGTTATTCCCGCTATCATTTGTCAGTCATAAAGCAAGTGGTGGGTTGTTTTTTTTGAAGATTTTATTTATTTATTTGACACAGAGAGATCAGATCACAAGTAGGCAGAGAGGCAGGCAGAGAGAGAGGAGGAAGCAGGCACCCCGCTGAGCAGGGAGCCTGATGCGGGCCTCAATCTCAGGACCCTGAGATCATGACCTGAGCCGAAGGCAGAGGCTTTAACACACTGAGCCACCCAGGTGCCCATGGTGGTTTTTTTTTAACCTCTGGGCTCTTGAGCTGCTGGTCCCCGCTGAGTCTGGAAGAGGAATACAAGTAAGCAAGCTCCTTACAGGTCAGAGTTTGATGAAGGGATTGCATATGGAGAGCGGCCAAAAGAATTCCAGATTCTATTTTTCATGACTGTCGAGTCCTTCATGCAAAGCCTGTGTGAGTCAGATATGCACTCTAACTATCTAAATTGGCGGCATTATGAAAAATAACTTGATTAGTATCATTGGAGTGTGGGCTGTTGATTAATCGCTGAAATTAGAGGCAAGTGATAAGGACACGTGCCTCATCCTTCCCTCATAAGGGGCCATCTGAGGAGAAATGAGACCACTGGACTTGGGAGAACAGGAATTCTGAGCTTACTGGTGGTGTAACTGGGCAAACTCTGAGTCTGTTTTTATATTTTAAAAAGGGTAAACGCAAGCTTCCTCTGGGGTTATTAGGAGGATCAAGCGAAGAAATGAATATTAACATTTTTTTAAGCTCCGAAAATGTCAAACAAACAATATAAACTCCTCCACCAACTGGTTCCTTAGCATCATCACTATGTCCATGCAGCCTCTGTCTAGACTGTCAGGATCTTCTTCTGATCATCCATCCCTAATCCACTGGAATTTTTCCCATTTCAGAGCTTTAGCTGTTATTCGTTTTAAGGCTAACTTTTTAAAAAGCACAGAGTAGATTAAAAACATCTTCATTGTGTATGTTAAATTGCCAACTTAAACCATCACGAGTAAGAAAAGTAGAAGGTGAACCCCAGAGGTGGTAGGCAGAGGACATCTGAAATTAGGTTCAGTTTACAGCGTGCAAAATGTGCCTTGTATTCCGGTTTCCCCCATCTAACTGGAGGGCTGTACTTAGTTCCGAGAACAATCTCCGCGTCCTCAGAACGTGAAGGGTCCCTAGGGACGGGTCACACACCACCCGCCGCGGAAACCTCCACAGTCAGTCCCCCAGATCCCGGGCTTGCATCCCCAGGGGACGGAACGTTCCACAAAAGTGAGCTTTCCTGTAACTGGATCTCTAAATGCCAAAATGAAAACAAAATGAAACAAAAGCAGTGTTCGAAGAGCTTGTTGACGTTCCCATTTTCTTTGTCCTAGGCTTCTTATATGGGGAAGATCGCATGAGTTACTGGAATGTGTAGGAGTATCAGGCCTTTCTCTTAAAGAATCTCAGCTGCTGAGGCTCATGTGTGTGTCCTCTATTGCTTCCCTTCAGTGCTGGCTGTCACTTCTTGCAGATAATTCTTTCCTTCATCATTAAGTGCAAGAGCTTTGTGAGAGCTACTGGTGTTGAGACCTTTCTTGCCTGTTAATGAGTTCCCGGGTGTGTCCGGGGTGTCTGAGGTCTCTAGAAACCTAACCTTCAACTAAGTGGTGTGCTACTGTGCAAGAGGGGGTGTGATTTTCCCCCTTCATGTGACACTGGAGGAAAGAAAAGTGCATAGACAAAATGAATAATATTTGGTTTAGTTTGACAATTACACTCGGACGCTAATAGACGTTCTTAGGTAAAAATAGACCTTTGAATGTGGGAAGCGAATCAATAGAAAACTTGGTGACTGACACTAGTTATTGACATTAATTTCTTATGTTATTATTATTTGATCAAAACCACCCATTACTATTCTATTTATAAAGGCAGGGAAACCGTCCGTGGAGGAATCCCTACTCGTCCTATAGGATCCAGCTCCAAGTCATTAGCTTTCTCTGTGAAACCCTGATGCCTCTGTCCCCAGCTTTCTTAGGCTTCCGGCTCATGGTGCCTTGCCTGGTCTCGGCCCCCATTACATGGAATAGTTCTGTGATCGCTTGTTTATAGGGTGGTTTCTTTCCTTCCTTTGATTTTGCTCTGGGTTCAAACGCTGGTGCTGTCAGTTATTAGCTAAACCCTAGAAAAATTCCTTCAGCTCTCTAAATCTTAGGTTTCTCACATATAAAATGGGCACAAAAATATCTCTCTCACTAGGTTATTTTGAGAGCCAAATGGGACAATCAGCATATTCACACGGCATGAGACCTGACACACTTGTCGTGTGCCCTCAACTTGCGCCCCTTCTTCACTCTTCTTCCTCACCATTGTGTCCCCGAAGCACAACACAGTAGTGTCAGCTTACAGAACAAACACCCGATGAAAGCTTTTGGACAAAGGTACCAAGGAAGGGCTGTTTGAAGATCTACGTAGGCCCTCAGCACTCTCGTCAAAATATATTAAGTTGTACCCATGTCCCACATTAACTATAATTTTGAATTAAAAATTGCAGGTGATTTCTACATTTTTGCTTCTGAAATGATAATTCCAACTATACCTTTCATTCTGAAGCCAACAATTCTCCTTTCTGTGGTTCAGACATTGTCACCAGACTCTTGGAAAGAAACAGGCCCTAGTATTGGATCTATAAGTGCCTGATGGGGAAAAGAGCCCGGCTTCCAGAAGTTCCTGATGTTGAGGGAACAACAACCACACGATGTGGCAAGGCACAAGAATTCTAGCGTGTTGTGGGAGCCTGGACGAGGGAGGAACCACTCCTTCGGGCTGGGGATACGGGTCCTAGGGTGGGGAAGAGGGGAAATTTCAAAGAAGGATCATGGGACGTTTAGAACAAAGGGAAGGGCATAGTGTGCTCTGAAAAGTAAAAGGAAGGGATGCTTCTTGGAAAGGTGATTGGGTCCAGATATTGAAGGACATGGTATACCAGGCTGGGGAATTTGCACTTTATCTTGTAATTAATAGGGAGCTATTAAGCGATTTTAATCCAGGAGGTGATATGATCACACCTATGTTTTGGAAGATAACGTCTCTGTGGAGAGGGAGGGTAGACTGGAGCTAGGGCAAGGGCTGGAGCCAAGATCAGTTAAGAGACTTCTGCCGGAGTACTCACAGCCGATAAGAGCCTGTAAGGGAGTATGGAGAGGACAGCAGAGCCCAGGTTGGAAGAGGAGTCGAGAGTATTCGAGGTTAGGCCCATGGGCTTTGCCATCAGTAGGTTTTCAATTCTGCAAAGGAGGCTGAGTGTTCCTGTGTCACCTGCACTACACTCCAGTTAACGCTCAGCGGTCTTCTAAGGGAAGACCAGCACAGAGCTACCTTTATAAAGGAGTTAGAAGGCAGGCATACATACACCTCCTGGCTCACTTCTGCTGCTCACCGCGGAGATGGGTTTCCACAGCCCTCACTGGTGCCAAAAAATAGGACAAGGAAACCCGTGCATCCCCGACTCCCGGCCCCACTAGAGCCTTGCTATTCAGCGTGGCACACCGGCAGTTTTGAAAATCCCCGGGATGTTATTAAAAATGCAGAATCTCAAAGTCATACCAGACTTCCTGAGTGAGAATCTGCGTTTTCACAAGAGACTCAGGTCATTCATATGCACAGTCTGAGGAGCTCTGGCCTGGAGTCCAGCAATTCTACTTGTGCCTGGATCCCTCAGACACCAACACGGGACTGCTGGCTTACCCAAGGAAGATCTTAGGACAGGGTGTGTTCCTGGACAACTCCTTTCAAGGAAACCGGTGACTCTGTGAATCATGGGATAAAGAAGGTCATGAATCACCACCAACGGAGGTCAGTCTCCAGGGAGACCCCTGGCGTCAGCAATTGCTCCTTTAAAAACAGATTTTAAAAAATTCAAGTCTGCATGAAGATAAATGGATGTGGATCATTCTCCAAGTCAACAAGAACTAGAATCTAGCATTCCTCCAAGTTTCATACAGCAACTAGTACACAAATGAGAAACCCTCTCCCCAAAGCGGCTAGCTGACCATGACCAAAGCCAATAGATTATTCTGCATTCCGCTGCAAAAAAAACGATTCTAGCCGGCCTGCTCCCACCCAGAGAAAAGGTCTGTCAGTTCCCACGCGGGACCTGCTGAATTTCTGCGTCTCTGGTTTTACTGGTACTGTATGTTTTGTGCTCATGCGTGTTGAGCCGGCGGAGACAAAACAACAAATAGGGAAATAAAGCAAGTGGTCCAGAATGAAAACCGCAAAGAGGCTGCTGAGGTTTGCTCTGAAAGTGATGAAATTCAACTATATGATGTTGAAGGGAGGAAAAAAAAAAAATAAAAGCTCTCCTCCCCATTACAGCAAGCGTTTTCACTCTGCGTCTGGTACATAAAATTTGCTGCGAAATATAGGTAAAGACACAAACAGAAGTTCAAGAGAAATAATAAGAGCCCGAAGCAGGGGCAGAAAGAAGCAGGCAGAGAAAGAGCCTTGCAGAATGCTCAGGGGAAGAGGAGGTAAACAACGGTTTCACTTCTCCATGGCCTCTTAACGAATAACCGCGCCTCGGCCTGGACCCGGGGTGGGGGGGGGAAAGGCCTTGTTTTTGGGGGCCGGCGTGAATGTGCCCAGCCACCCAGACCAGGCTAGCCACATCCTCAGCAGCTGCTCACAGAAGCAAAGCGAGAGAGGGTTCACCTAAGAGTAAGAACCTCAGCTTGGGGGAATTGTTTCCTATCACTCTGAAACTTTACATACCCGAATTTCAACCCGTGTGTCAGTTTCCTAGCAAACCTATATAGATACACAGTTTTTTTTGGTCGGGGGGCTGGGGAGGTGGGGTGGAATGGCACAATGGTCCTTGCCATGTCCTAGCTTCTGTTCTTCCAATTCCTTCACATATGGCAATAGCAATTGGTTCGCACTTCATTCCTCTAACAAATTTGTTCTTGTAGGAAAGCTTTCAGCATTTTTCCCACTGGCGCGCCCAGATGCCTTTACTGCAATGGAAGCAGATCTCTGAACGGTTTTCTGCTGGGTTACTAAAGTGCAGTTTCCGAGAGAATAATGTTCTGAATTTTGGGCTCTTAAAAAAGTCGTTAGGTTTATGGGCAGTCATGCTTGTCACATTTAGAGTGTGAATTACGCACTTCATGGAAACACAGTTAAGCCCCCACAGTTGTGCACAGCCATAATTTCTGCAGAGAAAAGACCAACAATTGGGCAACTTTATTACTGCTACTTTTCATGTATAAGATGCCAAAATCAACCCTCTCCACGTTATAAAGAAGTTTTTCTTTTTAAAAAAGTTTTTTTTTTTAAATAGAGAAAAAGAAAAAAATAAAAGAAAAAAAAGAAAACCCCTAATGGGTTACTTGCTGTTCTATTCACTTTTTAGATTTGTCAGTTTTTGAGTGACTGCCAGCACCAGGGACTCTTTGTAGCACCTTGTACTTGGGATATAATAAAAACATGAAATGATTAAAAATACTGTGAGTGTAACTGCAGAAGGGACTATATATTCTGGGCCCCAAGGAAGGCCGTTTCTTTGCAGAATCAGACAGACTCCATTTATGTTATTAAATTGTAGCGCTATTCACTGTCCAGGCTGGAAGCTTCCCGACACGTCAAAAGCACTAATATGTCCAAAGCGCACATTAGAACGTTAACCTTTAGAATGCCGGTACCCTCCAGACTTAGAAATTACGAGTGTAGGAATTATATACCCAGTTTTAGGACATTGCTTACAGGTCACAAATGCGTATCCGTCAAAAGGAGGTTTCTTTTGATCATGAACTTACCTATGAATAATAATAATAAAAACTATGAGGGTGGTAGGGTTTATAAACACAATTATTAGCATACGTGGTAGGACTAAATAATACCACTAATACAGACACCAGTGAAATGCTGCTTCTCTGTACCCTAGCTCATGGTGGTGGCTGTTTGCACATATCTGCTCAACTTTTTTTTGGCATGCACCTGCATCACCCAGAGGGCTGCATGCTGGGTCCCACCCCAGGGTTTCTAATTTGGGAGATCTCGGGTGGGACCTGAGAACTTGCATTTCTTGTAAGTTCCTACCCAGGTGCCACCACTGCGGCTGCTCCAGGGGCCACACTTTGAGAACTGGCATCCATAATCTTATTGAATCCTTCACCCAGGTCTATTTCACAGATAGGGAAACTGAGGCTCGGGGAGAGGCACTCCCGCTTACTAGCTCTATAAATGTGGGTAATATACTGAACTTCCCCAGCTATCTGGGAGGCTGACCATTCCCACTCGAACTTTCCTCGAGGCCAAATCTCGTCCTTCCCATCGACTTGCCCCCAGCTTTATCCGAATGTTAATCCGTGTCCCCTTTCTACCGTCCATTACTAGTAGCATATCAGGTCCGACTTAGGATCTGCCAGCGGGGCTGTGATTACACGTCATCCCTGTCTTTCTATTACTCCGATATTGATAGATACAATTCTGCAGTGATGCATTGCCTGCCCTTTCAAAGGTTACTGCCAGCAGATGCTAGGAATCAATACAGTTCTTATCTGTCACAAACCACAAGAAAAGCATGGTAAACAAGACTCAACGAAAGGCCTGCGAACAGGTCAAAGAGAGAACTCTGAGATGCACTGTCACTGGCTTTGTTTCCCGGCGACTCCCCAACCTGGGTGTGGCTCTCAACTCTCTGTTTAAGATGTGGACCCTATAACACAGGGGTGCTCAGCACTAGGCTCTGGGTCACAGACCAGCCCCAGGGAGCCTTGCTCCTCGTGGACACTGGGACAGGGGGCCAAGAGGCCACCACTCGACTTTTGTCGTAACATGCTACCAAGATCAGGAAGCTATTTGAGTTTTTTGGAGGCAAGGGTTCAGTGAATCCGAGGAGGCATGGCAGGTTTCCTTAAACTTTTCATGTCCTCCATTCCTCTTTTAATAGGAGAAGTCTCAGTTGGGGGGAAAATGAATATAAAAGACACATCTTTTTTTATTTTTTTTTATTTTTTAGATGTTTGTAGCTTAACACATTAAGAAAATCAAATGATCGTATAGATGCCCTAGAAAGCTGGTTTTGTTTTTATTATTATTATTTTTTAAAGAACACGCAAGTCAATTTTCTGATTTTCTTTTCCTCCCGAGGGCAGAGCTGGTTTACTTGATAGTAGGAAGCCAGCGTAGGGCCCCCATTCACCTGTTAGAAGGCCGCCGCCTTAAGCCTGAGTGCAGCCCGAGCGGAAGGAGAGGAATGGTGCCTTGAAAGACTCCAAGTAGAAATGCTGCCATGCAAAGGGCTCCCACGCTCTTCTGCATCGTTAGCTCCTTCTCCCACTCCCGGCTCGATGCCTTTCCTCCTCATTTCACCTTGGTTCCGGACTCCCATTTGTTCAGTCCTACCTCAAGCTCTGGTGCCTTAGTCAATTAACTTGCTTTTCCATCAGCCTGATCCATCTTCACAATGACAGCTCGTCGCCTCCACCCTCTTGTTTGAATGTGTCTGGGCGGACTTCTCTGGCTTGGTCTTAGCACAGCCTCTAATGACCCACGCGCACAGAGTAAGCCTGGGCGGGCCAGGCTCAGCGCTCGAATGACTCTTCCCTTCCCCGGTTTGCAATCTGAGCATACCTGGTCAGGAAGCTGCCAGTGTGGCCAGCAGGCCCCTCTCTTGGTGCCTAACAGCCTGGGTCAGACCTAACTTTGCAGACTAATGACGGTCACGGCCACGGATGGTAGGTCACATGGCCACACGAGAATGATGGACACGGACAGATGGGCTACACTTATTTGCCACGTTGTGACCAACTTGAAGAGAAAGATTTCCAAGTGTTCTTACGGAGCCGCTCGGTCTCTTTGAGGAAGAGGCAGTGTAGAATTCATCCACTTGCTACACAGGCCAAGTGTCTTCCAGCACTCAGAGAGGCCCACGAGATGGGCCAAGCAGCTGAGGCCGTACTATCACCGACCCACGGTTTCTCCTTCACAAAAACCATGGAAGACATTATTGGAAAGCGTACTGAGAAATAGGGCACAAAAATGAGGCTAATATGCAGTGATTATTTATGCTACGCAAGAAGCCTTCGACTAGCTGTCCTGAGCTCTAGAAGGATTCTCATTTTACTGAAAGCATTTGTTATTAACCAATGCATTCGGAGTCCTGGGACATCCATACCAGCACTTTTAAGAATTAATACCCTTCTCAAAATTTAACTTTCATGCTAATTATTAAATCATACATACTCATGGAAGAAAAAGTAAGATAAAAATGGCTAAGTAAGAAAATCCCACAACTCTGAGATAATTACGACTAATATTTTAGTGTATTCCCTTTTCTTTCCATATACGGAGTGTGTGTGTGTCTAAAATTCTTAATTACTGTATTACAGTATATCGTAGATGTATCCCAGAAAAGCCATTTAGACATCTCACTTTTTATATATTTAGATGGTTTCTAAGTTTTATGATTTTAAAAAATGCTTCAGTGAAAATCCTTTTGCATAAATATTTGTTCTGATTTTAACATGTTTTGAGCACATCTTTGAAACATCAAAAATCTCATGTACTCCTATATTTTTACTAGCCAATTAAAAAAAAAACCCGCAACAGCCAACTATATACTTCATGCTATATATTTTTTGTTGCTAAATATAATTCAAAATAATGATTCCAACGTAAAAGTATTTGAAGATTCTCCCCCCCTCCCCAAACTGAGGCACACAAAACAAGTTACGACACTCTTTTTACTTTTCGGTAGGCATTCAGAATCTAAAAGAACGAAGTCAACTTCAAAATTGAAGTCATAGGTATGTGGTGCCTAGAGAAAACACTGAACACACCTGAAATGAAGTATGAAACAATGGGTTTACTCCCATTCTGAAGGGTGATCAGGGACACAGGCTCTCACGCTGAAGTACAACCACTATGTGCTTCCATAGCACCCCACCTGGCTTATTTCCACACCTGTTTAAACTGCCACATGCCCTCCTCGGCTGTGACACCCAGAGAAGCAGGTGATCAGCAGATCTGTCCCCTGAACCAGGTGCCGCACCTGGCTCTGCAAAGGGAGAGCACCTGATTCTTTCTCACCACTACATGCTCAGCAATCCCCAGGCACCTGGCAACAAGTATTTGTTGAATGAAGGAGCGAACAAACCAATCCATGAGTCCTTAAGAGGACCCATCTTATAAATTCTTTACCTTAGGCTTTCCCATGCTCTTGAGGGGTCTTGTTTTTTTCGTTTTTGTTTTTTTCCCAGAGGTTTTTAAATACTTTAAGACTTCGAGATAAGCGGCAAAGACAGTAGAGTTCTCATAAACTTCCCCTGATGTTAGCCTCTTACTTGATAATGGCACAGTGATCAGAACTAAGAAATTAACATTGTCCAACACGATTCCATCTCCTGAACCGTCTGAGGATATTGGTCAGCAATTTTGTAGAATGTCCCTCCAATCTGGTTTGCTGTTTTTCTCACGAGGGACTGAGGTGATGGGCCCTTCTCCTCACGCCATCCCGGGGAGACATGGTATCGTACGGGTCTTTGACTGGTCATGTGAACCCTGGGCAGCTATGCTGGGTTTCTCCACTGGAAAGTTACTACTTTTCCCCTTCTGTTTGTGAGAACCAGAGTCACTCAGGCCCAGCCCACGCTCACCGGGAAGAGGCGACTTCAGCTGCACCTCCGGGAGAGCGAAGCCTTAAAGAATTTGTGAACATGCGTACATGTTAAAACTACCAGAGCAATTAATAAATATTTTGGGGGAGATGCTGTGAGGCTGTGCAACTCTTCTATTTTCTCCATAAATTTCTGCTCATTCATTTTAGCATTCCTTGGTGGGTCCTGCCTGCAGCGGTTATACTACCATGGTGTTCAAGTGGCAATCTTTCATTCCTCTGACTCCTGATTGAAGTTCTTCTATACAGAAGAGCTTTCCCTTTTCCCCTATTTATTCAGTCATTTATTCAGATCAGTGCGGACTCAAAAGGATGTTTATTTTATTCTTTGGTTTCCTAATTCAATACCAGTTTTATTAATATTATTGTGCAAATTGTCCCACCTTTGGCCATTGGGAGGTCTTTCTGTTACACGGAGCATGACAGTTAGGTGGGGGAACTTAAAAGGAAGTTATCAGGAACCAATGGAAATAGGTAACAATGAAGAAAGGATAGAACAGAAAATGAGCCAACTGAACAACATCTTAGAACCAGATTTTAGAGAAAGATAAAGAGGGAGAAAGTCCATTGTTTCAAAGTAAGAACAATAATAGCAGATGATCTGGGAACCTGCAATGGTATGATGTGGATACATGTCTTTTCCAATTCTGGTACGACAGTTTACACTCTGCTAAGGCAGCCGGGTGGTGGGGGCACAGCACCAAGAAGGGGAAAACGAGATACCGAGGCAAATTCTAACAGACTTAGACGCTCCCTGCAGACTGCTGGCCCCACCCCGTGTGTTTAAATACTACTCAATTAGGATCAACATTCATTTTTTATTAATGCCCTTCTGAGACAATGGCTCTTTTATCTGTGTTTTATCTTCCAGCTACATTAAGACCAAGGACACTCTCACCGAAGATCTAAAGGAGGAGACCCTGATGAATTGGGAGTTTAAAATACAAATGGAACTTCCTTTGTCAGTCTTGACTTGTTTTATTAACATCTGAAGGTTGATTTATAGCAGATTAGCAGGCAGGAGAGGACTGTTTGTCCAATCACTTTACTTAACACACACAATTAGAAAAAACAAACATTCAAAAATGGCTCGCTTCTACGAGCTAAGAGATGGCGCATTCGGTTCTAAAACAGTCCCTTCCCTCTGTCAGGCACCGCAGTGACCGAGGACAGGTGCGCCGCATCTCAAGACCGTGGGAGAACATTCTACACAAGATGCAGGTGAGAGACTTAGTTTTTCCAGGAACACAGTGAAAGAGCCTATAAGGGTATCTGTGGTAATGAGATGGAGTCAGAAGGATCGGAGCTCAAGTCCCGTTTCCACTTGGGTAAGCCTTATGACCTTGAGTACCTTGTTTAACCCAGGCCTCTACTTGGTCATCTACAATCACAGAATATTAAGACCCATTACAGAAGACTAAGTCAGAGCTCAAGGAGAGGAAGCATGTGCCTAGGGCCAGACTATTATTGGGTAATGACAACGATGTTCTTACCGTCCTCGTTTCCACGCCTAAGAACGAGGCTAAGCAAGAAGTGGGGTGACCTCCGTTACCCAAATGGAACACCATGGAGGCAGGTGAATGGTCCTATTTCTTCATCTCTTGGGAAGGAAACGCATACATGCAAATCATTATGTTAGTAACGAAAAGTTAGTCGGCATTAAGGAAAATTTAAGGCATTCGTTCCACTGTGTTCGCACTTGAAACAAAGCATACTGGGCTGCCTGCCACCTTCCACAGTGTGCTTACAATAATGCTCTCCAATTTTTGAAACCAAGGAATCCAAACATTCTCCTGTTCTTTAAGAATTCAACACTGATACTGAAATTTACTGTTTCCTCAAGAAAAAGGAGTTTCACCTCAACGAGGGAAGGAACCTGCATCTTTTGTTCATGGTTTCTCCTCCACTGCCTAGCACAGTGCCTGGCTCTTCATCTTCCTGGGCCTCCGGTGCCTTATGCATAAAATGGGCCATGCCAATCTGGGCACCTCGGCTGGAACAATCTTGCTGCTGTATTTTTTTTAAACTCCTGCATGTTCATCACTTCTCACAGCTGCCACTGAGCCCTGTTTCTATCCATAAAGAAAATGCTTTTCTGTATGTATTTCGGATATTTTTTTTAAAGATTTACTTATGTATTTTAAAGAGAGAGAGTGCGTCAGTGAGTTAGCACGTGGGCAGGGCAGAGAGAGTCTTAAGCAGACTACCCTCTGGGTGCGGAGTCCGAGGAGGGGCTCGATCTCACGATGCTGAGATCATGACCCGAGTCAGACACTTCAGTGGCAGTGCCACCCAGGAGCCCCTGTATTTCAGATATTCCTCTGTGGCCCAGCACTCAACCATCATGACACTGTGGAAAAATATCCTCATCTCGACCTGTGAATATCCGCACACATCTCCCTCCTACAGTGCAGGCTGTCTTCTCAGATGTATTTGGGATGAGCAGTTCATTGGTCAAAAACATGACTCACAGTGGGAACCATCAAAAAAAGTACATAAACTCAAATTCATGGAGGCTAAACAGTATCCTACTAAGAATGAATGGGTCAACCAGGAAATTGAAGAAGAATTAAAAAAATTCATGCTGTAAGCATTTTCACTGAAAACCTATAGCTAGACATTCATCGACTAATCTCTTGGTATAAAGTCCAAGAGCTTTCTTCGAGGTGGTCTGAGAAGGGAGGAAGTTGATTCTTGGGAAGCACAGAACTCAACTAGTGAGGCAATGGTCCTCAAATCGTGGTCCCTCGACCCCAGTCTCCTATCATGAGGAAGACGTGTGAGAAAGGCAAATTCTCAGGTCCCCTCTAGACCTACTGAATCAGGACCTGGAGGGGTGGGACCCGGTAATCAGCTTCCACCCTGACCGGCGATCCCGGTGCCTCGAGTGTGCCATGCAGATATGCGGGTGTGGACGGGCCGCCTCTCCCCGCGGCAGCTCAGCGTGTCGTGAGCATCAGCCGGGAGGGTTTGCAGAGGGCCTGGTGCGCGCCAGCGCTTCTCCAGTGAGTCGGTCACTGTACTTTAGACAAACGTAACACCTGCTCAGCTGGGCCGTAGCAGGAGGCACCCCGTTCTTTAGCGTGGCTTTGACTGATGCAGCTCGGAGCAGCAAAATGGCACATTTTTGCATCGCAACTAACATTCACAACTCTCAGTTTTTCTAGTGATCAGCTGGGATCTCTGCCCCGGGCTCACCATGCTGCTCTACTCTGCCTACGGCTGCCTGCTGATGATCTCCAGGAGAGGAGACCCAGCCAGCTGCCCTGACGACAATGTCTGCGTTCCACAGCCAGGGAATCACAGCGTGGGTGGCGGGCTCACACCCCACCGGCATGCACGACGGGGACACAGAGAGGCTTGATCCCTTCCCACGAAGCCAAGGGAGCCATGCACTCACTGTGTGCTAGCTTCTCTGTTTACCGACTTCATGCTTGCTCCGTGAGAGCCAATGAAGAGCCCGCCTTTCATTACTAGCTAATTTATAGCCACGCGAGTATAAACATTTCCTGGGCTCTTTTATCATTCACAACTTTGTCCTGTCAGTAATACTATCTGTCATTCTTTGTAGTTCGGTAAGCTCTTTCAAACCCAAGATATCTATATTTCTAAATGGAATCCGAGATGAATTTTGATAAACATGCATTCTGTATCTTAATAAAAAAGGGATTTTCCCCCTTAACTACCTGAATATATAAATGTTTAAAAAGTTTCTGAAACCTGCCTTTGCATTAGGTGAAAATTCAATGTCAAAATAATATTAAAAATACACAAAACTGTAGGAAATTGTTTTAACCATGATGTGATAAATAATAAATCAGAATGCAAGTTACTCCGCGATTATGGGTTTTCTTCATTCTTTAAGCTTCTCGCCTGTTCCACATCAGTGGATCGACAGCCCTTTAGTTTAACAATTATGCACACAGGCAATCTTGTTAGGACTGATAGAATGCTGTCACCGTCTTTGTCCCCGCCATGCAAAGATGCTATAGTCAAAGCAATAATGTACGCGGTCGCTGGGCACCGAGGCAGGGTGCCCAAGCAAGAAGGTTCCACATGAAGTTCCAGTGGACCGAATAGGAGTTCCGGGGCTGGAGGGCCAATGCAGGGGACGGGACCCAAATATCCCTCCGTGTGTAGGTGATTCTCCCTAATTGGAGCTCAGACCAAACTTCCAGCTTGTTTGGCTTGGACACCGTGCCCCCTCCTGCTGGAAGCTAATACAGTTCAAGTGCAGTGCCTTTTCCCAAAGCCACGAGCTTCATTTTTAGCAGTGCAGTCTCAGACGAGGCCAGCCAGCCTGCTATCTCCTTGAGGGATATTTACTTACATATTCAGTTCAAATTTACAGTGCCTGGCTTGCGAATGAAATGCCACTTAAGAAGAGAATGCCATACCATTGTGGGAGATAAATCAAACAAGCACTTCTTATTTTAGCACATGCTGGAAATCACACATTTCTAAAGCAGTATGTAGGTTATCTGCGCCACCGAAACATGTTCCACCCCTTTCAGTACATTTCCCTGGCTACTACACAAACTAACCTAAAATTGCTTTCTTTGGCTAAAGTCTTCTTACTGAAGAAACCAATTAACCCCTCTGATTCCTTGAAAGAATATGATGATTATAAGACAACACAGCAATGGGGGTAAGTTTAACCTCTGAGAAGGACACTCTGGAAAGGAGTGAGATCCAGGAACAGCCCCCCCGGCAGGTCAGAGTCATATTTATGACACGGTCAATGGGTTGAATTCACACCTCACGGGAACCAAAGGGAGTAAATAAGGTTGGTCTTGTTAGCAAAAGGATTATTTACTTCTGAGAATGTATCGTTAACACATACCCAGCTCGGAGAAGTGGTGGTTTCACGCAGCTGCTCCCTACTGCTGCTGATTTCACTGACTCATAGGCACTGAGTCTTTACCAAGAATTGTTTTTCCAGTAGTGTTGATGGGTTTGCATTGAATCATTCACACCACTGGCCTTGCAGCCCACAGCCCACACATTCGGGAGGCAGCTGGCTTGAGGGGGGAGAGGCTGGTGCCTGGAGGTATTAGCTGTAGATGGCTGTTAACAATTTGGAGGCATTCCGTGTCCTTAGAACACATTCTTGATTTTTACACTTGAGCTTCTCTTGGTCGGGCCACAGCACTCTACTGTTTGCAGGCTCGGGGATATGTATTTCAGATCAGAAGGTACCGAAGTTGCTAGAGGCTGATTCTCAGTCTATCCTCTTCATGCAAAGAAAAAAAAATCCTTACCACCAGAACACAACACATTGCTCTCTGGGAGCATTCTTGAGTGCTCTCTTGGGTGAGTCCTATAGTTACTTAGAAGTGCTGGGAAAAGGGCCACAAAGGACTTGAGCTTCCATGCTTAGTTAAAAAAAAAAATTAAAAAAGCCACAGGTCTGCGCAGAGGGAAGGACCCCAGCCTCCAGCTCAGAGCTCTGGAAGCACTATTGAGGGTAACCGGAGCAGGACCCAGCACTGCCTTCGTTTATTGTCTGCAGATTTTCTTCTTTGCTTTCTTGATGAAACTGTCAATCTTCATAATGGTGTTAGCAATCACAGGGATGTGCTACGAAGCGGCTTTAAAGGCATCTGATAAAGAGAAAACCCGTGCTCTCCCAGCCCTGAGCCCCTCTTTAGAGTCAGTTACCGGTGATAAGGTTGGCCATTCTGACTTGTACAGAGTACACGAAGTCTGTCTTGGCAAGTCAGACTGCCAGCACCTCGACCGGGCGAGGGAGACCACAGAGCCGGATTCTTTCTGGTCCTTCCCGCCAGAGGACTTGACATCACCATGGTGCTTCGTTCTGGCTGGCTGCCCTGAGCAGCGGGAGGTGAGAATGCTGGGCATCAGAGAGGGACTGGTATTTTTGGGCTCCCCACTTTGAGCGATCTCTCGGGTCTCATATGGCTTCTACGCTGGCCTCTCCCTACGGGAGCATAACTTGGCACAAGGGCATCAGCTGCGAGCATTGGATATGCCGGCGCCCGAGCAGATCCAGACCAGCCCCGCGGCCCACGCTCCGCTCCTGTGCACTGTGCTGTGGCAGGCTAGAGACCCCCCCAAGGGGTCCGTGAGAGCTCCCCAGTTCTCTCGATTGCCCCCCAAACCACTGTCAGAAGCAACGCCCAGGCCCGAGAGCGCCTGCCCTTCCCTCTAAGGGCCATTTCACACCAGCAGCTCCCCTAAACCAAGTGGGCAAATTATCAAACTTCAGCACGCTTCAATGCCTTCTTTGTAGGCCCTCCATTTCTGTTATTCAGGTCTCCTAAATTGCAAACCATTCAAGGGCAAAGTGAGGTTTATGCTCCCAATTAGTTGTTCTTGAAAACTAGGAGCTGTACTACACATTAAAAAAAGGAAAATTGCTTAGTACATACTCTGTGGGGGCCTCGGAACGGCAGGTGGTTCCACACACCATATGTGATCCAACATCTAAAGGCACCGAGGGGAGGAGAGGGCAGAGCTGGAGCCTCAACTCTGACTCCAAACCACAGAAGCCAAGAAATTCAGACTCGGAATCGCCAAGTGGCTTGAGATTCTGCTAACGGTAATACCTATCAAGTCACGTGACAAAGGATGGGCCACCAGCCCCGTGTGCTTCCCCTCTGCAAAGTGGACGTGGCTTTGGCTCTGCCCATCGGGACACATTTGGATAGGTGCCCCCCAAGAGGAAATTTAGGTCTCCCTGGATTTTATGAGGCTTTTAGGGAACAACTTCTCTGCTCTAGTATCTTAGAATGTTGACTGCACCAAAATAGGTCATTTGTCAAGCAGTTATGGGCTTGTATTTTTCCTGCTGGAAATTACGCCTTCTGCGAGGCAGGTTTAGGGAACGGAGAGGATTTGTGTGAAAGTGTGAGGCAGTCTACTCCCACTATTTCCTTCTCCTCAAATACGCCCCAAAAGGGACATGCATTTACGCAGCACAGCAGGCTGGCATGACCAAAATGACAGCGTTCTTTCCAATTTATACTTCTCAAAGAGAATAAGCAGACGCACAATAACAAAAGCCTTTAGTCTAGATTTCATATCAGACACTTTGATGAATAGTAGCCTAAAGGGCAACATATTTATAAGTTTTAAGTCTCTCCTGCAACACAAACTGTCCTGATTTATCCCTATGATAAAGGCAGTTCTGAGAGCTACTTTCCCATATTTATTATTTTACAGAGGGGGAAAAATGTTGATTCAGCCCTCAATCTGCCACTGTTGGAGTTATAAACGTTGGTAAGAGACCCACTCTGATGTCTATAAATATTAATCTATTAGCCATAAGTTCTGGGCCCCCTCCCCTTTCCTTCTAGAACATTTCCCCCTTATTCTTGCTACATCTTGCTATATCAACAGGATTTGCTTTATTGGTTTCGAGCTCAAGATGACTGGAAAAAGATAGCTTCTTTGAAGCCCATTACCGACAGGGTAGCTGATGGCCAGCAAGCTCCAATTCAGTATTTAAAGTTAAGCTTATGGAAAAATGTCCATAACCCCTCTTACCAACTGAGAAAAATGGGCACTCTTATCTGCCTGTATGTACTCCCTCCCCTCAGCCTTCCCTACTCTCAGTAAAAAAAAAAAAAAAAAGACAAAAAAACCACAACAACCCAAAAAAGAAAACAAAAAACAAAACAACCACACCAAAAACCAAAAACAACAAAAAAACTTCAATACAGAATACTAGCAAATATTATTAAATTCACTTATTTAAAATATAATCCTCCCTACTCTGACCCTTGAATTTAAAAACAAAACGAGACAAAACACTCCCACTTCCTCTAAAGGCCTACTTGCTTGGTTTAAGTCATGGCTAATAAATCATTTCGGGGCTACACCTCAAGTCATTGCTTACTTCAGCTACCTGTGAACCACTGGGAGCTTATTCATTAGCAAGGTATGAAAAACATCTGAACACAACCACCAGACTGTGTTTGTCTACAGTGTCAAAGTGAACCGTTCATTAGCATTTGTGAGAAACGATCAAGTCACCAAAGGGTGTTAAGCCAACCTGGATGAGGGATAGAGGCTTAGGGACTGATGTGTTAATTCACTTCCCTGGATTAAACACCAGAGACAGGTCCTTAGTACAGCTTCATCTTTATTGGGCTAAGCATCAGGTTGGAAATGCATGCCCTTCCAAGGAAGAAAAGGGCCAAGATACGTTAGTATAGCCACCGCCAAATAATTACACTGAAGTATGCCTGCGTAGAAGATTTTGGGCTAAGTACAGTCAACTCCTTATTCTATGTTGCTGCGTATTTGTGTCCATTATAGGGGAACACAGGGAATGATCTTTCCTATTCTAAGAAGCACTTCTTGGAGGCGGAGACTCTTAAGAGAGACTCCACCATACAAAGAGATGAAGGATTTTTCGAGGCAGTTTTCAGAAGTTTCACTAATACCATTCTTGGCTAAATTTGAAAAATGCTTGGTATAAACACTATATGTGCTGGTTCAATTGGCTGCCAAAGATCCACTGAGATGTGGGATTCCATGTGGATATGCATCTTTAATTAGTCTCAATAGATTTTTGTATGTATTCAACATTAATCTATACCACCTGTCCCAGACTAAAAGCATGAAAATAGTTCTTAACAAAGACTCTTCCACAGAAAACGACTCTGTTCCTTCTTCCAATAAGTTCTGACGCCTCTGTGGAAGGTCTTAAATGTTGCTTTAACATCAGTTCTTCTATTACAGATTTTTTTTAAAAGGAACTTGCAAAGACTGCTGCTCTGTGATTTTGTTAAAGGCAAAAGAAAGCAGTTCAAAGATACGTTATTAAAAATCCTGACCTGAGACACAAGCGTGAACCTCACACTTGCATTTTAATTGTAGACAGTGCATTTCTCATTTCTATTAAGCCTCCTAGCCAAAGGATTATATTCAGCCGCAACGTTTCTCCAACTGTTGTATCCGCTCAGAAATCAATTAGTTTTTTAAGCCCACGCACTATAAACCGATTCTTTTTTTCTTATCGAATAGTTTACTTGGGGTTTCAGATTTGTCCAGGTGCATATAAATAAATGGTGCTCATACTGTAATATGAAAACACAACACAAGAAAATGAACACAAGACACAACACAAATGAACTTAAAGATCACTTAGAATTAAATAGAACTTATACAGCCACTAGATCATTAGGGATTGAGACTAATAAAAAAGAAATTCATCTTTTAACTCTCCAGCATCCCATGAAGCTTTATCACTAGCAATGCGAGGGGGATGGATGTTGTGATGCTGTTCACAAGTAACTCAGTAATTACTTTCCAGAAGTATAGGGCCTCAAACACAAGAACATGCTGCTTGCTAGGATTTCCTGATGAAAGAAAAGAAAGCAACATCACAAAGTGTATACGATGGACACGCAGACGGAACGATTGTAACTTTTGCTCGTCGATAAGCAGGTCGGAGGCCTTCATGTCGGGGCGGAAGGTTCAATACGGGGCCGGAAGGATAAACCATCTCTACAGAAGTCCTGTTTCCTAGAAAGCTACTCAATTGTCTACACAGTTGTGTCTCAGCTGTGAACACGGTAGATATCCTATGAGATACTAAAAGCTGTATTTCTGACATGAGGACTAAAGAATGAAACTGTTTTCCTCTATTAAGTCACCTACTTTATGACCATGAGCACCCTAAAGAGGTCTAAATGGCTAGTTCTTTGCTAGATGTCAGAATACCAAAATATATATATATACATATAATCATATATATACACATATATAATCATATATATATATATATATAATATTAAAACAAAACAGAACCCACCCAAATAAAACTTTGCTTGACCACAACCAACAAGCTTGAAGTATCACTGCTGTCCAAATAAAGTATGTCTACACCACTGTGGTTTATCATTTTGCTATCACATTAAATTTAGAAATGTCTCTTAAATGTTCCTCATTAACTGAACACATTATTCAATTCCGTGCTAAATTTCAAAATAGCTCTTTTAACTAGAAATGAGAAACAAGAAGTCATACCAGATATCAGCTTGATAATTAAATGAGTTCACCCATATTTCAAAGACAGAGGGAAAAATGAAACCCACTGATCTTTGTTACTAGAAGCATCATGATTTTTTATCACATATTTAACCAAAGAACTAGGTACCTTAAATGCCAGATACAAAAATAAATTGTGTTTGGTTTTTAATTAAGTCTTTATCTTTGTGTAAAAAATAAATAAATAAATTTAGGCCTGGGGGTTTAGATTGTCATTTTACACAAAAGTAAATGGTAAATGCTTTCTACATGCAAAGCCATTAGATATAATTATGCAATGGGTAAAGCGTGTATCACACTATAAATGTCATTTGGTTTTACAGTTATAAACTCATCAACATTTATCAAAACATTGCCTGGAGAAAGAATGAGATGACTATAGCTAGTGACAAATTCAATGCCATCTTAGGAAATATGACAAAGAAGTGTCATGGTAAAACACGGACGTCCTGAAGTGGCCATCTCCATCCAGGTCCATGTCACAGAAGCTCTGTTCTCTCCAGAAGAGTCTCCCTCCCACAGTGCATTTCGGTGGGGTTTCGGGGTCTAGCGTCCTCTGTGAAAATCACACCCCCAACGCCCTGTGCTTCTAAATGTTGACATAAGGTGTAATTCCAGCCAACTTCTGCAGGTAGAGGAACGTGTGAATTCGTCTAGATGAGCGTGAGGGTCTGATTTCAATTGCTTATCCAACCACAAACCTCGTGCTTCTTAGTTAGTAATCTCTTAATGGAGTTCTGCTCAAATGGAAACCCAGGGACTATTGCTGCGAGGTCCCCTTTAGACAACAGGGGCTTGTTTCGTATTTCTCGCTCGGAATTGCGGAATGGCACAGGTGCTTAAGCACGAACACCGGGCTCCGCTCGCACACTGTGTTAACAGGTCCCCCTTCCGAGGGCCATTTCTCTCTCCCCAGCAACCCGCTACTTATCGCCCAGGGAGATTTGTCCCTTGAAAAACAAAATGGCTGGGCTTTCAAAAGTCTGCTTCTTCCCCTGTCCCCATCTCGGTTCCGCACCACCTGTTAATACACGATCTCGACAGCGGTCCAGGGTAATGGCGCCGTTGCCAGGGTTCCTGGTAGAGCCCCTCCGGCCGGTCCTTTGCAGCTCGGGGCCTGGAACCTGGGGGGAGTGGACGGTGACGCGAGCAACAGAAGCTGGAAGGAATAGTGGCTGCTCTTGAACGTGTAATAAAGAAAAGTAGATCCAGAGGAAGGGATTCCGGTTTATGTAGTCCTCAGATGTTAGTACACCTTCCCTCATCGGCTAGAGGCGTCGGCCGTCTACGCAGAGCAGCATTTCTTGGGTGGGTAGCTTCCCCGGGACCCAGCAAGCGCAGCGGGGAGCGGAGCTCGTGTCTGCTTCCCGTGCTGGGCTTCTGTCCCGATCGGGGCTCTTCCCACGTGCCCTGTTCCTCGGCCACCCCCTTTCAGTGAATTGGACTCAGGGCACCCTCCCCCACCACCCCCACGCCATGACCCTCTGGTCCTTTTCAGTGGAGCGAACACAGGTGTTTTTTTCCCCCTTCGGTCAAGGTCACATTTCAATCATTCTAAATGGCCACCACCCACCATTCTCTAAACCAGCTCCAGAGGATCAAGAACCATCAGGAAAACACTTGGGAAAACCCGGGTCTTTTCATTCCACACTCTGCATCATCACCCCGAACCAGACCCCGCGGCACCATGCTGCCCCTTTAGCTTCCCCATGGCTGCGAGGACACGACTGTGTCCCCTGTGGGCCTCAGAGCAACCTCCTCTCTCACCTGCTTCCTTCTCAGCCTCTGCTGCCTGGTTAATTCCAACTCATTTTGCCGCTCTCTGCTCAGATACCATATCCTTCATGAGACGTGACCTGACTCCACCCCCCTCCCCCGGCCCGGGAGGGTGGAGGGGGGAGGCTCAGGACCCCGTTTGGATCTCACAACATCCCATGCTTCCCCATCCTGGGACTTATATAGGCTCTTGAATTGCTTTACAACATGACTTTAGGAAACAGATGCTTTAGTGTTTCCCATCTAGAAGAGAGAGAGAGAAAGAGAGAGAGAGAGAGAGAGAGAGAGAGAAATCTCTGTCAATTAGATTTCTACAGGATATAGGATTGAAGATAAAAGGTATACGCAGTTCTTTGATAGCAAAGAGACATATGGGTTCAAGATATCATAAATGTTTGCTCCTTGATCCTACTCTTGTATTCCACAAGTCACTTATTTAATAACAAGTGAAGCATAACTGAAAATAAAGGTGTTTTGAAAGAGATTTTAGAGGGGGCTGGAGGGGGAGGAGTAGAAACGTATTTTAGTTAAAGGTTCGTTTTAACTTCCTAAGAGGACTCGGGGAGCCTTAATAAGGAGACAAATAAGAACGCATTCGAAGATAACGGTGCATTTGCTACTTTAGGTTCCACATTTCTTGTTTTCTACAAACAGAAATGTATTTCTTCTTTAAATTCAAGCTGAGCCTATTATCACCAATTTTCAATTTACTAGTCTCTTCAAATAGCCACAGAACATCCAGAAAACACAGAGGAGTATCCAATTCCATGACTCAGGTTCGCAGAAGCCTAGTTAGGACCATTACTTGTATTTAATTTCAAGCTTGCCAACACATAACTTCAGAAGGAGGGAAGGAGAAAACAGGTTATTTAAAATTGATGTGTTTTATCATTACCCATCATTAAAAAATGATGCTGTTGTACCATTTCAGAAGTAGCAGACAGTGAATATTTAATGCTTATGCTAGTATTTATTAATTTCGTATTTCTGTAGTTCTTTATAGAATGCCTATTTTAAATGACTAGGATTTATATTTTTAACAGACTCTCTGGCATTTAATTTCTACTCGCAGAGCATTTGTATTTGTGCTTAAAAAACTATTCAGTAGCACCTATAAATTGCAGAACTGTTTAAAACAATAGGCGCCATCAGGATTAGGAGGGAAAAAAATCACACGTGTGGGCGTCTGTTAGAGACGCCATATGAAGGAAGGAGAAGCAGTTACAACATGCCACTCACAGATGTCCTTGTGGGATACGCTCAGGCCAGTGAAACAGAGCCAAGCCAACAAAGCTAGGTAGAGACCGACAGAGAAACAGACACGAGGATATGCACATACGTCCTCACAGTGAAAAATAAAATATTATACACAAAGTCATACATATCCACGTGATTTGGAGGGCACCGACATGTGCGTCCGTCCCGTGATCTCGTTCCATCATCAACATCTGGAGGGCAAGAACTGTCTTTTACATGTAAATTTCTTCATTGTTCACGCCTCTACAAACTTACTCCACTTGTATTGACAACTGTATTTCTTCGATAATTAGTTGTTGATCGGAAAGCTGCAAAAAGCTTCCGCGGGTGCAAATGAGCTCTTTCCACCCTGGACGCTCAAATCATCCGTATCCTCAGCCCGCATTCCGGTTCTCCGGTTCTCCTGTCCTCAGACTGTCCTCTGTCCCCTGCTCCTTCCCTGCACTAAGCATCCTACTAGCTCTGCAGCAGCGGACAAAGAAAAGTCGATCTGTGCCGAACACTAATAAAGACCACATTTTCTCAACAAGATTGCATCCAGTAAATTGTGAGCCTGAGGGCAAAGTACAGAATGGGGGAGGCTTGTCAGCAAGGGAGCATTTCACAGTGGTAGCCAAGAGCCAGCCTGAGTAGACAAGAACATATTGCTGACCGGCAACACCGTGGCCACCACAAAGCCGGCCACAGAAATATCTTCTGCTATGACAAGTTTTTGTTTTACCTCTCAGTATTGTGAGCCAGCCCCAACACCGGGAAAGCTTCCATCCGCCACCGAGCTCTAATGTTGTCACAGGGACTTGATGAAAGCGTGGCCTGACAAAGTCCACGGGGGTCACAAGCTCCCTGAAACGCATGCTAAAGACTCAGGTAGGCTTTTGTCTTTAACTTAGTAACACAGAACATGCAGAACACCATCGTTAGCATGACGACAACAACAATCCCATGGTCCAATGAGATCATGGGGACCATTCCACTGAATGTCAAGATCGAAGCAGAACTTAACTAGTAGGGAGGCTAGTTCTAATTACCCCATCACATCCCTTCTGATGACAGACATTAATTAAAGCAATACAATTACGTGGGGTCACATTGGTAGGGAAGGAAGACTCAGAGGCCCTTCTTTACACTTCATAAAGTCCCCGCTCCAAATAGGTTTTACACACTATCTCCATGCTTGGGTCACAGGGAGAAGGCTTCTATTAATGGAATTTAATTTTTTGCTCCATAGTCAAATGACACTGATTGTACATTTACTGCGGACAAAATGTTGAAAGTACAGAAAAGAATAACCTACATTCCCCTTCCTCAAACACCTTAGGGTTTGGCTGTAGAGACAGGAGAGAAGAATAAAAGGGAGAAGAGAACAAAGCCCCCGAGTGAGGGGTGGGGGCGCTAAGCTCCACGGAGTCCCTTTTCCACTTACTGCCCAACAGTCAGTATTCCTTCCCTTGGTCAGTTTCTCTCCTCTCTGATATCACACTTACAGGGCTCGTGTCCCTCTCTCAACCTAGCCTGCAATTCTCGCCCCCTCGTCAATCATGTGCTCACCCCCCCCGCCCCGGGTCTCATGGCTACCAGTCCGCACAATAAACGCCCGTTTCACTGTGCTCTGTGGATCGCCATGAAGTCTCGCCTGATTCTGTTGTATAGAGGTGATCTTTTCTGCTTCTTTGAGTTCCAGGTGCACTGTTATAAATGAAAATAATATCTGCTTCATGAGCTAAAATTAGGAAATACATGTAGAGCGCTTTGAACAGTAATGAGCACATAGTAAACGCTCAGTAAACGTTAGCTATGTTTACAACTGATCACATTTTATGATAATATATGCAGGAGATATAAGCAAGTTAAAGAAAAAGAACCTGTCCTTCAACAACTCGGGATTTAGTCGGATAGATAAGACAAGTCTTCATACAGCTAGGATAAAGGACAGGATCTGATAAAGATCCTATGCATGTTTCAGAAAAGAGCAGGGGTTAAGGTGGGAGAAGGAGGGCCTTACTTGGAGATGACTATGGAGGACTCTGAAAGTCGGGGAAAGAAATACAGACTTTCGCCTACAGATGCTGAAAAGATGAAGGTGTCTAATGGTCTATGAATGCAGAGGGAATGGAGTAAACGGATACCACACACCATACTACAATCCTGGAAGAGGAATTCTACAGGGGTTTGTAAGATGGATTGAAGGGTGTGTGTGTGTGTGTGTGTGTGTGTGTGTGTGTGTGTGTGTGTGTGTGTGAGAGAGAGAGAGAGAGAGAGAGAGAGAGAGAGAGAGAGAGATGAGGGTGGGAGGTAAGGGGACCACACAAGTGAAGGGACCAGCTGAGGGCTTATTGGAGCCCTGCCAAGCAAGCAATGCTGGCCTGAACCTGGGGGAACAGCGCTCATGGGGGACAGATCAGACCCTAGAATACAAGGGAGGAGCAGCCTGTACCACCTGGACCATCTCTGAATGGTGGTGCGGAGGAAGGGCAGAGGGAATATGAAAGGCAACGCCAAGAGTGAACCCGGAGAGCTAGGACTCGTCCGTGCAGATGAGAAGGGTGGGGGACGTGGGCAGGGAAGAGCAGGAGATGCACTCAGGCAGCGGAGTGATGGGGAGTGCTACATTTTCAGTGTGAGCTCAAGGGTAAAGAGGGATGGGGATATGGACTCATCCGAATCAAGATCACAGCTGAATCAGACCCTCCAAGATCACTGGAAATTAGGCAAATTCCCAGGATCGGGCAAGACAGTCTTTAAGAATGTCACTCCTTCCAAACCCACCTCCCACTGGGTCCTTTGTGGACAGACTCTTAACAACCCACAAATCACAAAATTTGATGCATTAGCACTTGTTTCTAATTACGGTATCTTTAAATAGATGTTCCAAGGTTGCAAAAAATGGAGTTTGGGTACTGTCAATGCCTACCAACGGGTTATCAAGTGAAATCAGACAACTTTAATGTTTTTAATCCCTCAAGTATTTCACAGAGACCACCTAACAGAAAAGTGTCAGGCTAAAAAAGGAAAAATCCTGTGCCTGGCCTTGACTTTCTTCCCTGAATATTTGAGATCTATTTTATGCTAAAATTGCTTTTCCTTTCTAAATGAAAAACAGTTAAGAGCCCAGGGATTTGTACTAGGGATTCTGTATTAGATAATGTAAGATGAATTTTGCTCTTTTGTTTTCCGACCTTTAGGAGAAGACTGAACTCTTCCCTATTCTTTCAAAGAAGAGAAACATTTAAGGACCACGGTAAACGTTATGACCCTCCAGATTTTATTGTTCTGTCTAGTACCAGCAATGCAATAATTCCTCTATGGTAAACAATATACCAAACAAAAGCCCCTTTAGCAAGAACGGGTGGAGGGGAACCAACTTAGGAAAATACATATAATTTTTCACACACATCCCAATACATCAGGCACTTATTTTGCTACGGGCACCAAAGTCAGTTTAATTAGAACAATATTCCTTCCTACATCTGAAATATTTAGCCCCTACCCAGCTCATCATGCTGCAATGTTCCCCTGTCTCCAAATGAAATTATGGTGAGTCAGTACCCTAGGAGGAGTATGTGACTTGCCTCATGGCAAGCGATACAAAACTAAGCCCCTTCTCCTAAGGGGACAGCAGGCTTGGCCAGATTGCAGGCTAACATTGAGCCACCAGATCTAATCCAGTTAAACACAAGCCTCAATTAGTAAGACATTTGTTATCTAGTGAAGGATGTGAATCTGGAGTTACTAACATTCTCCCCAAACTATTTTAGTTGTGTGTTTTAAAAGTTATAAAGTGAGAAAGCACAGACGGGGTGGGAGCATGAAGGGAAGGCATCAGTAGTGGGGACCTCTCAAACCAACACGCCACCTCTGCTGGGTGCCGTCAGAGGACCAGAGACTCCTCAGTTGTAGCCGGCCGTTTGCTCTTCAGCACTTGCTATGGGCAGTAGATGTAAATGTAGCCACATAATCGAATGGCTTTTTTCACTAAAATGGAGTCTGTGCAGTTTCCTTTCTAGAGGGGTTATAAAAATAAGCTTTTTATTGCTTGCATCTCCCAATTGCTTTATTTGCCATAGTGATGAAAAATGCTGAAACTTATATATAACGTGGCCACCAGATAAGAAAGCAGGAAAAGAAAAAGAACAGGGGATTAATTATCAGTCCTACAGAATGAACTTTACTCTGATAAGGTAATATAGTCCCTGTAGGCACGGAAGATGAAAAAATTATAGCAGGCCTAATACATAGACAGTTATTCATGTTGTATACAAATCAAAGCAGGCCTCATGCAGCAGCTAGGGCTCAGCTCTTCCCAGACCCACAGCGTACGGCTAGCTCTGGGCAGGCAGCAACACTGCTGGCCAGGCCGGCAGACAAGGGGACGTCGGAAAGGTACATTTCCTATCAAGATGTGGCTTTAGCAACAAGTTTACTGATTTACCTAGGAATGTGGTCTCTCGGTGATTAATGATGAGGAATTCCACCATGACAAGTAACTTATCCTTAATGCGTCCTGCTCAGAAACAGGCAGCAAAGAGCCGCACATCTCCCTAGACAGTTTGTCAATTTCAGCTTCTCGATGGAATAGAAATAAGAGCTCGCTAATGACAACTGTGAGGGCCATGGCCTCCCTGGCCTTGACCTAATGGTAGCTATAAATGGATTGGGCTCCCAGGAGATTGGGAAACCCACCCAAGTACAAAGCAGAATCTATTTCTCTTGTTAGGGACAAGAGCTGAGAAAGAACCAGGCTGCATCTTTTTGCCTGAGCCTTCGTAAACCCATGGGTCATGGAAGACCCTTGACCACAGTTAGGCCAAGCCATTCCAAAGAGACCTACCAAATCTCTCAGGGGGGATAGGAGCCAGGCTCTTTTGAAGTACAGGGAAGGTCGAAGAACTCCCCGCAAAAATAAATAATAAATAATGGGAATATTAATTTAGCCAACGTGAAGAGTTTGGCTCTGGGGAGTTATTCCCCTCAAGATTTGAGCTTAAAGAGAATACCAGGAGAAATGTTATTTTTATCTCTGAGAGGGAAATGGTTTTCTTAAAAGGGGGACAGAGATATTTTCAAAACAATTCTCGAATTTTTTTCCAATTTTCTATGATAAATTATGCATAAACTTACTTCGAAGTTGGTGAGCTTCTGAAAATCACTATTATTTAGCTTAAGATACTGAATGGCCACCGCCAGCTTCATCTGCCAAATAATGAAAGTTGTTCTTCAAGGAAGTTATTTAGTTCTATGAGAGTTTAAAATGAGCCTGCTAAAAAAAGATGAATCTTCAGATCCAGGGCAAATACGCAGTACAAGGTATACCTTAAGTGGAAATACATGAGCTGCCTATAACTACAGCAGTTTTCAATGAAAAAAAGCTTACTTCCTAATACAAAAAAGAATTTGCTTTTCAGCTAAACAACTGATGTGCAAAAGGTAAGTTAAAAGCCGTAATACTGTATTTAATAGCTAACTGAAGAGAAAAAAACACCATGTCATTGACATTTAATCATAGAGTTAAATAACTGGTTCATTTTTCAGGTGTACTTCTATTTCCCACACATCTGGGACAGGCTTTACAGAGTACAACGTGTAAAAAGGACACACAAATCATCCCTCTGGGAGTTTTGTTGAAACTACTTAGTTTATCTGGATTCGGTAGGTTTCTTCTAGCTCTTCTCTTAATTATTTTTTGGTAGGCTCTTAATAAAAATAAGAATTGATAAATAACTCTTGCTGATTACTGTGTGCCAAGTACTAGGGATATTTTATTAGCTCATGTTACTGTCACAGTATTCCTATGGGAAAGGTTCAGTGACTAACCTCACTTTACCCAGGAGGACACCGAGAGCTTTGGTGACCTGCCAAAGGGGCCCCACCCACTGATGCTTAAGCCAGGGTTCAAACCCACGGTCTTGTACTGGATGGCATAAGCCCTTAACTTCCAGAATCTTAGTTCATAGGTACTTTTCTCGAGTGTGATGACCTAGATACAGGACCAGGAAGAGACACACAAGGTCAGACCCAGCACTTAACCTCAGTGTTCAAATACAAACCACAATGCAAGAGGAGTCTGAAGTCTTATTGAAGGCACTAAAGATGGCAATCTGAGTTAACAATCACCACTGAGTTCCTATGCTAACATTGGGAAAAACACAGCCTGGGATCCCATGGGCTTTGTTCTCTATTCATTTCTAGGAAAATGTTGGTTATTTGCCCTCTCGGGAGTCGTGAGGGGAAGACCAAGGGTTCTCCTAGGGATTGTTACAGTTGACAAATGACCAAGGTGACGCTCCACGGAGGCTGCATTTTGCGTTTCTAGCTGACGCATCTTCGTACGCCGAGCTCTTCAACAGGCAAAGGTAGCAGAGACCAGAGGGTTATGGATGAGGGGACGGCCAGGGGATTGGCAATGATTTACAGGGGAAAGAAGGGTCTAAATGTGAGGACACACTGATACTAAAATGGTACGTAAAACTTACTGGGGGTAAGAACGAACCCAGGGCTTATAGTAAAATAAGGGTCTTCCACGGAGCTCAGAAATTACTGGCCTTTAACGCACACTAAGGCAAATGGCCCCATGAATCCATCTTTTGCCGCTCTGTGGGCTGAATTATACTCTGCACGATATACTAAAGACAGCCATGAACAGCTTTTATAGCTTTGATAAATGGTTTTTTAGTTTAGGTTGCATTATGAGAACAAAACAAGTGGTCGTGAATCATAACATTTTATGGGTCTGCTGCTTCATATAGTTTTCTAAAATTAAGCCTCTAAATTATACTCCGCCCTCATTAGGAATAGCGTCCCAGAAAGAGGAAACCATTTCAGGGATGATGGTAGACCTGTGCCTGGAGGGCCCAAGGTAGGATTAAATGGATGGGTGCTGAGGAACCAAGGGTGTGGTGGCAGAAAGACAGTCTGGTACCCAGGAATCAAGGGAGACAGTGACTGTGATCAGCTGGAGTTCACTACCCATAAGTGAACAAGGGGCGGAGGCCAACCATTTTCAAATCACAGGAATGCAGAGAAGGAACCTAATCCTATGCAAAGCTAAAAGAGGAGGAGGGAAGAGTTTCTAAGCAAATCAGCAAGTGTTTCCTGAGCCTCTTCCATCAACTGAGTGTTGAGTAAGACCCCACAGAGTTTTAAAAGGCAGCAGAGGGGCGCCTGGGTGGCTCAGTCAGTGGAGCGTCTGCCCTGGGCTCAGGTCATGATCTTGGGGTCTCGGGATCAAGCCCCGCATCCGGCTCTCTACTCAGGGGGGAGCCTGCTTCCCCCTCTCTCTCTGCCTGCCTCTCTACCTACTGTCAAATAAATAAATAAGCAAAATCTTAAAAAAAATAAAAATAAAAGGCAGCATAAAAAAGAAAATACAGGCGATTTCCCTCACAGTACTCACCATCCAGCTAGGGAGCTAAAGGCAAGAAGAATTCAAGGCAGCAGAAAATTAAATGCCAATGTCCCTGGATGTTATTACGGCTACTCTAGATATTCTGGGCAAGGTGGGATCCATGAGGACAAGCGGGCAAGATCCGGGCAGGGCGCCCCATCTGAGCTCCCGGGGCATCAGGTACCCCCCCGTCTTAGCACCGACTGTGCTGCTGAGAAGGTCTGACCTTGTCTGCATCCTCAGGCTGCATAAGGTCTTTGAGAACCGAGGCCATGTCCATCTTGACCTGGTCTAGTACCGCACACTCCATAGCTCTGGAGTTGGACTGAACGCAAACTGGGAAGAAAGGGTGAGGAAAAGCTCATAATGGGGTTGGGTTGTGCACTAGCTCCTAAAGATGATAAAATTATTGAGGCTGAAAGAGGCATTTCAGGCAGAGGGACTTGCAGGAACCACGGTGGAGGCTTAAGAGAACAGACCAAGTGTGTGCAGTGCGGAGGAAGAGAAGGTAAAGCAGACCATGGCTGGACAGATGAGCACTTGTAGTTTGAAGACTTGCTGCTCCTAGAAATGGGTCGATTATTTCATGGTCTAGAGATGATTTATTATTGTACTGTTACTAACAGAAACGGACATGAAATGTTTTAATACTACTACTGCCAATGTTGCCCCTTGCCAGAAGAAATCATTCCCATTCCCAGCACAACAGACGGCGGACAATGGCTGGCCAGTCCTCTGCTAGAATAATGCTCCCTCCTACCATTTCTCTTCATTAGATTTTAATGTCAGTTTCACTGCTCCAGTTTACCAATTATTTAAAGGTTATAGTCAGTCAGACAAGGTTTGTTTAAAAAAAAAGAAGATAGTCTTCAAAAAGAATAAAGCATGTTCATGCAACTTTAGAATCTGTCATCAAACACAATTCCAAATGCTCAGTTTTCTCCTGTCACTACACCCCAACCACCAAAACATATGGTCATTCTGATAAACTAAAAAAAAAAAAAAAAAAGAAAAAAAAAAGAAAAATTTCTAATGCCTTTTTAAAGGTAGGTTAAGGCTATATATTAAAGTCAAGATTATGTATTATTTTTTGCCTTAGTATTTTCCTATTTCTTTTTAAAGGCATTAGATCAATAACTCCTGTTCTCCTATTTCCAATGTCTAAGTGGTTAACACAGGATTTTTCTAAGTTTGTTCCTATTAAATGAACTGACCAAAGTCTTTACTTCCCAGTTAAATGGACTCTTTCCAAGAATGCCACGGAAGACAAAGAATCCAACTGGTTCACTGGCTCAATCCAATGAAGCATTCACCCTAAGCCTCTGACAGCTCAATCTCAATGCTTCCTGACAGTATGAAGGATTGCTAATTTCTTACACTCTCACTGGTGGTTCTTAAAAGCTCACCAATGAACCAAATGTTGATCAGTCAATGCCAAGGAATCAGAAACCAAATTGCCAACTCCCTGATTTATACAGTCCAAAGACTCAGGTTTAAAACCATATCAAACACCTTAGAACTTAGTAAAAAATGTTTTAATAGATGCATTCACAATGAAAACATTTGGGAACGTGATTTATAATTTAAAGGAGGAAGGCTATTAGAACTCATAATATCTAACATTTATTGAGCACTTACTCTGATAGAAACCGTTCAAAGTACTTCATACGCATCAACTCATATATCCTCAGCAAAAACCGAACGAAGTAGCACTCATCCCCATTTTACAAGTGGGGAAAGCGAGGCACTGAAATTTGCTGATGGGATCAAAGTCACCCGACTAGTGTCCACGCCTGGCGCCTTTGGTAGAGGTTTGCAGGTGTAGTGTCTGTGATATAAAGCAGTGTAATAGAGGGAATCAGTGGACTCGGACTGGAAACATGAAGAAAAATTAACATGCACGGAAGGACTGTTGTGTTTCTCCTTATTTCACTTCATTCTGAAACAAATACAAAGTGGGTATTGGAGGCCTCATTTTGATAGATGAGGAAGCAGAGATACCAGGTAATTTGTCCAAGAGCCCAGGGGAGGCCATAGCTGAGCCGTATGCACACGCCCGGCAGGTGTGTGTGCCCCCCCTCTTCCCCCAACTTCCC
>LNAC01000069.1:4730121-4744235 GCA_002007465.1 Ailurus styani
CCCCGCCGCTCACTTGTCCCGCCTTCCCGCAGGGCAGAGCTTGGCTCTCAGGGACCATGAATCCCTGGAGCCTAGCCTGGAACCTGAAACCTCGACACTCAGTATTTGCTTTCACTTAGTGTTTTCGTCCAGAAAATGATCAAAGACGTGGTTATTGTGAGGAAAAAATGAAATAATTCCTTCATCCCCCCCAGTTTTATTGAGGTAGGACTGACATGAATACATATTGCATGTATTTAGGTTGTACAATGGGATTTTGTAAAAAGGTGTACAACGTGATGATTTCATATATGTATACTTTGTGAAATGAGTACCGCGATCAAGTTAATGAACACATCCATCACCTTCCGCAGTTACTGAGATGTCCTAAGAAAGCATCCCGAACACTCGAAAGCCACAGACACATGTAAATTGTAAAACTACAGACAGTAACAGGCACAATCAGTTCTCAGTTCTTCCAAAGGCAGTGGTATTTTAGATGTGTAGAACTAATTCTTTTTTAAATTAGCAAACTGAAAATTGTTACTAGCCTTATGCCCACTGAAGTTTATTTTGCATGTAGGGTAAACATACATCACCCACTGTAATCAATATTCAACAAGGGGTAATATAATGCTACATTATAATCCTCCCTCTCTCTCTCTCTCTCTCTCTCTCTCACACACACACACACACACACACACACACGGACACAAAGGGAGTTTTCATTTTCTTTAGGCCACTAAACAGCTATTAACCATTTTGTTAAAGCCCAGGGCATTCAGCTTGTATACAAAACTCATTACTGTATGCATTTTAAAAGGAATTTCAACTGACCTGACAATGGACACAATAATGAAACAAAACTCTCATTACCATGCTCTAAATAATAACACACACACAAAATTAAACCTCAGGAATATTTTAATGTTAAGATAAATGCTGGCTTCAGACTCAGTCTCTGGTTGCTTGGGATTTCTAGTTTGAAACAAAACCTACCTGGGGTAAAACGTACATTCTGGTAGTTCAATTTGTTATGTTCCGGATAGCGTCTGTCTTCATAGAACTACCTTTCTCCCCAATTAAGGAACAATTTTGCCAATCAGTTTTGCTGGCGACTCAGCCTCACAAAAGGGAGAGGAAGGGGAAGAAGCAGGGGGTGTCAGGAAGGTTGCCGTACCTCCTGTCACATCACTACTGATTAAAGGGGCTCGCGAAGAACAGAAGGAAAGTGCATTTCAAGAACAACAGAACCTTTCAGCGAAAGGACACTCACCTAATTGAAAAGCGACTCGAAGCTGTTATTTTTATACCCCAAAATGCTGAATCATTCCTCAAACAATTTCACAAAATCAATAAAAGAGAAGTAGCTCTCTCCTGACCCCCTCTCCCAACCGGTGCCTGTTGGAAACAATGCTTTTCCTTTCCTCTCCTGTTTAGGTTGAGGGCCAAGTAGCCAAAGAGAAGCAAGAACACATTGCCTTCTCTCAATTAAGAATGGCATGCTGGGCCTCGTACACATCACAGAGAAGTTTTTCTCCTGAAGCTTCTACGTGGATGCTCTCTGGCGCTGATAAGCAGGTTCTTGGAGACGAGACTCTAACACAGGCCTCCACGGGCACCGACTGATGATTAGTTGGTGGTAGCCCACGGAAAGGTATGATGGAAGGAAGGGAGGGAGGGCGAAAAAGGCGAGCCTGGATGCCTGGTTTAAAACCAGAAAAACAGGGTGGTCCTTTGAGATTCGGCGATCTGGCCACCCAGACCTGTTCCGCACACGGTGCTAGCTCTCTGGGCACCTGCCAGGGGGAAGGGTTCAAACGTGCAAATTGTACTTGAACAACGTCACACGCCACAGTTGACGGGGGCATCCGAGGGATGGTTCTGTGCTGTAGTGACGGCGGGAGTGGCTTCTAAGATTTGGCTACAGAGAAACGCTGCATTACAAACACAATCAAACACAAGTCTCAGTTATCTTTCTAGGATGGATAAAGAAACAATCAGGAGAATGGTTAATCTAACCATTCCTTTTGGCATCTACAACATATACCGAGACAGATCTTAGTCACCCAGTATCTATTTATTGAGACCTACTTCATGCCAGCTACGCTTGGAGGCGCCGGGCATGGCAGTGAACGCACTGGACACCTGTCTTCATGAAGCTTCCGCGCTGAAGATGCGGGTCAGACTATAAAGACACAATACCCTATGTCAGGTGATGATCAACACTCTGAAAAGCACAGCCGAGGTCGTGGGGGTGGAGTGGAAAGTACCGTGTGTGGGAGGCCGAAGTTGCCTCCGGAGTGCTCAGCAAAGCCTGTGTGATGAAGGGACACTTGAGCAGAACGTGGAGCGCGTGGGGGACAGGGAGAAATGGGGATCTGGGAGGATGCGTGTTTTAGTTCCCAGCAAATGGAGCAATAAAGCAGGGGCTCTCCAGGGAGAATGGGCTTCGAGTGTTCCAGAAACAGCGAGGAAGTCAGCACGGTGAGGAGTTAAGAGACGACAAGAGAGAGAACACGGCTGGGCTTCTAAGAACTCACACTTAGAACCAAATAAAACACCACTTTGCCTCCAGAATACCAGGAGAAAAATGACTTTTTACAGCAAATATTTCAAATGAACTGCCTCCTGGTTTTGCTACTTGAAGAACGGTAGGTTTATTTTGTATAATCAGCAACCATAAACCCATTTCTACATAACCGAGAGTTTTAAACTAGTTGATGCTAAGAAGAGTACATTAAAGACAAAACAAACAAGTAGTACATTTGGGTGCAACTTGGGCCCCTCCCTGACGTCCCTACTTCTTCCATTCTCCTCCCTGCGCCCCACTGCCTCAGGAAGTCGGGTACAGTGTCTCCTGTGTTCCCACAGATGCGCATGGGGTCCCGTATCACAGTACTCATCACGCTGCCCTGTCACTGTCTGACACATCTCTCTTTCCTCTCGAGATGAAAAGGGCTTTATTTACTTCACTGCAATGGCCTCTCACTGCCCAAGAAGTTTGTGGCACGGACGAATGAAAAGTGGGATAGGCACTCAGCTTCCCCATCTTGACCTTGCCCTTGTGACTTCACCCCGGAGGTCCACGACTCAGACGGCATCAACTCCCCTTGCCTTTCTCCCTCCCTGGCTGGGGCCTGTTTATCTCCCACTGCCCACAGCTTAGGATGAGCAGTATGCCACTGGTGCTCAAAAATGGCTTTTCTGGAGGCGCCTGGGTGACTCAGTCGGTTAAGCAACCGACTCTTGGTTTTGACTCGGGTCATGATCTCAGGGTGGTGGGGCTAAGCCCCGCGTCGGGCTCCGTGCTCAGCGAGGAGTCTACTTGAGGACTCTCTTTCTCCCTCTCCCTCAGCCCCCCTCTCCTTGCACTTGCTTGCGTGCTCGTTCTCAAATAAATAAATAACTCTTTTGAAAAAATGCGGCTTTTCGGGCTGACTGTCCTCAGGAAGAACTGAGAAATCCTAAGAAGCTGAAACATTTCTGGAGATGAAAGCGAAGAGTGTTAATTATTGACACATTCGCCCCTTTAAAGAATGGGAGAGGGTCCTGAGCAGCACGGCAGCACAGAACCCTCCGACAAATGCAGGTGTCGTATCTGTACTGTCCCACAGGGTGGGCATGGGACCTGTGACGCGACGGGGCCTGGGGAGTGTGGCTAGACGACCGAGGATCTGAATTTCTAGTTGTAGTTCATTTGGCTTGGCTTACATTCGGATGGCCAGCTGGGGCTAAGTGGCTCCTGCGGTGTGCAGCTGGGGACCAGAGCCTCCTGTCGCTGTGTCCTCTCCCGCAGAGGGATCAGAAGTGATTTGAATACAAGTTCCCTGAGGGCCAGAGCCTGGGCAGTGCCTGCGACGCTCTCAGTCAACTGCAGAATCACACATGTGCGCACCAATGGGGTGGGGGGGGAGGGGGGAGGTCAGGGTTTGCAGGGGCCTGGACGTACCCACTGGGGACACGCTGGCATTGTCTACACGTTGTAGCTCTAAGGCTCGGAGACCCTTCCGATGGGCATGTTTTCCTATGTGGATGCGACAATGCGCTCCTGTGCTTGCTTTTTTTGTCCCCCCGAGAGAATATTTTGAAATCAGAGAGGAATTTGTTATGCGAACGCTGGCTGACTCTGAGAGCTGCTGTTCTCACTACAGAAGGCCGCGGGAAGTCTGACGTGCTAGAAGCCACTCGGCTAATTCCTCGGCTTTCCCGAAGACATTTCAGAAGTCCGGCACACCGTGCAGGAGGGATGAGGGTTTTTTTTTTTTTTTTCCCCACCTCATTTGTGATTTTTGAGTAGGAAATTAAAACCTGTACACAGGAAAAGAAAGAAGGCCTGATGTATTTGATCAGGGGTGCTTTATGAAGAATTTATTATCAGGTAGGAATATCAAATGAGAAACAGAAACAGCAGAGCAGCCCAAGAAAACACCAGCATTTGACAAAATAAAACAGACGCTGATGGGCTGGAGCTATTGATGGCTGAGGGGATAAGGAAAATAAAAAGAGGAAATTAGAACAAATAAGATGGATGATGTAATTAAGAACTGAGAACAAGCACGGAGGAGAGAAATTTGAGCTTGCTGGCTCTGCAAAGTGAGCTATTTCAACCTTTTTTTTTTAAATAACAAGGAAGGTATGTTTAGAGCCTACATAGACCGTAAGAAAATTTGATATTTAAATATCCAAACCTCAAACTGGGTCTGCAGTAGGTTGAGGGTTTGCACTGACCGGCGTTGTGTCTTCAGCAGACCAAACCGGCTCCAAATATAATAGCTCCGATCACCTTCAGCGGCCTGACATTAACTCTCCATTGCTCCCCACTCCTTGTTCTCCTCCGACTGCCTTCAAGATAGCTCGGGCCCAACAGGAAAGGGATCGCTATAGCAACCGGGAAGCGCCTGTTATCTGAGTGGAGAAGGTTCTGCAGAGCTGGGCAGGAAGATCCAGAGGGGAGAGCCGCGAGGAGTGCCCACTCTCAAGCCTGCCCAGAGATTCTTAACTGGAGGATGTGTGTTCCAGAAAATGATTAATGCTTTGAGGGAAAAAAAAATGTTCTAATTGAACGTACAGTAATTCCGAATTTTCTTTTTGTGTGACAGATAAGATATAATCGTTGAATTTCTTTCTCCAGAGGCTTTGTAGGAAAAAACCCTTTGTGGAAGCAATATCTTTGGTGTCTGAAAGATAGTCTTTTTATATGAAACAAATTCTGCATTGGGTTTACTAAAAGCATCCACCTGCTTATCAATCTAAAAGCTGCATCTTTAAAGGTCACAAGTGAAGGAAAATCAGATAGACTCATTCTAATTCCTAGCAAACGGGAGCTCATTTCTCCCCAATCCACCCTGCAGCGCTCAGCAGCATGACCTTTCACTTACAAAGAGAACAGCAGATTTCTGTCTCTCATGTGCTATCCTTCCGTCCTCTTCAGGAATTAAATGCAGTTTTGATATTATCATTACACACTTCCATAATATTCCACTGGAAGGACGCATACATTAGCATCTCTGAGCCAAAATGTCCAGCCCAATCTCTCTCATGATCAGTTGGGCTGGAGAAGGGATATTAATTAATAATACTTAAAAAAAAACAGTTGGAAAAAAATAATAAGAAACAGTTGAGGATATGGCACTCCAGGGTCTGAGAGCTCTTGTAAAAACCTGTGGTCTGCAGCAGGGAGTGAATTAAAAAAAAAAAATTAAAAATGAAGATTTAATTGCATGGTCCTCTTTAGCTCTGACAAAGTTCGCTGGGAAAATCACTCTAAGGGGCTACAGACCAGCTTTTCTTTGGCATCTCTGAGAATACAGGAGTCTGAGTGATATCAGAAAGTAAGCGGTCTACCAGAAACCTCCAGAAAGCGCACTGGGAGAGGAATGCCACGCTGAAGAGTGATGATGACCAGGGGCTCATCTCCGTTGCTGACCACCCACTGAAACAACAGCTGGAGGGGTCGGTGACCTGGTGTGAGGCAAAAAACACTCATTTCTCAACAGTCCCTGACAACCTTGCTGCAGTCTGAAGTCCAAAGTTGCCAAATACACACACCTGCTCGCTAAGGCAAGGGCACCGGATGAGTTGTCCCGTCTGCCCCCAAAGGGCAGGCCACTGTAGGGCCGTATCGTTTCATTTTTAGAAGAAATTCTCTTCGTCGCTTCATGCAGTAATTTCAGGCAATCCAAATTTAATTACAATAAGCGTATGAACTTCATTAATAATATGCACGGGATAAACGATTAAAACAGAACCCGAAAAGCAGGCAATTTTGCTTCCACGTGCCTCAATTTCCCTAACATGAAAGATCGGAACTACCTCACATCCCTATGCAGGGCCCATTTAAATTCTGTGTGGAAGCCAGAACAAATCAGATGCTTAATACATTTTATATTAGTAATAATTAATAATTCAGAGATGACAAAGTTTCTTCTGAAATAATAATAGTCTACACTTGTATAGTACATTATGGCGTACGGAGGACATGATCACATCTGATCCTCCCAGGAGCCTCTGCGTCAGGCAGGACAGACGTTACAACGTCCAGTGGGTAGAAGAGCAAAGCGGAAGCAGGACAGGGGTTCATCAAATGTCACACAGAAGATGGCTCGCCGGGGCAGCTAGAACTCAAACCCCGGTCAGATCTTGACAGCCAGTGTTCCTCCCACTCTCTGGAAACAGGATTAACATTTGGTCAGGAATATTGTTTGCTTTTTTGCCCATGTTGAATCAATATTGATATTCTAATTTAGGAGACAAGGACACCCCTTGCTATTTGCATATTGTAATAGCCTTCAGGATAATTACTGGATGGATCTTTTGAAAAAAGAAGCCACATGTTTACCCTACTTCACTGCTTTTAGGAAAGTAGGATACATGACATTTACCAAATGCTACAGAACAATTAGCTGTCATTTAAAATACCGTGAAGAAATAACATTTAAAAAGGAAAATAAGCCGAAAACCTAAACTTGCAGTGACTTCTTGAGAGTTGTAGGATGAACTCTGTGTTGTACTACAGACACCCCTACACAGTCCTTAAAAGTCCTTAAAGGTCTCGGGGGTTCCTATCCCTTAGTCCACAACACACAGGACAACAAAAACTAACTTGTGTCTAAAGTTTCCACTTGACAGTCTCATTGACTCTAAAACCGTTCCTTGGAAGTAAACGGATGAATGTTATTGTGTGTTCCTCTGGAGGCTGTGTTGCGGAATGAGACACCCACTGCAGTTCTGGTCTCACTCTTGCTTAATACTATTATTGGCTATGATTAATTCTGTTATCATGTTGCTTAATTAAGCTAAGAAACAGCCCAGGATTTTGCAGATTTTGATTAGTAATCAACGTATTGTAAGTTAAGTCCTAATTTCAGACATAGGAACAGAACAGAGCACAAACCTCCTTTCTTCTAAACCATTAGACCAGTTATTCTTCATAAAAAATCTTTCGGATGAGACTCTATGATTAAGAGTGGTAAGTCAGAGAAGCAAGACAGCACATCATAAGTGACCTCACAAGCACAAATGAAGACCCGAGTATTACGAAGTGACCATGGCTTCCCAAGGTCCTCTGCGGTTTATTTAGAGTACCAGGTGTAGAGAAGGGTCCTGGCGGAACATTGGCTCTTGGCAAGGAGCATGATCAGAGCCAGCCTGCCTCTTGCGTGAAGCTGCTAGGCGGCCCCACCACACCCTACAGAGGGCTTCTCCTGGGAACCGGAAATATCCTCTCAAGTCTGACATTTGCAAGAAGAAGGGGCGTCGGTAGTGCCCCCAGGGAAAGCCGGCCATCTCTCCATTAGGGTTCTCTATCCTCACGGCTTCCACTTCCTCCCTCACCAAATACGCCTTCCCTTTAGCTCTGCTGATTTTCCTGCCACCCAACAACAGAAGCTACTCTCTTGAATGGGCTTCCTCTTAGACACTCCACCCAACAGCCTGTTCTCATCTACCTCCATCTCCTCCAGTAGTTGACAACACACTGACCCAGTGCCATCCCCAAGCTCTCCCCTTCAACTTGGGGAGCCCTCATCGTCCTGGCCAACTTTCCTCACTGCTGGACCCCACCCTCAATTCCTCTTCTCCCTGCCCACTAAATGTGTTGATTCCTCTGAGGGTCCTTGTAAGTAACAAAGTGGAGACAGGGGCCTCAGGCAGCTGCAGGACTTTCAAAAAGTACCCGTGATAAAGCTCCAAAGTCTTGCATAGAATTTTATCAGCTCAATGTGTCAAGGGAATACAATGCTCATTACTTAAATATAATTTGCTTCAGTGCATTTTCTTATAAATTTGCTATGAATTCAACTATTAATTATATTTAGAAACTCTCAACGTCGCACTCCAACATTCAAACACACTTCATCCACCTGATGTTCATTCTGATAAGAGAGTTCTGGACATTTCCACCTGGATCAATGAGTGTTCAGTAGATCTGCAACAAAATCCATCACACCAGTCCATGCAGCTGCCCCTCCTCCTGGACCTCCATCACTGTTAAAGGCATCTCCTATAGTCGTTTTGACTCCTTTCATTTGCCATCAATTGTCCTGACTTTGTACGTTCTCCATCCTAGAGACCTTCTTATCTATTCCTCAACGTGTCTGCCCTGGTTAAAGCTTTAGTGGCCCTTGGCTGTACTGTGAGCTCCCATCTTCAGCCTCTTTCTTCTATAATCTTCTGCTATTTCCCCTTCTTAAAGGTCTTTAGTGACCTGCTTGCTCTCTACTGAAGACAATGCAAAGCTCCTAACATGAGACTGAAATACCTCTGAAGGATGGACTACAATCTGTCCTTCCAGCATTAGGTATCACCATTACTCTCCCCAGGTTTCAAACTACTGTACGACACACCATTCTCTCAACATGACTTGGGGTCTTCTGCTTCCATGATTTGTCTCATGCTATTTAGAATACCTTCAACTATTATATTCTTACAATATCACAACTCTTTTCCATTTGTCAATGCCCAATTTAAGGGCATCCTCCTTTCACAGAGCCCCGGTTTTGATCAGCCCAACCAGAAGTGTGTTCTTCCTCCACTGGCGTACTGCGCTACTTTCGGAGTGTTTTCTTATTGAGATCAACCTAGGTTTTCCTTACGATTAATCTACACATAGCTCATCTCTTTTTAGAGAAAGAAAAGTATATCTCACTACTGAATCACACACACAGTCCTACACATAATGGGTTTGACTTAATAAGTATTTGACAAATGAATTAATGAATAAATCAGTGAATTAAATTCCTGACTTCCTACTGCCAATTTCTTTCCCCCCAACAAATCACTGTTCAGCAGGTTGCAGCATCTAGGTAGAATATGCTCCTTTTGTATCCAATAGATAGAAGGCTTCAAGTATTCCTAAAGCACCCTCCCTTCTTGCTACCCAGTATTTGGCTTTGAAGAATAAATTAGCACAAGGGCTTCACTGAATATGCAATAGAAAATTAACTTCTCATAAAATGGTTTAGTCCAAGTTTATTAGAAAGCTCTCAGTTTTACTGGTTTGCTTTGCAGCAAATTTTGTGTTAACTGTGATCAGAAGAGGTAGAAAGCAGAACTGCATTGACAGAACTGTCTGGGATCAGAGAGACCTGGATGATGCAATTAAAAGGTGGACAGACAGGTAGACAGATGTTCAGCTGCATGATCAGGAACAAGATTGTATAAAAAGGCTTCTTTGATCATTAGAGATACTGCTATAATGAAACCCTGGATACCTCCTCGGTGTTTCTGCCGGCTCTCATCTCCAGCAGGTGTCTTCTAGAAAAAATAAGGCAAACACAAACAGATCCACTGCCAGCGAGTCAGAGCTGCTTGGCATTTTTTCCTGTTGATTAAGCCACAAATAAAACCATACATGTTGTGCTTCGAACACAGGCAGGGTATGCAGTCCGTGCATTTTTACAGAATACATCTTCCTGAAATATTTCAGCATCCATTATTCTGCTGAGATCAAGAAACTAATATATATTCAATAGACTATCCTATGTGATCCAAAACGTCCCCAAGGGCCAGAACATGACACAAACTGTGAGCACCAAAATGGATTTAAAAGGCAAACAAACATACGATAGTAAATTCGGAAAATGAAGGCAAATTGTCAACAAGTAAGCAGGACACTGGGGCTTAAGGATAACTAGGTCTTGGTGGGTTAGAAGAGCGGAGGGCTGCACTAATGTGCGTCGGCCGAAGTGGCAGAGCTAAATGTCAGTCATATTTGCCTCTGGAATGCACCGCATGGTACCTTAGAAGTGATGCTGGCTTCTCATTTCATTTCTGCATAGTTTAAAATGAGAGTAGATTCCCTGATCACACACCAGCTGACAGGGATGTAGGTGTTAATTAGGGATTCTCCGGGGAATAATAGTTGCTGTGAATAATCCACATAGTAGAGACCCAAGCATAGGTCTCAGCGTGGTTACTGACACCCTTCTGTGTTAGGCATAGCAATTCATCCCCCTGTCCTAGGCTCCTCCCGACACACGGAGGCAGTTATAACACTTAGTGGTTTGTCTGGGAGGGATTTTTAGGAGCGTAAGACACCAGTGTGTCACACTCCTCTCTTTAGAAGAAGCAGTGGGGCTCGTGAGAGCATCATTTCTTACAGCGGTCTGTTGACTGGTCCTGGCTCTAGGGTTAGGGCGAGGAGGAGAAGGGGAACAAGGCAGACAGCATGTGCACAGGAAGGAGAGATCCAGTCACCATGCCGATTTTTAAGGTTTGGAGCAGAAGTGGATGCCCCAGTAAGTCATATTCCAAAGACAGACGAATCCTCTGTAAGCACGCATTCCCCTTCTGGAGTCCTCGCTCCCTCTGGTAGAAGAGTGGAGCTCCGTACGCCCACGATCCCGCCCCCACTGCAATGGCACGACGTGGAAAGATCGGATCGCACTGTACCAGCGCGGTGGGCCTTTGATGAGAAAGGGGAAAGACAGCATTTCAAGTTACTGGTTGGAAAATCTGCAAAGACGCTGGTGTTTTCCCATTTCCGTCTCTACATTTTACAGCTACAAAGCCCATTCCCAACATGCTTTAATTGGCGACTGGCCATCACGTGACATTGGCTAAACACAGAAGCAGGTCCCAGAGCACCAGCCCAAGGAGGCTCGCGGCTACAATCCTGGGTTACAGAGGTTCTCCCGGCGCCAGATTTCCACGAGCAGCCCTTTGCACCACCAACTGAAATCTCAATATTAGAGCCCAATCTGTGATGCTACCTGAACACTGTCAGCTCAGACTCTCTCAGAATACTAATATTAAGAAGACCACCATAACATCTGCCTACTGTAGGTAACAATGACCAACCATAAAGGTAATCTTAAATTGGGTTCTCTTTCAAGATATCACTAACTCAAATTGCTTTTGTCATAGTTCTTTTCAAAAAAATATTTTCAATTTAGAACTGGAAGGAAACATGAGAGAGCAGGCTTGACTGCCCGTGAAGTTCACTGTTACCGCGGTGCTAAATGGGCACAGGCTGGGAAGACAAATGAAAGAAGACAAATGCACTCTCCCTTATGCTCAAGTACGGGTATTTAATACAGTTGAACACTGCATTTATTTTTATCTTTGACAGGTCCAGAAATGGCCACTTACTTTATCTGCAGATGGGATATTCTCAAAAATATTTCCTCCTGCCCCACAAGAGAACAATTTCCACCCCCACCCCCACTAGGGTTCATTAGCAGCAAGAATCGGTGGACACTGCAATGTACTCCCCCTCCTGCCTTCAACCATCAGGAAAGATTGAACATGAGTTAAGTCTTAATAAATCCTAGAAACAACGGCTGTAAATGAGGGAGAAAGGCAAGCCTGGACACCGATGTGCATCATCACGGAAAGGTGTTTAAAAGGTATTTCCTCTAAGTTAGGAGATATTTATACAGTATATAGAATCCCAAAGTTGGACTGCTTTATTATTTTGAAATTCATTCTTATATTCCTGCAGAGTTTTGCAGTTTGACCTATTTGTCTTAAGGTTGGACTGCATTATACATTCTTAAGAAGCAGAAGCAAGACAGAGATGGCCTTGAAAATCACCATCAACATTGTAATCAGTCTCTTTGATAGAGGTGATACAGAGCACTGACACTGTAGCCGCCATTTTCCTTTAAAATGGTATTCTCGTTCATTTGAAGACAGAAGCAGAGGCCCCTGCCTTGAATTTGCAATGTTTAAAAACGGGAGAAATACACTGTTTGATTCAATGTTCAAACATTAACAAAGTACACTCAAGGAATCTAAATCAGAAAAAAGGAAAGAAAACTTCGTTTGCGTGTAATCTTTCCATAAAGGCATCCAATATTCCCTTCTGATTGAAAACTGTGATTTCAGATTAGCTCCTCTAAATGTAGTATAAAAGGCAAATGCAACAGATTTTTCAGTTGATCCAGCCTAAATAAGGCTATAAATATGGAAAAAAATATTAAAATAATTTTTAAGAGAACCTAACTAAATACATACATACAACTCATGCTACTATTAGCTGCTCAATGATAATCATGGATAACATTCCTGGAAACAAGTTATTGCAAGATAAGAGTCTTCAGGGGGCTCCCTTAGCTAAATTGTGAATAATTCCCACCCTTTTCATCAAGGGTGGTTACTGATAGAAGAAATTCTTTTTCTGGCTTTAAAACTCCTAACCCCACTTTGAAAATAGAGCGTGTCATCTGTCCTCAGACAGGAATGCCATCTCCAACTGGGGGGGTGGGTGGAAGGTCTAAGATGCTGCTTTGAGAAGGATCAAATTCAGGGATCAAAGAATCCAAGCTAGGACATCATGTTAATATCTGACTTCCTTTCTCTTTTTTCATACCAATACAAGGTGGATTCTTAAGTGCATACAACACCCCGAGGAAGTGTCACCCAAATTCTGTCCTGAAAAAGAACCCTCGAAACAAAATTTTCAAGAGTAATATTCTTGAACTTGTATAAAGGGGATGCTCATATCTCTCACAATTTATCAATTTATAACAGCCTATCAGGACTATATTGGAAACAAAACTATGAAAAGGGAAGAGAATGAGAGAGGGAGAACTCTCAGGGCAGCCTCCTCACGGTGTCTCCATGATCATCACGGATCACGGCCATCCCGATGAGGCGAATACAGGATTTAGAACCGTTCAACATGCATGTAGGCTCCGGTCACGAAATCACGTTTATCCGCACCGAGCTCAGCTGGACGCGGCAGGCTCCGGACGGCACACACTTCGAGAGCAGAGCTTCTCTCCACATCCCCGAAGCCCTGGCCTTCCCCTGCACAAAAGCCTTTTGCCCTTTTCCCCGACTCCACACAGAACTTCCGCACTTCCTTTATGGCTCAGAGTTTCCTTTGCGCTTCAGGGAATTTGCACTGAATGACGGCGGCAGAATCCCTCGTCTAAAGCAAAATTCTGTATTGATATTTAGGATGATTTCAGCATCAGCACATTAGATGGAAGTACGGATGAAAGATTCTGGTTATTATTCCTGAAGCTGACTCACCCTCGCCGAAGAGCCCACAGCGACCGAGAAGGGTTTTAGTTCTGAAAAGAGAGATAGGATGGCGAGAGCTGACCGTGGCTCATGGAAGAGCCCGGCTTCGGTTTCCGCGTGTGGCTGGATGACACAGCCCGGGGGGCCGGGACACACAATCACCACAGTAATGAGATGTGGGTGTTGGGAAGTTTCATCCAGAAAGTATTCACGGTTTCTAGCTGCACCAAGATGTTCAACTCCGTCATCTTACCGGGCTTTACCGAAGTCAAAACAAAACGAAACTCACAAACGTATGAAAACCCTCCTCTACTGGGCTCTTTGGAAAGTGCATCACATACAAATACCCGAGATCCTTTCCAAGAGGCAACGTCACATTCTATCATTTAAAACTCACATGTAGACCTTTGTGCTTTGCTGAGAACATAGCCCCGAGCCACTTTCTGTGAGTGGTGAAACACAACAGTGCGTAACAACCTCGAGTTCTGGAACTAGTCCACTCCTAGCTTCGTTGCTAATTAGGCGTACAACCTTGACCAAGTTACTGAATTTCTGAGTTTCACTTTCCTCATCAGAAAATAAAGTAAAAGTAAAAGAAAAAAAAAGATATTAGTACATACCTAAGACCATGGAGGGATTAAGTCACAAATGCTTTCAAAATA
>LNAC01000069.1:4744334-4766469 GCA_002007465.1 Ailurus styani
CTCTCTCTCTGCCTGCCTCTCTGCCTACTTGTGATCTGATCTCTCTCTCTCTGTGTCAAATAAATAAATAAAATCTTTTAAAAAAAAATACTTATCACACACGAGGGTTTTTTTGGGGGGGGAGTGATGGAACTCTTTTAGATCTTGATTGCATATGCTCATTTGTTAACATTTACNTTATCACACACGAGGGTTTTTTTGGGGGGGGAGTGATGGAACTCTTTTAGATCTTGATTGCATATGCTCATTTGTTAACATTTACAGAACTGTGCACAAAAAGAAAAAGGGAACTTTTATTGTATGATAATTTTTGAACAAAATTAAAAATACATATGTATGTATTTCAATTACACTGGGTCAAGGGTTCAATAAGCACAAGAACAATACAGAACTTATCAGAGCGCCTAGCACATAATAAGCACTTAAAAAAGCTCTCGACCGAGGTGGAGTTTTGCGGCTGTGGTTATTAGCAAGCCAGGTAGAAGAGGTGTAATTGGGGCCCCTGGTAGACCCAAGTGGGGCTCATCTGCGAAGGGAGGGTGCACAGACTGACAGGAAGGGAAAGGTGCTGTGGTGCCGATCTGTCCCTGGGTTCCGGCTGGGAGCCAGGCTGGGTAAGTGGGGGGTGGGGGGAGGATGCTGCTCCCAGGTTAGCAAGAAGACACATTACCAGTTGCAATTACAAGATGCCAGAAGAAAAAAGAAAAAAAAAAGAGCAGCAATTTCTGCTGCTAGACATGAAAACAAACCAACTGAGAAAAGTGCTTTGATGAGTGGAATATATGCTGCTGGGTGTGTGGGCTGGATTCTACCTCATCATCCAGGAGGGAGGGGTGCATAATCCCGCAGGTTCAGGCTCAAACGGGTGCAGTACAGAAAAGCCAGCCAAATATACATTCTATTCTTAATAAGCTTAAATTCTGTTCTCCTTTTTTGTTTAAAGGTTCAGCAGCATACAAAGTTGGAAAGAGAATTTTTTTTGAGGCAAAGGATATGGGAAAAATTCAATATCAGATAAGAGTATGCATGTAATCGCTGAGATTTTCTATGCTTGCATTTTAAAAAATGATGTTTTTGCTCAAGAGCCAGTAAGCCATTGGATGCCACAGACCATATAATGTGTTGACGCTCCCCGATGGGCAAGCACACGAAAGGAAAGCACTTCTCTGGCTGTAAAAATATGTTCCCTCTCAATATGCAAGTCTATTTTTCTTCCTGCAATAAACTACATTTGTTTGATGTGGTGTCTGATAGTTTTACAGTGTTTGTTCACATATTCGCTAATTTGCAAGATTGGGTAATTTGCAGTGGGTCTCATAGGTCATTAGAGCAAATTAGAACATTCTGTAAAAGATAGAGCAAGAAAAACGGATACTTTGTCATAGTGCACAGTTGAGCATTATATTTCAATTTAGGAATCTGACCTCTCACGTGCATTCTTCTGTAGTAGAAAAAGTGGATTTCACCACCACCAACCCTTGGCAGGGAAAGGGGGAAGCATTCACGGACGAGATTTTAACCCACCTCTTTACTCTCCAGGTTCCGGTATATTTTGAAAATATACAACTGTATTAACATCCCTTCCTGGCACCCATCTACCCTAAACAGTTTACTATTTATATTTGAACCTGAAAAGAAGGCACAAAGGCCTTTTTCCTACACAATCCCCGAGGCCTTCTTTTTGGCATGGGAAGCACACACATTTTTGCAAAATTACTCAATGTATACAGCTGAATTCTACAGTTTTCATTAAGAATTCAAGAGACGACAACCGTTGGCTTCCATAGGAAGGTGACCAAATCTACAGGGATATTATGTACAAATAGTCTGGTTAGAATAATAAACGCTGCATGTGCTTTATAATGTTAGACATGTGCAACATGGATTCATTTGTGATCTGTGTCTCAGATTTTTTAAAAACAGATCCTCGCTTGCCTTGAGATAAACTTAAGTAAATAATGTTTGCCATCAACTCTAAATGAAGAATGACAGTTAAATTTTATAATCATCTTCACAGCTTCAGGACTTACTTTATATTTTCTCAGGCTCATGACCCACAGGTTGCCATAGCAACTAGGAAATCCTACCTTATCAAGCGCTTCCATTTACATTCCTTGCAGCAGCTTCCCTTTATGAATTAAATCCATCATGGTTTTCTATTCTCAAAATAAAAAGTTCTTAGGATTATCTTGCAGAAACAAGGATCAAATGCTTTGATAGAAATACACTATGCAAAAGTTAATTCAATGGTGGTTTTCTTTGGGAAGAGCTAGAACTATGGCATAATAAACAGCTTATGTCCAAACTTCTAGGCTTCAAAGAACGCTTAAATGGAGACATTGCGCTAAGGATGACATATCTGCCACCTGTGAATTTCATCTCCGAATTATCAAAGAAAGAATCTGATTGGATATCCTACTTCAAACAGGTATTCAGACGTACAATGAATTAAAACTGCCTAAGATAAAACCCTGTTACATGCCCATATAAATATTAATAAAATGGATAACGAACAAATATATTTAAATTCACAACTCAAATAAAGAAAACAAAACAAGTGACAAGCTCCACTTTATTAAGTCCTGATTTTCACAGGCAGCTTTTGGCCTTATTTTTGGAGGAGTCAGGTTGCCCGGTAGTAGCAGATGACTGTCTCTGTGTTTACAGCTGTGCACGATAATTACGTCGATGGCGGAGAAACCTACCAACCCACCGTCTCTCCTCCGGGACCTAAAGGAATAACCGCTCCTGTTACTCGGTGCTGCGGTCTGAGACTGCAGAGATGGTCTCACTGTGCAAGAACAGAAACAGAGAGAGGAGACACCGAAGCTCACGTTGGTGAAATGAGAACTCATTCAACAACCTGAGAAGCCGACTTCTGAGAAATGCATGGGGATCCAAATCACTCGGAGCCCTCAAGTCACTGCCTGACGAGTGCTTAATGGAGATGATGTCGAGACAGAAAAGAAAAATTAGATCCTAGCCTCACCTGCCATCCAAACCCCAGAAGGGCCAGAAGACTATCTCGACTCCCCTCTTCTGGGCTCGCTCCAGCTCAGACAAGTCTCTGATTATGGATACAGACCTCAACCCAGTTTGCATTATCAGAAGGAACTTTCCTCTTACTGGTTCCAACATGTGCCCATCCAATTGTCTTTGAAATTTCGCTCGTGTTCTGTGTTTGCAGTCCTCTCTTTCCTCCAGTCAGCTTTTGCGTTTTTGTCCTTTTGGTCTCTGCTTCTTATCCATACTTTGATTCTCAATCTTTTCTCTCCTCTCTAGCTTGGAGAGTCATACAGCACAATGAAGTGAAGGATAAATAGAGCATTGGCTGACCACAATGGAAGAGGGATTCTGTCAAGTTCTATTAAAACTTAGTTCCTTCCACAACCACGAGCTCCCACACTTTTGTATTTTCTGTGGCTAATAGGGACCTGGCATCTTGACTGCAGATTTCTTTCTTTCTTTTTTCTCTCTTTTTTTTTTGGTGGGCAATAGTCCAATTCTGAAGCTTCCAAAGAGGTGAAGCACCATAGGTGCCCTCAATGGTTTATTAGTGACTCATGTTAGAGCTGGAAACGGACACGTAGTTCATATCAGGATATTTAATTCTGATCAAGTTCTGTTACATAGGAAATGAGAGTCTATGCAATGTAAACTTTCAGGTAGTACAATATCTGATTTCAATTATATATTTTTCTGAAGCATTTTTCTAAGCATCAAACCACTTTTAGCAATAAGCGTTATTTAACCTCACAACTTCAAGGTTTATCTGTGGGGGAAATATAAGATACACACACATGATAGTTATCCACTCAAGCAGTTCACCATTTTAAAAGATTCCCACAGTCACTGATACAGAACAGAAACTGAGAAAACATTTGTGTTCTGAACACAGTTTGGGGGCCTATTTTATGTTTTCTAGATTTCCGAGTCACTGACAATTAGGATTATCTTACATAAATTATTGAGCAAGATGAACTGCCACAGGTTTATCTCTCCTAACCAATTTAGCGTACACTGAAGCTTTAAAACAAGAGAAATTTCTGGGGAAGCTCTTTGATGTGCATGGCTTCGCTACACTGTAATGAAATTCACAAAGATGCACCAATAGCCAATATATAGACAAGTGAGAGTTTTAATTTGGTTAATGCACTTTTTATTCATTACTGCACCTCAGTAAAAACCCGGCATCCAACTTAGGGATGAATCACTTAATTACTCACGCTTCACTTTTCAAAATGAGAAGTATTTAAGTTGTCCATCAGTACCTTCATGCAGAATAGCAACCCAGAACCCCTCAGTGAGTGACAGAGAGTCAACGTGAGAGCAGGCATCATGCTGTTGCAATAAAACAGTTAAAGTCATCAGGCCAAACACTCATTACAAGATTATTTATAACATGTATTTTAAATGCTTTCATTTCTCTTAATCTGGATTTTCATACTTGAGGACAAATTTAATTTCCCACATCGCAGACATATTTGTTATAGACATGCCTCCGACCCACTTAAAAGTATTTGCTGGTCATGCTTGCTTGGTAAAAACGTCAAGCAGAAGTAAACATGTATGATAACTAGAGCCTAAATAATTTTTTGACAACGTCATTTTCTTTGCAAAAAGCAACTTGAAGAGGGAAAATGTCCCAGGTGGCCAGATTCTGCAAATCAGGAAATATGTTCCTCGTACGGCCCTACCTTTCTTCAGTAGGAAGGCCAACAAAGCAGTTACTCTGTTTCCAATGAGAAAAGAGGACAAAAAATCATAAACACAAAAGAATAAGGTCTGAAAAACATTTTTTACATGGATTTTCAACTAAGCTGCAACACACACACACACACACACGCGCGCGCGCACTAAGGCACAGTTACTAGCATCACCTAATGCCCAGGCTGACGTTGACCTTCCTGTTCTTCAGCAACTAAAGACCAACAATGTGCTAAGCACCCAGCGTCCTCCTGTTCTAGCGTTGTACCCAAGTCTCTAAGTCTGTGTAAGATGAGCCTTTTCATCAATGAGGTGAAAACTTTCAAGAAAAATCACTGGAATTTTTAGATTTAAAACTTTAAATGTATATCATCCTCTAAAATTGAAAGGCCATACACTAGTCCAAGTAATGCTGCTGTTACTCCCACATAGTCTGAACTACCCCTTTGACCCTTCCTTTCCATGACAGCCACTGGGTCACATTCCTGCTCCTAGACTTTTAAAGTGACACCTAGGTTTACTTTCTTTTTTTTTTTAGAAGCCACAACTGCAATGTCCACCTTAATAATGTGATTCCAAATGACTTTGGGCTGGTTTCAAGTAAACCAAATTATCCCAAAGGATGAAGATCTGCTACCACTCGGAAGATTCAAATAATCCAAATAAAATTCATGAAGGGAAACAGAAAAAAGGTTTTGCTCAGGAGCAACCTCAATGAAATAGGTCTGTGTGACCTTCTACGATGATTACTGAAAAAACACAAAGGCTGTGCCTGTGTTTTTAAACCCATAAGAAGGTTTTTATTCTTAACAGGTGAAAGTTTTAAGCATCATAAACAGAGAACTAATACTCTGGAGCAAAACACTGTGTTACCAGCTGAAGAAATACAACTCTGTTTTCTAGAAGTAACCTTTGGGAAACCTGTGGCTGAAATTCAGGCATAAGAAGCGTTAAGTTGGAAACAACAGTAGATGCATTCATACACACAGAAAGTGAAACCACTGTTCATTCAAAATCTGTGTTTTCACTTAGGAAATATATTACAAAGCATTTAAATGAAGACCATGGAAGATAATCTGCATTTAATACAAAGCTGACCTTTGGGGCCCCAGTGGAAAATATTAGATTCTTAGGGTGAATTCATTAACCTGACCTTCCACTTTTCATGCGTGGATTTTCTTGTAGCAAGGTGCTGGTGTCCGTGACACCAAAAGCTTTCTTATAGTTTTCACTATTCCTTTCATCACTAACTTTTATAAAATATAGCCACGCCACAAGATATAAATGCTAACACATCAATGTCTTCCTTTTTGAATGAGTTTCATTCATTCATTCTTCTATTTATTCAATCAACAGATACTGAAGCACTGTGCCAGATGTAAATATGGTTTAAGTTCTCTATATAGACAATGAGCATTCAAGTAAGCTACATGTCATACAGAAGGTAGAGATTTGCTTCCCCAACCTGGCAAGAAACATTTAAGCAAGGCGTAAACTGTATTCACAGTTCAGAATTAAATCAGAAATACTCTGCTGAAACCAATAATTTTGGGTTTCAATTTTCTTTTATCTTCTTTATTCTTACTCCAGCTATAAATCATATCACTACCCATTCATTCTTCTAAGACATGAGAACATTTAAGTGAAGGTTCTGTTTATTCTTTCTCCAAACCAGTGACTAAATTTAAATAAAATGTTCTTGGGGTTAAAGAAACATGCCATTTCTTTTAAAGTTGTCAACCCTCTAAAAAGTTAAAAAAGGAAAACCAAAAGAAGGATTGTCAATGCATCATTTTAAACATACAGATTAGCTTTAACCCATAGGCTTTTCAGTATACAACCTAAGAATTCTGTCAAACTAAAAAAAATAAGAGAGTAGGTGAATGGGGGCGGAGGGGGGGAGCGATCGAGAAATTTCACTGCTTTTTAAAATAGTTCATTTTCTTGGAACTAGACAGTTATGCCAATTCAATCAACCAGAGATCAACCAAATCAATCCTTTTTTTTTTTTTTTTTTTACTTTTTGTCAATTAAGAAACAGGAATCCAATGCTCATACATTAGACAGAAGTGGAATGGGGGGATCCAGGAAGACCAAGTGAGCCCCGCAGCCACCAGAGAGTTGGCACCACAGCCCACGGGCCTACGCTAGCTCTACCTCTCCCCTCCATGGGGACTCGAGGCAAGCCACTCAATTTCTCTGAACTTCCATATTCTTATCTGTAAACGGGGATAGAAATCATATCTATTCCCAACTATTGCTTTGAGGTTAACTGAGCACTTTCTATGTGCACGGCAGAATGTGCGATTCGAGTGATACTCTGTGGAGAATAACCCCTAGCCTTAAGTTTATAAACACAGTTAAGGAAGGGAAATAAACGCTGATACAGTTGCTTTTTTGTGGCTGTGGTTACCGTCGAGTACTTGGGGTAAGACTATTAGTGGAGGGCGGGATGCTTAAAACAAAGCAAAACAAAATAAAACCCCCAGACTTTGGTAAATTCAATACTCTAGACACCTTAAGTTCCTTTACTATCTAAAGGATTGTTTTAAATTCCTTTAAAGTGAAAAATAAGAGGAGGACCACCTGTGCACAATGGGGAAAGGCAAAAGAGGAAACACTCAAGACAAAAAAGCCAAGATTTATGCCCTAGGAACTCCACGGCTAGCTGAAAATGCCAAAGAAAAGCAAGAATTCCCATATCTGGACTCATGATGAAGGATTCCACATAATCACGGTTTCTATCTTAAATTTTATTGATGAGAAGGTTCTAGAAGTTTTACAGTACCTGCCCCCCTAAACAGAAATTGAAAAGAATTTCACCTGTATTGCGGATTCAAGTCACACTGGCATCATCCTCAGAGACATCAGTGAACTTTTCATGCTCCCTGAGGCTACTTGATTCTGTTCCTCTGATTCCCCGCCCCCCACCACCACACTCACACCCCCGGTACCTGTCAAACCTCAAGTTTTCTGGCTCCTGTGTGTGTGTGTGTGTGTGTGTGTGTGTGTGTGTGTGTGTGTGGCGGGGGGGGGACTGGAGAAAAGAGAACTAAGGGAAAAAATCTGTACAAGTTCCATAGGATTATAAAATTGAGAAATAATTTGGTTTTGGTAGAACCCTAGGGGCTTTTGAGTCATTTGCCTAAATTCTGAAGCAAATATGTAGGTCTATTTTATGGCAGCTCAAGGTCTTTTTCCTAGCCTTCTGGTATGTTCTAGATAGCTGAGGTTATCTGATCCATGGCCTTCAGACCAGTGAGATGGCACTGCAGAGGCTACAACACTAGCTCCTAGGGAAAAAAAAACAAAAAACAAACCTCCCTTCGATAAAAGGGGCGGGGGTGGGGGCTGGGGAGAGGGAGAGATTCCTGGAACACATTTCAGTTTCTGACCTAGAAATCCACTCTTCACAATGAAAGCAAAAAAATAAAAAAATAAAGAAACAAAATGAAAAAAGAAAAGGGATATTGTAGGTAACACAAAAGTCTGTGGCATCTTATCATTTCGCTGTGCTTTGAGCAAGCTTTCAGAACCATCTGATAGCAGGGGATTCTATTAGTTACATGCATTATATGCTGGAAAAACAAACAAGTGCCACTTTACATAGTTGAACCAATTCATGATATGACACCTCTATAAAGCAGGGAGAAAGATGATCTTATTATATCCTGTTTTCCATGACTGTAGACCGACCCCCAACCTTCCCTAAGCCTTACTCACAGTGATGGAGGATGCGCCCAGTGCCTTCTGTGGAACCAGATTTATTTAAAAGCATGATGGTGTAAAACGACAACAAATAGCTAACAGAAATTATAAATATTTAATCAAGGAAGACCTCTGAGGGAAAGAACAAACCATCATCATCATCATTATCTTCAAGGCTAACATTTGTTGGAATCTTACTAGGTGTGAGCCGACGGGCTAAAAAAGCCTCCTGCTCAGTCCTCACGGGGCACTGGTGAGGGAAATCCCACTACCATTTCATTTTTGCAGATGAGTAGACAGGCTCGAGGTAGGCAAGGAGGCGGCCTGTGAGTTCAGACTCAGCTCATGGCAGAAAAGCCCTCCCTTCCTCACAAAAACACTTTTGTTTTTCCAAGGCGGTAAATAAAACAACAGCTTTGTCGTTTTAGATCCATATTTCTGGTGTGTATTTTCTCTTGGTTTTTAAGATTAAGTAATCGGATGGGCAGAGAAAGGCCAATGCAAAGATGCCCTACATACAGGGCACATAAATAACAGCTTTTCCAAACTCTGAGGGGGTGTCTTCAGATCAGTCACCTCCTGGTGCGGGGATAATATTTCCCTACTTTAAGATAGGCTTTTCATTCATTCATCAACCATTCATGGAGATGTCCCAAGCAAACACGAACAGAACACGTTCCCTACCTGCGAGAAGCTCACAGGCTATGAGGGAAGACAGCAGTGTAAACACGGAATCACAGAAGGCTGCAACAACACAGGGACAGCCACACGAGATGCCCTAAGAAGTGAGCAGGGCAAGGTGGCAACTGGTTGACCGTTAGGGGAAAAAAAAAATGCTTCCTGCTCCAGTGCTACTTCACTTGAATTATAAGACTCTGGGTTTTGGTTACTCCAATTTAAAATGCCCTAGACATTAAGTGGGTTCACAAGGCACTGAAAACAGATTAATATCACTACGAGGCAGGTACATGTTTCCCCCACCACCTTGAGCAAGCAATTCTATACTCCAGCATCTCAGATTTTGATCACTGGAGGGTAGGATGCTGTATGAACATACTCCTGAAATGGACTATTCTATTAACAGCAGCTTCAGTATAGTTGAAATCACAGGACTGTGAGATTATAGTGAATCATATTCAGAAAAAGCTTGGAAAAACATCTACTGTTTTATCCAGTACCGATACTACAGCAACAAGATCAGAGAATAGCGTATTTAAAAATGAAACTACCTTCCACATAAAATAGCGTATTTTGACCATGGCTTGGACTATGTTTAACTCATTTCTTGCCCCTCCCTCACCAAAGGTCAAGCCAAAGGTGGTCTGTGTCTGCAAAAAACCAAAATTGTCTGGTAGTGCTAATACAAAGTCAGATGACTCTCACCTAAATCGTATCTTAACGATAACACTAATTGTGCCGCCAGAATTCTAACAACCCCTTGCTTGTAGAAGAGGACCAAAGCCAACCTCAACCCCTTAGATGTCTCAAAGACCTAGCTCATTCTAACGCATGAGGAGACGTAGGGAGTATAATTTCTCTTAACAGTGTGAGCAGAACATCCAACATCACTTCTAAAATTGAATCAAGGTAGGGGAGAGCATGCTATAGCCCCTTGGAGGAAATATACCAGAAAAGCCAAAAGCAGTAATATTGGCAGCGATTTCTCACGTCAACTGAGGAATGGTTTCTGAACACAGATTCTGAATGGAAACCCAATATTACATTAAGCCATGACCATCTGTATGTATATACAGTAATATTTGCCAACAACAGTGATGATGCTTTCTGCGTTTTCCCGCATAATGATCAGCATGTCAGCAGTATGTATAGTATCTTCCCAAGTGAACAAAACGGAATTATAAGCCTACCAAAATGTCCCTATCCTACCATGCTTCCTAGAGTAAGGAAAAAAAAAAAAAAAAAAGGAAATGAAGCAAGTAAGCATTTAAATGCTGGAAAACAGCAAGTATTTGTCAGAAAGACTTACGTGATGATTTCACGGTGTAAAAACGTGTCTGTGCAAAGTACTGAGCTCTTGATATTAACCAAAGGAGGTGATCCAGTTGTTACAATCATCTTTATAAGAAGCTTGGGCCCTAAGAAACTAAGGGGGAAATGATCATTGTAAATAGTATTAGCAATCGTCTCAAGTCTAAGATTAACTGTAGGACTTTGCCAAACAAAACTGATAGGGAGTGGACTGGTTAGGAAAATGCCAAGCCCCAAGAGCCTGTGAACTTCTTCCGTGCAGCCAGGCACCAGGCTGGCCTGGCACTCTGCACGTCCCAGCCTCCCTTACAGCTAGTTGACCAGGTGGCTGAGTTCTTTCCAGAGTGAGCAGAAGTGACATGGGACAATTCTAGCCTGGTACCTAAAGAGCAGGCTGCCCCTCCTCCACTTTCTCTTTCCCCGTTCCCAGAGGCTGAAATGGTAGGATCACCATGATTCTAGGAGCGACACGTGGAAGGTGGCAGAGGCACCATTGGCCTACATCACTGGATGGTTCGGTGGAACCAGTCTATCCATGGACCTGGAACACCCACCCTAGACTATTCAATGTTCAACTCACTATAAATTTTAAGCTTTCTGTCCTCACAAATAGAGCCTCAGAATTACTAATGAAGATGCAAGAGTACTGGTAACAAAATTATGGATAATGTTCTCAACTGACTCACCATGGACTGACAAGCTAATCCTTAATGGCCAACCAAGGGTGTCCACTGGACCCAGGATACCCCGGTATAAACACCACTACCACCTCAGTTGGCTCTGGACCAGTGTGCATAGGGAAGGGCTGGAGTAGAAGCCATTCTCCTCCGGATTCCCTGATCAAAAGTCACGGGTAAATACTGTGGAAAGGGAAGAGGCTGAACACTGGGGAGAAAAGAATTGTCAGGAACCACTAAGTAATTAAGTTAATGAGCCCAGGTCCCTATTAATGCATCAACATAGTCACTTTTCTTTCTCATCCCCAGTAAATTATTTCTTCTATGAATGTAAAAAGTTCACACACACAAAATAATTGCCCCTGCCCTTCAACTTCAAAGGACATGCCTCACTATAATGGATACAAGTGAGCCTTACTAATTTCCAAGAAACATGAGCAGGGTAGACAAGGGAGTAGTCAGAGTCAAGAGTCTAACACTATAGTATGATCACGTGGCAAGTGTTCGCTCCCCACTCATTTACGGAAGATTGATTTTCCGTGCCTCCCAGGTACACTGCTGGATGCCACGGATGTGGTAGTAAACAGAGGGCACAAAATTCCTGTGCCATTAACAGTGGCACTCCTAGAGCCAGCTTGCACAACAGACATAGCACCAGGGGAAGAGGAACCGTAACAAAAACACCAGTGTCTCTCCCCCTCCCTTGAGCCACACCAATTAAACACCACGCAGCCATCCGCAAACCCTGCCAGAAGTACCCAGATACAGACTGGGAAGAGGGTTTTGTTTCATAGGCAAAGTGACCGTACAGAAACAAATAACACTCAGGCCAAATCAATTTTGACCGTGACATATTGGCATCGAGAACAAATGGTCACTTGCAGTGAGAACTTGTCTCGTAAACGAGGGGAGGAAGTTCACAAAACGTTAAAAATTCCAACCAAGCAACTGGGATGTAAATTGTGACCAGGTTCTGAGCTGACACGTGAAACAGTTTAATTTCGGTTCAGCTCACAGCAGTGCTGGGCATCTGCAAGAGAAACAGATGCCCTGAATCATTTCAAAGTACGTTCCTGTCAGAAATGTCCTTTGTGACACTCAAATCAATTTCCTCCGCCTTTACTAACTGATCCACCAAAAGAAAAGGGGAGGGGTGAAGATTCTTTTAATCGAATGTCTTCCCACTGAGGCAAAATTAAACCCAAACCTATTAAACAGTCCAAATTTATGTTCATTTTTTATAATTAGTGTTGCTTTGATAGAAAGGATGGCGATAGGACGGGATGGGACACCATCCATTTTCACTGTGGAGAACTCTCAAGTTTTTGACTTGTCCTGGGGAAAGGAGGGAAACCCACAAGAGCTGTTATGTTTAAAAAAAAAAAAAAAAGGTGAGACTCCAACTCTTGTCCAAACCAGCCCAGAAAAAGAGAAATGGATTCTCTTTGACTTGGGAATTTCAACTACTTACCCAAACTCAGAAATGATCTTTATCCCCCTCTCCTTGTAGACTGTCAAATTCACATGGCCACCTCTCTTTAGAATCTGCAGTGCATTTCTGAATACACTTTATGAGACAAGGGCCTAGAGAGTTGCTTGGAAATTCAATTAAACTCAAGTCTCCTATGTTTAGCCAAAAGAATAAATAATCAATCAAAACGCCACCAAACAAAAATGGAACACACACCAAATGTCTAAATACTGTAGTTTTTGTCACCTCTCCCCCTCCCTTGAGCCACACCAATTAAAGACAGTTGTTTTTCTCTTTCCTACTGTACTTATCTTGACCTATCATAAAAACAGAATAATAATACAATGCCATGTAATTTTCATTTGGCTAGAAGGATGTTTTCTAGCATATGTCTCTCTACCTGCTTCCCAATGTTGATTTAATGCAAAGCCATTACTAGGTCCTCCTGAACTTAGGCATTCCAGGAAGAGAAAGCCTGGAAAGTCACATCCCACCAGAACCCAAATAATATTGCCAACTATGGCCATGCCTGAGAATAACCTTAATCTTCCAAAGGGAAGCTGTCATTTATTGGGACTCAGAGAGACAGACATTTAAATGTTCAATATGTGAGGTTTTCTAAGTGATTTGGCCTTTAGGGACTCACCTCTACCCTTTAAGACCAGCAAGCTCACCTGTATCTTTGAATGTCTGATCACAATTAAGTTCGCTAGAACAGTCTCTGCAGGGACTTATCTCTGGGTAGTGAGAAAGAGAGCCCATCAGGGAAGAGTCAATGACTCCGTAGACAAAGTAGTCAAAGGAGGCACTTCAGCATCATAAAAAGGCTCTTGTTCACACCTGAGCTTGTTGATGCTTTTCATTCTCTTTGACAGCCAAGGAAGGGAGAAGGAAGAGGCAGAGGTTTGGACCACCGTGGGTCTTGGTTCTGAGACAGAATGCCCTTCCCTTCCATCTGTCACCCCTGTTGCTGAAACCAAGAGGAGACACAGGCATCAAGAGGAGCATTAAGCAAATATAGGGGATCGTACCCAGATGCAAGGAACAACAAATTCACCCTGGAAGCGGAGAGCGTGGCCACGAATGGCCGTTTTGAGCTGAAACCCAGAGAACTGTTACGTCCCTTTAGTGAGGACACCGGGTTGATCCTGATATAATGACACAAACTCTAATACCTATCCTTAGGGCCCCGAGGAGAAGATATAGCATACTGGACCTGGAGAGAAGCCATACTGGACATGGAGAGAATCCCTGGAAGTGTTCTACTAACGTCACTTTTGAGAATAAAACTGATGATATGGCAAGATAAAGCGAGAGAAAATGCCACATGCTACACTAACTTCCCAGACAGCAAAGTTAATGAGTTGCAGATCACGAGCACCTCAGTGTAAAACCAGTGTGTGGATGTTATGAAATTACTCTACAAAAAATTGCTTAAGCAAATTTACAATGAAAAACAACATCAAAACACCAAGGAAGTGGAATGAATATAAACACGAAGCCCTCTTAAACACCTAGGCTGTCTTATTTTAAAAAGGGGGGAAAAAAAAGGAGCTCAGCCTTCAACAATGACTTTTCAAACTACAAAGCAAGGTCAAATAAGTGTCTGGGTCGTCTTCATAACGATATATATTTTACAGAGGCAAGTAAGCCCAACCACAGAAAATTGATCTTCAATTGCCCCTGCAGCCAAGCAGACAGCATGCAAAAATCCATCCACGGGCCGTCTTCGGAGGGTCCAAGTGAATACACAACACCTGGAGATGAATAAGAAAAATTTAAATGGAGCCTGTGGGTCTCCAAAGAGCAGTTTTTAACTGGCCCATAAGCTAATAAGAGTGGATATAAACTGTGAACAAGCAATGCCCTATCAGGAGGGACATTTATCACACTAACATGCCTGTAAAGTGGAGAGGGCTCATCCACGAGCTCTCTGCAGTTTCTATTAGAATGTTAATTGTTCAAACCGAAGAAAAGGAGCCATAAGGAATGGCTTTCACCATCATGTGTTAAGTTTATTTTTGTTCTTCTGACCAGTTCCCAAGGGGCAGGAGGCTAATGACTATTCTTCATCATCAACTGCAAAGGATATTTACATCCATCCTGTAACCATGACAGCTGTGTCACTAATTCCCTAACTGCCTCCACGACGCGAACCAATCATCTGGCATGAAGCTACAAGATGGAGTGCCCTGCAGTCATTATTCACCAAGCACTTTCATTAACAAACTGCCCTTAATTACAGCGGTAATTGCAAAATTATTTCATAGCAGCAATTATTTTTCTCAGCCAATCCAGGCTATTTAAGTAGGACATTGCCTATGAAAATGGCAAAAGGCCAAGTAATCTATGACCAAAGATATGTTTTAATTGTACTACAAACTTGGTTTCAAAATATTGCATCAGAGGGTTTTGAAATTATATTACACATCCCATTACGCAGCATTCCTTACACACACACGCTCCCACGAATAAAGCTAGGCTTCTCTACTTCTTTAATTTGAAAGCAAAATGGATTTGTAACATTCACATTAAGTACCTAAACTAATGCTATTGTCCAACAAAATAAAAATAAGGAGTTTCTAGATCTACACCTGTACTTGGAGAATTGTCAAACTCACTAACCCATCCATTAGAGAGACATCAACTCCAACCGGCATCCCACACCCATTCCTATCACTGAAGAGCCCTTTGTTCCCTCACATTTATACACTTGGATACCCAGCTATGAAAAGGAGTGCTGGTATACCTATCTATGTGTTGGCTCCATAAACCAAGCCACACAGAAGTTTCCAGAAATCACACCTTGATATTGAAGATTACAGACTGAAATACCTCTATGCTTATTAGTTTCCTCATGTTTCAACTTGAGAATTCTTCAACATTTATCCCGAAGATGAAACGATAGTCACAATGTCCTATTGGGGGTTTTCAATGAAGTCAGAGAACAAGAAATGAACGGAGAGAAAGGGGATATGGTTGAATGAAGATAAACTGTGAATGTATTCTAAGGAGTTTGGATGTGATCTGGTAGATCGCAAAGACCTGTTGAAGGCAAGGGATCTAGACAGCCTGAATTCAAAGAGTGGCAATGGACATGGAGCAACAAGAGACATCTGCGGTTTTCCAGGTAGAATTCCACTTGGTGATTGTTGGGTACAAGCAATAATAAAGAGCTATTTAGAGATTGCTCTTAAGTTTCTAGCCTGGAAGAATAGGCAGATGGTGAGCTAGGGAATGCAATAAAGATCTGTAATGCACTTGAGCATTTTAAGCTTTAGGTACCTATAGGATATCGACCTACAGATATTCAAGGAAGTAGCTAGAAAGCATAATTAACATTTATTGCTTATTATATGCTAGGCACAGTGCTAAATGCATTAGATATATAAGCTCACTTGATACTCAAAACAGTAAGGTCTATGGATTAGATCCTATTTTTACAACCATTTTAAAGACAAGGAAGCTGGGTATTAAATTGCCCAAGGTCACCATGGCAGAAAATGCTATATTCACTCTTCCCTTTGCCCTTGGTAACAAAACCCTTCTTTTTTAGCTGTCCATGGTAAGGATAACATTTCCTCCCTCCCTCCCTCAGATCTAGGTCATGTGCTGGTGGAAGTCTTGTGTGGGGTGAGGGGTAAAACAAACAAAACAAAACAAAACACCAACTGGTTCTGCTGGAAGGGGCTCTTGTCTTTCCTGGTGTCCAAGAGGCAGCTGTACCACCTAAAGCTCCAGCAATCATCTTGGACTCTGACCTCTGGGGTACAAATCACCAATTGGGGATGGGCAAGCAGAAAGAAAGATGGAGGCTCTGTATCATCTGCCTATCTCTAGGACTTCTTGTAGGTGACAAAATCGTGTTTAAACCACTATTTGGGGGGGGGGTCTCCTTGAAAGTCAGAAGGAAATTCCTAAATGATACAGTCATACAGGTAATANCATCTCTAGGACTTCTTGTAGGTGACAAAATCGTGTTTAAACCACTATTTGGGGGGGGGTCTCCTTGAAAGTCAGAAGGAAATTCCTAAATGATACAGTCATACAGGTAATAAGTAGCAGTCAGATGTGAAGGCAAGTCAGCCTGATTCTAATTCCTATGCTTGTAACAAAAGGGCTAAAGAATCAGGAGAGATTGAGGCTGCAAGTGTAGATTGTCAGTTATTGGTATATGCACATCTTGATAGATTCCGATACTTCCTCTAACACAAAAAATGCAAAGCACTCAGCATCACTATAAAAGGAAAGTTTTAGCATCACATACACAATCTGATGATAGGGAATCAACACATTACCAATTTCAGAGAACTACAATCAGTAATTCCAACATCCCTAAAATCACCAGGAACAAGTTTATCTTCCCGTTGAGGTCTCATTTGGGGGTCCCATAGAATACTTTTGTTAAACAGAGTTATAAAAGAAATGGCAAGCTACCCATATATTGAATAAATGGGAAATAATCGCATTCCTTCTTTTTTTTTTTTTTTTAAAGATTTTATTTATTCATTTGACACAGAGAGAGATTACAANACAATCAGTAATTCCAACATCCCTAAAATCACCAGGAACAAGTTTATCTTCCCGTTGAGGTCTCATTTGGGGGTCCCATAGAATACTTTTGTTAAACAGAGTTATAAAAGAAATGGCAAGCTACCCATATATTGAATAAATGGGAAATAATCGCGTTCCTTCTTTCCTAAATTTTAATTAGGTGAACATCAAGTTCTGTAAAGAAACAAAATACCAGTGATTCTGCAATAAAAGTAGGTTTCCATATAAAAATAATCTGCAATTTCTCCTGTCAAAGTCATTAATAATTTATAGGCTACAATCAGTTATTATGTTAGATTTCCTATGCAGGTAAATGTTTATAGATATTTCCCTATATTATGCACTGGTGAATATTAACTGAAAGGTTAATAATCTGTTATTCCCACAAGAACAACTGCAAAATTAGCGTTGGTAACTTCCCCAGGCAGAACATCTGAAAGGATGATGGAGTTAGGGGTTTCGTGATGAAAACACCCTTAAAGATCAAAAGAAATCGTTTCCTTACATAATTTAGAAAAAAAATTTGACATAAACGACGGGCTTTCCAAAAGAGAAATTATATTCTCTTGTTAAAATATTATTTTTGAGATTCATGATTTAACTAGAATTCCAAATCTAGTCTTTGTAGCAAGGAGATGAGACAAATGGATTCTTCTATGTAAAGCAATATTTTAAAATATCCACATAGTTCATACTTTTAACAACATTATGGCCAGTAAGTGAATGTATTTCATTTTTATGATTTCATATACTGCATTAATGAGAAAAATCGGGGCATATTATCTTAGGATCTAAAATATTGTGTAATTACAAGTTTTATGCCAGCTTTCAAGTAATTCAGTTTTTCAAAGATAGCAAAGGGAAAAGAATCTGGGCTAGAAAGATAGTCTCTCCCTTAACAATGAGAGAAAGCAATTCAGCTTAACAATTTTGGTTTTCTCCCTGAAGAGCTGTGTGATGATCAGTGAGAAACACTGGATTAATTCCATATTCTCTCTGCTTATATATGTTTTTAACATCCTCTGGAGTCAATACGCTAGCAGTAAGCACATAGTACTTGGGGGAAAATGCCTACTGTAGGACACTCTCTAGGCTCTCCGTCGTGACTAAAAGCAAACATAATAAAACAATCTGCCATAAATTCCCTGCTCCTCCAATTTACCTATTCTTCTCCGAGCACTTTAAAACATGCAAATCATATTCCAATGCATGCTTAATGTTTGACCCAGATTACACAAAAGAATATCAGGGCAATAAAAATCTTCATGTGCTCTACTTGCAAATGTTGGAGAGTAAAGATGGGCAGTAAACTACTACCACCATAATGTCATGGATTCTTCTTCCTAATACTCTAGTCCCAATAGCTGCTAACTACTAGAACTTCCTGTGGTATTCAGGGCCTGTTGTAAATTGTCCTCCAAGACTTCCTGACTACATTAACACCACGTGTTTGTCTTCCTAGCAATTTTGCAACAGTGGTGTGACACTCCAGGCAAAGCATTCCATAGGGTTAGAGCACTGCTGGAGGGAACCAGAGGAATGCAATCATCACCCACAAATGCACCATCTGCTGTGGCTTACTGCTTAATTAAACTAAAACTGGTAGGTTCTTAATTCTCACAGCTCATAAAAATAAAGGTCACAACAGAGTATTAGCATCATGCATCATCCACATAACATACAGTTGCTAAAGTATATTTTGCCAACCTATCACTCAAAAAAGGAATACACCATCTAGCTGACGCCAAAGCATGGCAAGATTCTATCACTCCGATATCAGATCAGTGACAGTGCCGCTGAGCTGTCAGCCTGAGTCAACAGAAGGTTCAGTTTTCAGTCTTTGTTCTTCACCTCTCTCCTACAGCGCTTGCCAAAAAAAATTCTTCCATACATTCTAAGAAGACTGCTTATGAGTTCGCTCGATCGATCACGCACTCATTTCTTCAACCATTTATCAAGGGCTTCCAAATGCAACGCATTGTGCTTAGTACTTTGGAAGATGCGAAGACGAATCGGACACAAATTTGAAGAATGTGCAGCTCCTGATGATCCCACTGTGTGTGTGTGTGTGCGTGTGCATGTGCGTGTGCAGTGCACATATGCAATAGTTTTGAGATAATTTACATATCATGCAATTCATCCACTTTAAAGCGTGCAATTCAATTGTTTTTTTAATATATTTGCAGTCATAAAACTATCACCACTATCTAATTTCAGAGCGCTGTCTTCATTCCAAAACTAATATCACACCCCTTTGTAGCCACTGCTGTCCTCCTTCTCCCCCAGCCCTTAGCAGACCACTCCTCTACTTTCTGTCACTCTAGCTGCCTATTCAGGCCATTTCATATAAAGGGAATCATATAATATGTGATCTTTGGGCTGCTTCCACATAGCATGTTTTTAATACAGCACACATCACAGTACCTCATTATTTTTTGGTGATGAATAGTATTTTATTGTATGGGTATACCACATTATTTATCAGTTGATAGGCATCTGAGTTGTTTCCACTTTCTAGTTATTATGAATAATGCTGCTATAAACATTCACATACATGTTTGTGGGTGGATTTCATTCTCTTGGGTATATAGCCAGGAGTGGAACTGTTAGATCATATTTCGGAGCTGTTAGATCATATTTTACTATGTTTAATTTGTGGAGAAAGTGCCAGACTGCACCATTTTACATTACTGTTTGGACTATCTGACGTTAACACAAGCAATGGACAAAGGTTCCAACTTCTCCACATCTTTGTCGACACTTATTAATATCTGTTCTTTACTTTAGTCATCCCAGTGGATGTGAAGCAGTATTTCACTGTGGTTTCGATTTGAATTTCTCTAGTCGAGCATCTTTAATGTGCTTACTGGCCACGTAGAGAGCTTATTGGCCACGTAGAGAGAGGCACTCTACGTTCTGAGCAACTTTAATCAACCATTTGGTAGAAATATATGAAGGGTTATATTGGCAATCTGCCAGCACCTCTGTGTGACATTTCCCAAACCACTAATATATTTTCTCTTTCCAAAGGCTCTTTGTTGTTTAAATCAAAACACTAGCACAAATGTCCAAAAATAGACAAGTCCTGAGAAGCTATAGCATAATTTTCCTGGGGAGTGGGATGGGTTGGTGAGTGAGGAGGTAAAATTTCCCTTGACTAGTTTGTTCTTTCTAGCCCATTTCCCAGATCTACTGGAAGTCAACTAATAAGAACTTCTGAAGAAGGTAAGTAACTTGGGAGTGGCTGAGTATCCGGAAGACAAAATTACAGCGAGAAGAATGAAGCATGGATTCCACTTCAAAACAGGGAGATTCAAGCTACCTTCTAGAGGAAAACCACCAAGACTTGATGGACATGGGCTTTGGTAGTGCAGAGGTTTTGAAGATAACAGTTATTTTCTAGGAAAGGGAATGAATTGTGGTGTCATTAACCCAGAATAAGATTGGGGGGGGGGTGACAAAACACAGACCCACTGAAGAAGGACGAGTTACATGGTGGTGGGTTTTGATGTTTTTTGAAGGGAAGAGAATCCATGGGGCCACCATGAATTTTGGGCTGGGATATGGGAGTTGGTGCTCCAGGACAGGGAGCGGGGAGCCATGCAAAGAACCCAGCAGAACGCACAAACATGGAGCTCAGAACGTCGGGATTAGAGGTGTCACCGGGGGTGTGTAGAAGGGGGTGTGTGTGTGGCGTGGGGGGGGGCAGGGGGAGAGCTGCAGTCAGTTCATTTGGCAAAGAGAAAAGCTCCACATTGTTCTTAACGCCTTTCAAGCCAACTCATTCTAGTTCGAAACAATGCAGAACTTAATTCAGTGATACAGTTACGAACTGATGAATGAAAATAACCAGTCTTCCTTAATGCACCTGTACAAGTCATCACGTGTCTCCCCTCAGGCTTCTCTGAACGGTGTCATGCACCCTAAACCTCCTCTCCTCTGTGTGGGGTTTTAAACTTCCTAACACTTCTCTCCAAATAGGCAAATAAAAGCGAAACAAATGAAAGACGTCAACAATAGGCATGGTGATTTGGAGGCCATGTGGGTTCTCCACAAGAAGCAAAAGAAGGCAAAACAGTGAAGGATCAGTGGTACCTTTACAGACTTAGGCCATCAATGGGTAACTCCGTTCTCCGGTTGGGCAGTCGGTGGAGAAGGTGCAGGACGGTGGAAATGCCCAGACCCTAAAAAGCAGCGAAGGGTGACGATTTCCTGCCAAACAGCTAGGACAGATGTAGCCTTTCTCCCCACAGAGCTTAGCTTCAATTCGTGGCCAAGAGGAAGGCTGATAAATACTACATGACGACCAAGTGATCGAACTTCTAAAAAGTAAGGCTGAGGGACTAGGGATGGGAGAACCCAGGTGCTACGGGGAGGCTGTGCAGCTTCCTGTGCTTCCTGCTTCCTGTAGGTGGCGCCAAACTCCTTGAAGAGGAAAGAGCGGCGTTAAAAGGGCGGTGTGTGAGTCGATTGAAGCTACAGAATTTGCTTGTGAGTTGGCAATTTCTCTTTCGAGGCAGCTTTTCGTCACTGGTATCGGCAAGCTTTAAATTTCAGAAGTGATTCACCTGCGCCGCGGTATTTATGAGCTTCTCTCCTTCCCCTCTAAGTGCCCAGTCTCGCATTAACGGGATGGCCGGCTTCACTGCGCCACGCAACTGTGTCCATCACTTAAATGGAAGGTTCGTTACAGCATCTATTAAAAGGATTTTCAAAGGTAAAATAGCATTTTAAGGCCATTAGGATCCCTTAAGTTCAGATACACAGGAAGGACTGCTACAGACTGCTATCTACAGCAGTCCGCTGGCAAGAGCAGGGTTGCTGGCGCCACCGTAGCCACAGGTAACCAGCGGTAACTTGGAGGACCCTGGGAGGTCTCTCACGCCCCTCTGTGGTCCGCAGCTCTCAGGCCTTGGGGCGAAAGAGGGTCACTTCCAGGAACACATCTCAGTTGGGCATCTCCTGCTGGCCTTGCTCTGCGAGGCAGCCTGGGAGGATCGGATGGGAGTTCTTAAAGGTCCCAGGCCCA